>SKCR01014385.1:0-330742 GCA_019454045.1 Zanthoxylum bungeanum
TTAAATTTATATTAATGTGTTAATGTGGATTGTTATTTGTGGAGATTCTGGACTGGTTAATAACCGAATTAACCAAAATCAATCGAAAAATATTGGTTAAGTTGGTTAATGGTTATGTGTCATCACATGGTTAAATTGGTTAAACATTTACTTAACCAAATAATTTCGGTTCGGTTAAAAAATTAAGGATTAACCGATCGAATAGACCAATGCACGCCCCTAATTACTGACCGGCGTAATCACACACGTATAACGCAAGCGCACGTATCGTTCAAATAGTATAAAAGTATCGATCCCACGAGGACTTAAAACCTTTTATTATTAATTTATGAAGTCAAATTTTTACGAGTATCTAATGGATTGGTTATTTGATTGGATGGTGACTTTAAACTTAAAACAAGTAAATGAAATTGCTTGAAAGTAGATTTAGGAAAATTTAATTTTATAAAACTATCCAGGGTTGTGAATCTTTCCAATATCATTTTTAAAGATGAAGGTTATCTTACGGTTATGTAATATATCGATTTATTAACCTGGAACACGAAATTATGTAAAAGCCTCTTCCGATGGTCAGATACAAATACTCAGTGTAACCCGATTAATCATATTCCTATGTCAATTAAGATATCTGAATTCATTAAGATTAAGTTCCAATTATGGCTAACCTCGCCCGACAGGTATATTCCTATCCTGTAAGGAAATCTATTAAAGGGTTATCTATCCTCAAGGAAGATCGTGGGCTATTAAGTCTAAGGTCTTAAACCTAAAATCCCTTTTCCAAGTTCATTTTAAGTTTGCCGAATCAATCTTATTAATGGCCAGTTAACAAGATGCATTAAGACTAAGGCTCAATAAATAAACCTTTATATTACTCAAACCGTAATTTAACCCCTTATAAACCGGTGATATTGGATTTCATCACAACCCCAGATAACTAACTTAGTTATGACACATAACTAGGGCTGATAAAAACTTATATAAAATAAAATACATAAAGTAAATTGCTGGAAATTAAATACTGAAAAGTAAATTGTTGAAAAGTAAATTGCTGAAAAGTAAATTACTGAAAGTAAATAAAGTAAAAGTACAATAAAAGAAAATGTTGGGGGTTAGAGGATCCACTTTTATTACTACTATTTTAGATATCTCCCTTAATATAATATATTAACTTTGCGTGATAATTACCAACCAGCCATATATGCGGTATCCTGATTAAGTCAAATTAATAATTAATTACCAACCGACCAACCAGGCGGTATCCATGCTTAGTCAGGTTAAAACCAATTTATAATTAATTACCAACAGACCAATATGGCGGTATCCTCATTAAGTCAGGTTTATTATATTATAATTAAGGGAGATTAATCTAAATAGCAATAATAAAAGCTTTACATTTTACCCCAGCAAGGGGGAGTTACCTCCTCATTGCGTAAAAGTAAATTACGGAAAGTAACGACTTAAAAGTAAAGAAAAGAAAGTGTGAAAGTGGAAATTAATTACTGAAAGCTGTAAATAAACAAGCAAGATACAATCTTCTTAGTTATTCTTAAGGAATTCCAAAGAAGGAAGTATGAATTTATAAATGAAATGACTTGGTATTTATAGGCAAAATTTTACCTCCACCAAATCCATTATTAATTGCTCCACTAATTGCTACCATGTTTGGTGGGAGTTTGACTATTTTTATTATTTATTTATTTATTTGCTTTGAAAATGACTTTAATAATTATACATAACATACTTCAGATGTTTCATCAATTTCGGTCATGAAAAATTCAGAATTCGAAATTATTTTGTTCTTCAAAGTTGTAGATATTTGAGTCTTCTTTAATCTGGAACTTAAATCAGCTCAATCCAATATCGGAGTAAAAGGTTATGCCCAAAATACGACAATTGCGCAAAATTAGAATTTCCGAAACTGTACTTCGTTAGAACGCCCTTTCAAGTTTCCAATCTCCAAAATTAATAAGTCAAGTCCAATTTTTGCCTTTATTTGACCCACATTTCGTCCTAAATGATTTCATTGAGTCCCAATATTATTTTATCTGCAAAATAAACTAAAACACATCAAAATGTTCATCAAACCCGAGAAACTAAACAAAATATTAAGTAAAATGAGTGATAAATATTGATATATTTTCCGCTCATCAATTACCCCCTCTTGAGGCCTCGGATGATAGATTATTTGAATGAACTGTTTCCAGCGCGGTGAAAGCGTCTTAGGCACCGAGATCGACCTTGAAATTTTTTTCTGCTCACTCTTCCTTCCGGCTGAAACTACCCAACCCTTTAAGACATTGTTTTTTTTGTTGTTTTAGGTGATTTTATCAACCCGAACAACATCATATATAGTAGCAAAATCAGGACTGTTTTGCATATTGAACACGCGACAACCCATGTTTTGCGTCAATATGGGCAGCAGTTAAGATATGCTTTTTTAACTTAAATACCCCCAAAGAAGACCCTAAATATAGCCCTTGGTGTCCCCAAAAAATACTGCAATTAACCACAATAAAAACACTATCCAAATGGAGATGATGGTGGCAGTGAGCAATTTTTGTGCTTACTGTCGAGAACAAGATAAATAAGAAGGTAAACATTTTGTTTCAAATCCCAATAGGTCTTTCGTGCTATGGCTCGCAACCAACAAAAGGAAAGTGAGTTTCACTCACAAAAATAAATCCCTAAACACTTTAAAGATTCAAATTATCACACAAAGTTTTGTCTTTTTTTTGTTCTTTAACACTTAAGAGAATCCAAAAGACTTAAGGAGGCTAGGGTTAGACAAAAATGATTATGGTAAAAAGAAAAAAATATTTTTCCTTTTTATATCTAGAGTTTAATTTGTAATCAAAACAAAACAAAATTCTTCCCATTACCCCTCCAAAATTCGGCCATAAAGCCTTGCAACATGGGAAAATTTAATTTTTTTAAATTGTCTTTATAAATACATAATTAATTTCCCAAAATAAAACTTGTAACTTCCATATAAATATATGAATTTTAAATCAAATTTTAAATCCATTTGTTTCCATGTGTGAAAAATATATTATTAATCATATTAAGAATCATAATATATGTGAGTTTATAATTGGACTATCTAATTATATTTAATTTACTACAGTATATCGAGCTAGCACGGGGACTAAATAGACATATAGTTCCGAGCTCCAATAATTTCAGAATATTAATTAAACTGTTTAATTAAATATTCTGAATCATTAACTTTAGGTTATTCTACTAAAAACCTAAAGTTACACTCTCACTGCCGTATATAAATTATAAAAGCTGAACTATGTCAGTGTCCATCAATATAGTCATTACAAACGGACACGAGTATCTCATAACTAGAGTCTGGTCAAAATATATATTATACCCCTCTAATTAATTTTACTTTAAATACCGTTGATTCTCTAATGAACGATTCATTCATAATTATTATGAATATTTTTCTTTCTATTCGTAATAGAAAGACTCAAGCTCCCTAATCGTTCAAGTACCGAATCAACTCTTAAGAAAAATACTCTTCTGCTTCTCGCAAGAAGGAGTGAACTCCATATCTATGTAAAACTTCCCTAGCTACACACCAACCCATGTCCCCAAAGTACGTAGCTATTGGTCGGGATTTCTACACCAACCTCACCTTTGTAAATCAAAGGACATAGCCTGTCATGCAGGAGTTCGTAGTACACTCAAGATTCAGATCAATCCATATATGACCATCTAGTAGATTGAAATGAATTTCTTTATTAAACAGATATTATAAGAAATTCATTTCTATCTGGGTCCAGTCCTATATGATTACATCATATAAGGTGCCTACATTCTCATGTCACCATATAGACGATCCCAGATCGAGGTCGCCATATATTTATAGAATGAACTGCAGATATAGATAAATCACAAAATAAAGTACTCGCTTTGTTAACTCTTTTTGGACTATTTTAGATTACTAACTTAAGACTTAAATCCTCTTGTGTATGACACTCATACATTAATCCTGAAAGCACATAAGTAATCAAGGGTAAACTAGATAATTAATATTATATGATTTAAATCAAAATAATTTATAAATGAATAATGCATCTTTTATTCAAACAAATAATTCCGTTTACAAATTACATGAAGCTCTAAGACATATATCACAATATTATTTTCACTGCAAAGATCTGTTGGATATAATCGATGAGAAAAGAGTGAGACCAGATTCTGTTAAAGAGAGTAACTAGAATAAACTCAATAACAGAACTCTCGGTCAGATTAGGCAGTGGATCGACCACAATGTCTTCTATCACGTAACACAAGATAAAAATGTTTATGAAATATGGATGAAGTTGGAAGGCATGTACCAGGCCAAGACTGCTCAGAATAAAGCCCAGTTAATGAGGCGTTTGGTGAATTTGAAGCTACAAAGTGAAACTTCCATTGCAGAACACACCAATAAGTTCCAGAGTCCGATGAATCAACTGTCTGCAGTAGACATGCAGCTATTAGATGAAGTACAAGACCTCAGACTACTCATTTCTCTTCCTGATAGCTGAGAGACATTGGTGGTTACTCTCAGCAATTCGGCTTCAAGAGGTAAACTTACCATGCATATGGTAAAAGTTGCACTGTCGAATGAAGAATCCAGAAAAAAGACGTTGGCTCAGAACAGACAGGAGCCATTGTCATGGAGACTCGAGGAAGACATCGAGGAAGAGAAAAAAAGGAGAGGCAGAATCACAACTAGAGGTAGATCCTTATATGGAAGGATGTCTACATATAAGTGCTACCATTATGGCATAGAAGGCCACTTAAAGAAGAATTGTTGAAAATTGTAATGATAGTAGGGCCAAGGCAATTTCCAGCCGTAGAATAACGAATGAGAGACACTAATAGTTGTCTAATGATATGTAGCCATATGCTCCATGCAGGAAGAGTCATGCATTCACACAATAACCCAAGATGTTGAATGGGTGGTGTAGTATCCTACCACATCACTTCTCACAGAGGTTTCTTCTTAACATACAAAGCGAGAGACTTTGGTTAAGTGAAGATAGGAAATATCAGTTCATCTAGGATAGTAGGAATTGATGATATTCAATTGCAGACAAATGTCGGATGTATATTAACTTTGAAGGATGTCCTACTTGTTCCAGAACTTCGGTTGAATGTACTCTCAAGGATAACCTTTGAAAAACTGGGCTATGACAGTCACTTCAGAAATGGCACATTGAGAATGACAAAATGTGCCATGGATGTCACCCGATGACATATTTGCGGCACACTATACAAGACTCGTGAAGATTTGTGTAGACAACCTCAATGTAGCTGAAAATGACATCTTAAAATATGTGGAACTAGAGACTTAGTCACATGAGTGAGAGAGGGTTGTCTACCCTAACCAAAAAGGATCTTACCAATGATGCTGCACTAGGCCCTTATAGCCACTATTTGTTTGGTAAGAAGCATAGACGTTTAATTTCTCTTCAAAGAGAAGATCAGAGTTGCTCAGTCTGATGCACTATAATATTTGTGGTCCCTTGAAGGTTGATTCATTGAGTGGTAACAAATATTTTATGACTTTCATTGATGATACTTCTTGGAAAGTGTGGGTGTATTTCCTCAAGACTAATGATCAGGTCTTGGAATATTTCAAAATATTTCACGCCATGATAGAGCGTGAAATAGAGATGAAGCTGAAGTGCTTTCATACTAATGATAGAGGCAACTACAGTTCCACGGAGTTCGATGCCTACTCTAGGAGACACGGCATTCGACATGAGAGAACTATTCCACACACCCCTATAAAATAATGGTGTAGCTAAAAGAATGAACCGCACCATTATGGAGAAAGTCAGAAGCATGATCAATATGGCTAAGCTGCCAAAGCCATTCTGGGGAGAAACTATTTATGTTGCCTGCTACATGATCAACAGATCATCATCTATACCGTTGAATTTTGAGATTCTAGAGAAAGTGTGGTTTGGTAAGAATCTCTTCTACTGTCACCTAAGATTATTTGGATGTTTAGCCGTTGCACAAGTATCCAATAATCTCAGACAGAAACTCGATGCAAGGACTACTCCATGTATATTCCTAGGCCATAGAGATGAAGAATTTGGATACATATTATGAGATCTGAGGGAAAAAATGGTCATCAGATGTCGGGATGTACAGTTTCTTGAAGACCATACAATTGAAGACATTAAAAAGCACAAGATGTCCTCCAATTTCATTGTCGACAGAAATTATTTTAATGAGAGCCCTAGGATCAAATCGGTGCCCCATGCAACAGAAGTGGGTCTAACCCATAGATATCAAGTATGGGTGTATTATTAAATTATTTTAATGAAAACTACATTATGTTATGAGTCCGTAGGGAAAAACGGGGACCAAATCGGGAGTCTGGAAACACTGAAACGAAGAAAATTAAAGTTTCAGCGCTCATAAGCATCAGCTCTCGGCGAGTCGCGATAGGCAAGCTTGGGCGTCACCACACCCAATCTATGAGAGTTAGCGTCGCATCATGCAAAGGTTAGTGTTACGACTCTCAATATGCGAGAGCTTAGTGTCTCTCCGCGCACGGGTTAGCGTCGCGACGCCAGAAGGTCTGAAAGCTCAGTGTCGCAACGTTGCCCTGTGTAAAATATTGGTAGAAAGTATTTTAACCTTCAAATCAATTCTAAACACTTTCAATTTTCTCCAAACACTTCAATACACCTAAAGTCAAATTTTAACATCAAAAACCAACATTAACACATTTTATACAACAAACATACATGTATTCTACATATTTTATACAACAAACATACATGTATTCTAAATATATATATATATATATATATATATATATATATATATATATATATATATATATATATTTCTTTGAATCAAAACATAAACCAAAATAGAATCGCACAATGAAATGACTCATGACCAATTCTAGGTCACTCAAAGGTGGTCAATTGATTCTAGAATGGTAGCCATAGCTCCAAACTATCATTTAGAGTTCCAAACTCTAATTTAATGTTTCATGTCCAACATAAACATATTTGAGCCAATTACAAGCATATTGTGTTTATGCTTCCAAAGCATCCATACATAATTCATTAGCTTAATTTCAACTTCAAGCTATGTTACTATGTATCCAATACATAATACATCATTATATGCTTCACTAATGAAAATAACTCACTAATGAAAACATATCTTTACTATGTCAGATACCTTTCATATCTGGATCTCCCTGGAATTCAGAGTCTGTATAACCCTTAACTTGTAGCTAATATTCTCCATATATGAGAAACTTATCCTTAGTATCCTTAAGATATTTCAAGATATGTTTCATGGTTGTCCAATGATCATTACCTGGATAAGATTGATATCGGCTAGTCACACTGACACTGAAACTGATGTCAGGTCTTGTACATAGCATAACATACATAATACTTCCAATACAAGAAGCATATGGCAAATGATCGGTGAAATCACACACGTAACGCAAGTGCATGTATCGCTCAAGTAGTATAAAAATATCGATCCCACGAGGACTTAATTTCTACTATTGTTATTAATTATTGATTCTATTTATTTACATGTATCTAATTAAAGGGAGAAATGAATGATTACTTGATTGGTTAGTTGAATATGGATTTGTTAAATAAATAAATAAATAAAAACACAAAAGAAAATACTAAGGAAAATAAACAAAAGACATAAATATCTAGGGTTGTGATTCCACACAATATTATTGTAAAGATGAATTGATTCTTTTATATACGTGTAATAAATCAGTTTGTTAACCTGGACCACGAAGATATGCAAACGCCTTTGTCGATGGTCAGATGCAAACACCCAAATAATCCAATTAATCATATGTCTATGTTAACCAAGTTACTTGAATTCATTAAGTTCAAGTTCCAATTATGGCTACCCCCGCCCGACATATGTCTATCCTGGAAGGAAATCTATTAAGGTTATCTATCATTAAGTGAGATCGATAGCTATTGAATCTAAGGCTGAAACCTAAAATCATTTTTCCAAGTTCATTTTAAGTTTACCACATCAATCTTATTGGTGATCAGGCAACAAGAAGCATTAAGTTTAAGATTCAATAAACAAGACTGAAGTATTACCCATAATATAATTAAATCAATTATTAAGCATGTGAATATTGTGTTTCATCACTTCCCTAGAATGAAAATAAAGTGCAGGGATTAGGGGATCCACATTTAAAATTTCAAATCTAGGAATCTCACTTATTATAATATTGAATTTGTCAGTATTATCCAATTAATTCAAATCAGCCATAAAGGCGGTGTCATTACTTGTCCATAAACCAGCCATATAGGTGTAATCATTTGTTACCTAAAGACCGACCATATAGGTGGTGTCACATTATGTTACATAAATAAAACCATTCATTAAGGCGGTATCAACTTTTAATCCATGTGATTATATTACAATTTCCATATTATAAATTAAGTGAGATTGACCTAGATAATCATATTAAATGTTTCACCGTTCCCCCAGGGAAATTAAGTACGAAATATAAAAGAAAGATAAATTAAATAAACTATTATTATAACTAGAAATAAAAATACATAATTAAAAATACAAAATATAAACAAACAAGATACAATCCTCATATCCTTATTTAGAACCTTTTAGAAAGTATGAAAATTCTAAATGAAATCAAACTAAATTTATAGGCAAAAATTAGGCCTTCGCATCACGACGCAATAAGTTTTGCGCGTCGCGACGCGCCAACGCGTAAACGCGTTTTGTTGAGATCTCGACATATGTCTGCAGAGCGCCGCGCGTCACGACGCGTAGATGGTTCTACATCGTGATGCGTGCACAGTAAATGTCGATAGCATAGTAATCCTCGACGCGTCGCGACGAAGAAGGAGTGCGCGTCACGACGCAGAAATGATGTTTTTGCCCTTTTGTCCGTTTTTCACCTTTTTTGTCGTTTTAGCCCCGAGTTGATTCCATTGAGTCCTAAAACTTTATTTATCTGCAAAACACATCAAAACGTTCATCAAACTCAAGAAACTAAATAAAATATTAGGTTAAAGCGGCTATAAAATGTGATATATTTTCCGCTCATCACACCCCAAACCTAACATTTTTCTAGTCCTCGAGTAAAACAAACAAAATAAAAAGCAATAAGTAACTTTAAAATAAATTTTAAACTAAGCCACTTTCGTAGGGATCACGGTTGCATTTAGCGTATGCAACAAGCCTTTAAACCCCTAGGTGTCCCTAGTGGACGAGTTGTAGTCTCGTGAGGGCTTACAGCGACGATACCGACAAACGTCAAACTAATGCACATAAAAGCTAAAAGATAATCAGACAAATGCACACAAAAACTAAAAGATAATAAAATTAATGCACACAAAAACAAAAAGACAAGAGAAAATAAAATAAAATAAACGAAATAATAGCTATATAAACAACATCCTCAGAGAATGTCTAGCATCAAAGTTAAAGGAACCTTCAAAATGCATACTACAACTAAAATCATTTCCTTTGAATAAAATATCTAAATCAGACTCTAAGTGTGTGAATAATTCTGCAAACACCTTCGACAATAAGTTATCAACTAGGTGATTTTTTCTCAATTCTCAGTAGCTAATGGGTCAAACCAACCTGAGTATCTAAAATTGTTATGTCTACTACACTCTGCGCAAAGTGAGGTATGTGATTTTTTTTTTGCAACATCTTTAATCCATGTAGCGAGCTTTGGGCCAGTGACTCCCAAACCATTTGACTTTAGGGCAATAGGTGTTAAGACACCTCTACGGACTTAATTACTCGGATCTCAGATGTTTAAAGGTTCTACCATTTGACGCGAACAATATATGCTTACTGAGGCAAGACGCCCGGTTACTAAGTAAAAACCTGGTTAATTATTTATATACACGATTTTTTTCATCTTTTTTTATCATCATTCCTCACATAAAAAATAGCTGCAGACAGAAACAGATATTCAGGCAAACGGTCATTCATCAACCACCGATTATTTTAACTAGTCACTTTGTCAAATCCTTATTATCTAACTGTTACAGAATTATTTTTTAAGTGCATACGAGTCTGACCTCGATATTAGGCTCAAAATTAGGATAAAAGTGAAATTAGCATTTATCTTTTCCTAAAACTTTTTAACTAAAACAAACAATCTTATCATTGGACATTAATTTTTTTTATATATATATATATTTAAAAATAAATCATGCAAAAATTAAAATAAACATGCAAGACAGACACACGACATGCAAAAATTAAAACCAACATGCAAGACAGACACACAATATGCAGGGAATATAAAATAACAACAGAGAAAACAAATAAAAATAACAACCATACCCCCAAACCTAAATTGAGCATTGTCCCCAATGTGTTGCAAAATAAAAGAAGAAATAAGGGAACAATGGTACCATGATTAGATCATTCATCACCCCCGTCGTCGTCGCTACTGTCCTCTGGCAAGTCAGGGAATACTGGAATCTGCACATCGCTCATGTTAAGATGGCGAGCCATATGTTGAAGTAATTCCCTCGTGGCTACGCTATTTTGAATATAAGATTCCATCCATTCTATGCGCTGCAACATAGCACGAGTTTACGATTATCCCGGAGTAATGTGAGGTTGCGGTAATGGAGCAACATGTACAGAAGAAGAAGGGCCAGCTTATGCAGGGACTCTCTCTGCTCGTAGTTGATGGACAATACGCGCAGTAAGGGCAGTGGTGGGCTGTAAGGACTCCTCTCTAGGGTCAATGGGCACCCAAGCTGCTGCACAGATTTTAGTGATGAAACTACAATATAGCAGTCTAGTCTGTATAGAGTGAGCTGCCCGAACTATATTACTTGAAATCAGCCCACATATATCTATTAAATGCTCCTCAACTAACGAGTAAAAAAGAATCATCCGTTCCTTGGTGACATTTGTAATGTGGGTACCAGGTAAGAGGGTGCGGGTCAAGAAATGGAACCAAACTCGGGCATCAGGCTTTAGAAGCCTAGAACTCATTTTAACATGTTCCCCATTATTGTTAATATTCCATACAGCATTGGGGATGCATAGAGTTCTAGTGATGGTCTCTAAGTCGTGGTGCTCGATTGTTTCAGTGTAATCGTCATCCTCTATATCTGACAGCCTATAAAATCTGTTGATCGTAGACCGATTAAATGCCATCATTTGGCCTCTCACTAGTACCTGGTACGCAATATGCTCGTAAGCATTCGAGTAGAATTCTCTAACCATTGGTATGCAGGCAGGGGTAGGCTGCTGGCAAAGCTTATGCCAGTGTCTTTTGGCAATCATAGAATCAATCTGGGGAATTTCCCTGGATTAATTTCAAAACCCCGCTCGATGATAGAGACTTTTTGTCCCACACTTCTTTCATAGCATTTTTCAGCAGCCGCATACATGAATTTTTCATTATTGTAAGATGGTTCAGCGGTCGCTTTACTACGGGCTCGTTATGGTGCCATGGGATTTCAAAAAAAAAAATTAGACAGAGTTTCCCTTAAATTTTAAAGATTTGCCAAAATTAATCCTAAGCTAACACTTCAAATATCACAAATCACACAACCTTCACCTCCAATTCTACGAATTTTTCAACCAAAGCCACAACCACAAATCAATAGGCAAAACTAAAAAAAAAACTAAAATTTTCAAATTAAAAACTAAAAATTCAAAAAAATTAAATACTGAAAAGAAAAAAGCGAATAGGAAATAAAATACCCAATTTCGTGCGGGTGAATCCTTGAAACCGAACCTTCTACACAATTGGAGAGTTTTTCATCTCAAATCCACGAGATTGAGAGTTGGGTTTTGTGTTTGGGTGAATTTGAGGAGTGGATTTCGTTTGGATTTGGTGAGAGTGGGTGAAGAAGTGTTGGATTCGAGAGGAAATGGAAAGAAAATGGACGAATTGAGAGAGAAAACGAGAGTGAGAAATGAAGAAATGAAGAAAAAATGGCGGTGAGGTTTGTTTTAAGGCATGAGATCGTGGGCGAGTCGCGGAAGGGGTTTGCGTCGTGACGCGTTAATTTCTGGGTAATCACGTGTCTTAATCTGCGAGAGCTCAGTCTCTCTCCGCGCAAGGGTTAGCGTCGCGACGCCAGAAGGTCTGAAAACTCAGTGTCGCGACGTTGCCCTGTGTAAAATATTGGTAGAGAGTATTTTAACCTTCAAATCAATTCTAAACACTTTCAATTTTCTCCAAACACTTCAATACACCTAAAGTCAAATTTTAACATCAAAAACCAACATTAACACATTTTATACAACAAACATACATGTATTCTACACATTTTATACAACAAACATAGATGTATTATAAAATACATATATGTATTTTTTTGAATCAAAACATAAACCAAAATAGATCCCACAATGAAATGACTATAGGTCACTCAAATGTGGTTAAGTGATTATAAAATGGTAATCATAGCTCCAAACTATCAACTAGAGTCCCAAACTCTAATTTAATGTTTCATGTCCAACATGAACATATTTGAGCCAATTATAAGCATATTGTGTTTATGCTTCCAAAGCATCCATACACAATTCATTAGCTTAATTTCAACTTCAAGCTATGTTATTATGTATCCAATACATAATACATCATTATATGCTTCATTAATGAAAACAACTCACTAATGAAAATATAGTCTTAGATAAGATCAAACTCACATAGTAAACTTGATTCCAAAATTCAATCTTCTTGTCCTTGTTGAAATATTGTAGAGAACTTCCAAAGTTAGCAACCTTGACTCCAAGATCCAATCTTGACTCCAATGCTAGCAAACTTTATTCCAGGATCTAATCTTGATTTCTCATTGTTGAAATGTTATAGAGAACTTTCAAAGCTTCTCTAAACACTTCTTTTACTTAGGCTAATATTTCTAAGTTTTGCTTGTTTTAGCTTTCACAAGCTTAACTTTCCTAAGCTCGAGCTTAATTAAAACATTGTTTAAGCTTGCCTTTTATAGCAAAACTTATGCAATTTTTAATTAATAAAAGTCTTAATCATCTCTTAGGTAGACTTAATCAAATTTGTCCAAATATGTATAATTACGTGTGACTAATCACATTTGTCTACCACTTTGATTTAATCCAATTAAATCAAGACAAAATATTAGCAAATGGATTAGTTCATTGTCTATCACTTTGATTTAATCCAATTAAATCAAGACAAATACACATATAATTACAAAACCATTGGAACTTCGATTTCAATATACGACATGTGTTAGTCTTCTATGTTATAGGAATTCGACCGTATTCCAAAACCAACGACTATGAATACTTACTTTAAGTATAGTTTATAATAATAATATTATCCCAATGTTGGACCACCTAGTGTCTAGTATTACTACATGACTATTCTAAGGTCGATGTCAATCTTAGCATATTTATATATCAATCTAATATGCATAATGACATTACCATTAATAAGGTTTGAAAGGAAAAAAGTAGTTATTTTATTATAAATAATAAAATATAATGTACAATACATTATTCGGATTGGGTCTCCAAGCACCAACTCCAACAGTAACGGCTTGAACGCCCTCTATGGGTCGGGGATATGCTTCACATCCAGTTTTCTTACAAATTTTCAAATAGAGTCTTTTAAAGTCAGATTCCTGAGACTGTATTGTTGTCTTTCTTTTTGAAATTATGTATGTAAATTGCAAATCAATCTATCAAGTCCAATATGATGCATCTTAAGAGTCAATGATATATTATCTAATGACTCCTTACTCAAGCCATCTCTAATGGATTAAATTTTTTCTTCGCGATTATTAGACATCATTTCTAAAGAATGACAACGAGTGTTGCACGTCCAACATACACATTTATAATAAACACCTAACTGTTTAGCTCTTCGTTTCTTAGCATATGTGCTTTTCTCCAAACCAAATTTATAAGCGATAAATGAATCAAGAAATTTAAGGACTCATATTTTAACCATTTCTTTCTTGTAAAGGTTTAACATTTTTTTGGGTGGTCAATGTATCCTGACATTATCTTTGAAATGTATTATGCATGTGCATTTTAAAGGATTAATGTCTTTTATATCTTTTAAAGTTCATCCAATTCCATGTTATCTCTCAACACATTTAACAACTTATCTTCTTGATCGCTTGTAAGGGAATAAGAAATTACCATATGGTAAGTTTGTTTATCTCCAAGAAATGTATATTTCAATTCTTTAGGTAAAGTCTTTAATTCCAATTTGGGTGCTTCTTCATGTTTCTCTTCTTCAAATATTCCTAGTTCCTCAAAATTTTATTTCTCTCTATCATCTTCCAGTACCTGTGTAGAATCAAGTAATAAAAAATCATTAGAAATATCTGAATCTAATTGCGTACTTGATTTAAGAAAATTAGCTATACAGATTTTCATAGGGCCAAAATCACTTCGCTGAATATGTTCTTCCAAAATTGGTTCAATTAGTTCCATGTTCCCATTTTCACAGTCATCATCGTATGATTGCGTGCACATATTAAATACATTAAGCTCCAACGTCATTATCGGCTCAAGTATGTTTAGTCGAGGCCCTATTATGTCGTTGTGAGGTCAGGAAAACCCCATGTCCCTACTACGGCAAAGCTGCAGTTGTAATGTTAAGATCCCCCAGGGTCAACATCCTATATGATTCAGGACATATTTCTGGTATAATCGGCCCGAGTATCAAAGTTCATGCTCGTGGCATGGTCGCTTAGGGGAATTGAAGAAAGTGTGATTGAATATGCAGAGTATTTTCGGCATGTTAAAGTGAAGTGAAAATTTCCCCAGATCGGGTCTTTGTTCGGTGTGTGATTCGGTATGGAAGAATACACGAATGTACAAAATGATTTTCTTTAAGGTTGTGTACATTGGGCTCCCTCGGGATTACCTATATGTATATATAAAAAAAAGTACAAGTTATGCTGAGGGGCCATGGGTTTTCTTATGAGGGTCTTATGGAGCAACAGTAGAGGATGACCAGCCAGGATCTCCTTGAGCTGGGGACACCGTGGAAAATGGGAAGGGGTCAGGAATAGCTTCAACTTCTTCTTGAAACGAGCGAAAGGCCTCCTCATGAGACATCTCACCTTTGGCCACCTTTTTTAACTTTTTGAAGCATTCTCAAGTCCAAGCCAAGATGCACCATGTCAATCAGCTAGATAGACTCCTCCAGTCCTTCAGCTTTAGCCCTCACTTTGATGGTCTCAAGGCAGTCGGGGAGCTCGACCTGTAAACTTCTTAACTCTTCTTGGGACTTGGTCAGCTAGTCCCGAGCATTGTCCAGCTCATTCATAGCCTTCTCCAGGTCATCTTTTTTCTTCTGGAGCTTGGTCTTAGCAGTGATGGCCTTGGCCTGCTGAAGTTTGTAATCCTTCGTCTTCGAAGAAGCCTCGGCCCGGGCCTCATCCATCTCCTTCTTGGTGATCTTTAAAGCTCAGTGGAGAGATCTAGCCTCGGCTCAGGCCTCATCCCTCTCCTTGTTGGAAATCTCTAAATTTTGGTAGAAGGCTCTGATTTCAACCTTGGCTTCGTTTAAACTTCTGGTCTGATCATGCTCCATCTCAGTAGGCCTGACCCCCTTAAAAAAAGAGTATTAGCCAACACGTCTATGTTGGTCGCCATGAGGTAGGCTAGCTACATAAGCATGAACTAGGTCAATATTGTTAATAGAGCAGGAAAATATTATTAAAGTATAGAGGGATAATTTTTACCTTTGCCTGAAAGCAGCCTGATGAACACTAAAAAATGTACATTGATTAAAAGAAAAATTAATCATTTTACATTTGTAGTTTCATTAATCCCCTAAATTTAGCACATTTTTTAAATAATAATTATATATATATGTTTATTGTGATTTTTATCTTTATATAGGTGAACTAATATTTTGGATATATAACTAGAAAAATGAACTTGACATTTAGATTTTGGGGGCCATAAACTTAAAAGGACATTCTAACATTATACAAATTCAGAAATTCCAACCCTACATAATTTTCGTATTTTGGCTATAACTTTTGACTTCGATATCAGATTGAGGTGATTCTAGTTCCAAATGAAAGATGACTCAAATATCTAAAACTTTTCTGATGATGAGATTTTCTAGTTCTGAAGTTTTCAAGACCGAAATTGATGAAAAATCTAAATTGTATTATATGTAATTATTAAAGTCAAATATAAAAAATGTCAATTTCTCCACCAAGATTTGGTGGAGGATTCTGTGGAGGATTTGGTGGAGAATGTAATTTCATTCGTAAGAGGTGCTGAACACCTCTATAAATAAAGGTGTTCTGCACCTCATTTTCTTCAGTCTGATTTTCACAATTCTCTCTGAAATTTGTGGTTTTTCAGCTCTTGTGCGTTTTATTTAAAGCTTTCTTGTAATTTTTTTTTCTTTCAATAATAAAATTATGTGTGTTTTTATTCAAATTATGAGTAGGTAATTTCTTTTTGCTGGGATAAAGAGTGAAGCTTTTAATATGAAAATATAGATTAATCTCACTTATATTATAATATATAAATTATAATCTAATGATTAATACTTAATTTAAATATGGATTAATTATTGACAAACTTTGTACCGTCAATATGGCTGGTTTTATTTATTTGGCATAATTGAGTACCTAAC
Source organism: Zanthoxylum bungeanum (assembly GCA_019454045.1). Classification (NCBI taxonomy): domain Eukaryota; kingdom Viridiplantae; phylum Streptophyta; class Magnoliopsida; order Sapindales; family Rutaceae; genus Zanthoxylum; species Zanthoxylum bungeanum. The sequence continues at coordinate 16,640 of SKCR01014385.1, forward strand.
TGGATTTGTTATAGATAAAAGTTATCACCGCTTTTATGGTTGGTTTTATATGTTTTGGCATAATTAATACCTGAAATAAATTAATTAGTTAATAATGATAATTTATATATTATAAAAAGTGAGATTTTTAAATTTGAAATATTAAAAGTGGATCTCATAACCTCGATATTTTATTTTATTGTTGCAGTCCAATTTAAAATTCTCCAATCACTTCAAACAAATCAAGTTTTTTTTTTTTTTTTACTCAAATTGTTATTTTATTTTACTAAATCTATTCCACATGGATCGATCCCGGACTTACTGGGTTATTTTATCACTTCGACACTCTTATACTTGGGAGTAAAGATTGTGAGCGTGTCAAGTTTTTAGCGATGTTGCCGGGGAATATAATTTAGTAGATATAATACTATTTTTTATTTTTTATTTTTTTCACTTGTCTTTTGTATTTCCTTTCTTTTTTGTTGTATCTTTTTCATCTCATTTTCTTTCTTCTTTGTATTTGTATAGATCCAAAATTTCATGATTAATACTAAATGAATCCTGAACCCAGACATCCTACATACATAAAAACTCTGTACTTAATTCTTCAAGGTTATAGGAGACAAAAAAATCAATTAAAATGGAATTTGTATTTTGTCAAAGAATTTATTGAATCATCCTCATTTAGAGATTCTTCCATAATTTTTTGTGAGAACCTAATTCGAGAAAGTGAGAAAGTTGAACGAGAAATTCAATTGAGATCTGAATTGACAAGAATCAAATGACGTTTTTAGATCTAAATCACTACATTTGTATTTTATTTATTTATTTTTCTTTTCTTTTTTTGTCTTTTTTATTTTTTATTTTTTACTTGTTTATTATTTTATTTTTTTAAGTATTACATTTGTATTTTTAAATTTTAGCATATAGTCTACATTTAGGTTGCATGATATATTAGTCTCGAGCATCTAGCGATAAATTAAATAGAGAGTCTTCATCACCTTCATCGTCAGTCAAAATGGCCGAGAACCAAAATAAAAATCTACCTGCCCCAGTTGAAAATCCAGTTGATCAGGAAGAAAATGAGTCTCGGCATGACGATCTTAATCATCTCAGGACACTCAGACAATTCATGAATCTCAGTAGGTCATAATCATCATCTTGCATTATTTTTCCCCCAGATGCAACACATTTCAATCTTAAACCAGGTGTCATCCAACTTTTACCCACATTCCACGGTCTAAAATCAGAAAATCATTATCAGCACTTAAGGGAATTTGAAGAGGTATGTATCACTTGCACAGACCAAAATTACAACATGAATATAATTCAACTCAAGTTTTTTTCCATTTTCTTTAAAGGATAAAGCTAAAATTTGGTTGCAGAACCTTAGGTCAGGATCCATCGGAACATGGATGATTTGCAGAAACAATTTCTTAAAAAAAAATTCCCCTCACATGACAAACTCCTTTAAGAGAAGAATCACAACTTTCATACAAGAATTTAAAGAGATGTTGAATGTTTGTCCACATCACAGTTTTGAAACATGGAGGCTGGTTGCCTACTTCTACGAGGGTTTAACACCCCTAGGTAGACAAATAGTGGAAATGATGTGTAATGGTGAGTTTAGGGACAAAAATCCCGAAGATGCACTAGATTACCTAGAACACATAATAGAAAATGCACAACAGTGGGACACAGTTGGCACTTATGAGTCATTTGTAAAACTACAATAATTTGGTAGATGTATGTTTAATCTTAGGGAAGACCATGGCCTTTCCGCTAAATACGCATCTCTAGCTAAAAAAGTCGAGGCATTAGAAATGAAGAGAAGTGAATTCAAGAAGTCATATCAAGTCAATTCAAGAAATCATCTGTCAAATCTTTAATTCAAATGAACATGTCACACAAGTTCATCCACAAACCTATTCTTGAACCTCGCAAAACTGAAAATAAATCCTATTAAGAGGGTAAGGAATAAGTTAATAAACTATTACCCGTCATTGATGATAACAATTTCTCTCATGCACCTCTATTTTCCCAAGCATTAAAAACAAAGAAAATGAATCATTCCCAATAAATATATGAAATATTCAAACATGTAAAGGTCAATATTTCTTTGTTAGATGTCATCCAATATATACCAACTTATGCCAAATTTTTGAAAGACTTGTGCACTGTTAAAAGGAAACATCAGGTAAGAAAAAAAGCTTTTCTAGCTGAACAAGTAAGTTTCATTCTCTCAACCAATAATGCATTAAAATACAAGGACCATGGTTGTCCAATTATTTCTTGTATTATTGGAAATCAAAAAATTGAACATGTTTTGCTTGATCTTGGAGCTAGTGTCAATTTGCTTCCATTTTCGGTTTATCAACAACTTAATATTGGCTAGTTAAAACCAACTTCAACTACTCTTTTAATTGCCGATAGATTAGTCAAGGTACAGAAATGAATTATGGAAGACGTGTTATTACAAGTCGATAAATTCATATATCATGTGTATTTTATTGTCTTGGAAACACAACCTGTAGCAGACAGTTATAAGCCAATTCATGTAATACTTGATCGTCCATTTTTAGCAACAGCTAACGCTTTAATTAATTGCAGGAATACATCATGAATTTATCTTTTGGCAATATGACGTTGGAGCTTGATATTTTTAACATGTGTAAACAACCATATGATGATGACAGCGAAAACGAAAACATGGAACTAATTGAACCAATTTTAGATGAACATATTCAGGGGAGTTTATCTGATCCCATAGAAATTTATACTGCTATTTTTCTTGAATCAAGTACGCATTTAAATTCGGATATTCCTAATGATTTTTCACTTGATTCTACACATGTACTGGAAGACGATAGAGAAAAACAGAATTTGGATGAACTAGGAACACTAGAAGAAGGAACAGATGATGAATAACCCAAATTAGAATTAAAGACTTTTCTAAAAGGATTGAAGTATGCATTTCTTGGAGATGAACAAACTTACCATGTGGTAATTTCTGCAACCCTCACAAGCAATCAAGAAGGTAAGTTGTTAAATGTGTTTGTAGGCATTGCATTTTTGCATACCAGCCCAATGATGAGCCTCGTACGGAGGCACCACCTTTTAAGTCGCAGGAGTCACGGGAAACGGACGACGGAAGGGAAAAGTCAAGAATTGATGTTTTGTTGGATTTTTGTTCGCTCGCTTAACCTCGGGATTTGCTCGTTGAGCCTTTGTATCAAAATTTATTCTCGCCCCGAACCTTAAAGCCTACCTCTGTGACCCTTCAACTTCCATGCACAAACATAAAATAATAAGCCACCAACCAATTAAACAAATTCAAACAAAATCAAACAATTAAAAATACAAACCAATTTAGTATCAGTTTGGGGAAAATACCTCTGTGACCCTTCAGTGACCCTTCAGTTTCGGGGATGAGTCTCAGGGCCGAGGCCTGCAGCAACATCAGTATCAGTTTGGGGCGAGGCCCATATCTGTATCAGTTAGGGCGAGGCCCATATCAGTATCCGTCTGGGGGCGAGGCCCATATCAATATCAGTTTGGGGCGAGGCCCACATCAGTATCAGTCTGGGGGCGAGTCCCATATCAGTATCCATCTGGGGGCGAGGCCCATATATCAGCATCAGTAGCAGTTTGGAGATGCGTTCCAGGGTTGTAACTCACTTCATCATATCAGCAGTTTTTGGGGATGCGTCCCCGGGCCGAGGCCCATTTTGTCAGCGGTATTGGGATGCGTCCCAGGGTCGAGGCCCCCGTTGTCGGTTGCAGTTATTAGGATGCGTCCCAGGGTCGTGGACCCACTGCATCAGTTTGGGGATGCGTCCCCGGCCCGAGGCCCATTTTGTCAGCGGTATTGGGATGCGTCCCAGGTCGAGGCCCCCGTTGTCGGTTGCAGTTATCGGGATGTGTCCCAGGGTCGTGGACCCACTGCATCATATTTTGGGGATGCGTCCCCGGGCTGAGGCCCATTTTGTCAGCGGTATTGGGATGCGTCCCAGGGTCGAGGCCCCCGTCGTCAGTTGCAGTTATCGGGATGCGTCCCAGGGTCGTGGACCACTGCATCATATTTTGGGGATGCGTCCCCGGGCCGAGGCCCATTTTGTCAGCGGTATTGGGATGCGTCCCAGGGTCGAGGCCCCCGTTGTCGGTTGCAGGTATTGGGATGAGTCCCAGGATCGAGGTCCACTGCAGCATCAACTCAATTCAGGGAACAAGACCCTCAGCTCAAAACAGGAACAAGACCCACAACTCAACAATTCAGGGAATAAGACCCTCAACTCAAAATGGGAACAAGACCCACGGGAACAAGACCCACAACTCAGTTCAGGGAACAAGACCCTCAACACAATTCAGATCGGGAACAAGACCCACAACTCAATTCAGGGAACAAGATCCTCAACTAAAAATGGGAACAAGACCCACGGGAACAATACCCACAACACAACTCAACACAGTTCAGGGAACAAGACCCTCAACACAATTCAGATCGGGAACAAGACCCACAACTCAATTCAGGGAACAAGACCCTCAGCTCACTTCGGGAACAAGACCCAGGGGTCGCAGTACCTCACCACTAAATCAATTCAGTTCGAAGCAACAGGTGAGTCAGGTGGCAGCTGGCGAGCCAGGTAAGTAAAAATACATTGCACGTACTTTGATAGAATTGTCATTGTCACACACTGCACAGTCCCATCAAAGTGGGGGCGACTGTAGGCATTGCATTTTTGCATACCAGCCCAATGATGAGCCTCGTACGGAGGCACCACCTTTTAAGTCGCAGGAGTCGCGGTAAACGGACGACGGAAGGGAAAAGTCAAGAATTGATGTTTTGTTGGATTTTTGTTCGCTCGCTTAACCTCGGGATTTGCTCGTTGAGCCTTTGTATCAAAATTTATTCTCGCCCCGAACCTTAAAGCCTACCCCTGTGACCCTTCAACTTCCATGCACAAACATAAAATAATAAGCCACCAACCAATTAAACAAATTCAAACAAAATCAAACAATTAAAAATACAAACCAATTTAATAACAACAAAATTCAATAAATTCCTCAAACAAATAAACAATAAACAAATAAATAAAAAATACTAACCAAACATAAATCAACCCTCACGTGTAACATACACACACACAAAAACTTAAACCAAATAAACAATAAAATAAACAACATCAACGAAACCCACTAACACAAAATAATAAACAAATAAAACACAACACTCATACCTCACAAATAAACAAAACCATGTCACCCATTCCTACACCCATCCACCCCCTTGCAACCACCCATGCCATAACCTGCACCTCACATACATCTCACCCAATAATTCCATCACCAAACATAAAAAGCCATGCACCCTCCATGCAACACCCATAACTACCCATACAACCATTATTCCCCTACACCATCCATAACCACTCTGCACGCCCATGCTACTACCCATCTCTCCATCTCTCACTCCATGAAACCACCATATGAACCCTTCTACCTTCACGCATAAGGGGGACTCTCATTTTTCACGACAACAAAAAAAAAAAGAAAAAAAAAACCCTTCACAGCAACACAACTCTCGATTATTCACGCCTCCATTTTCCTCCTCCACCCACGCCCATTCAAGCTTCAAAATTCCCCTCCATTCAAGCCTCAAAGTCAGCCCTAAATCACGTCTGTGTAGTCCTCAAAAATCCTTCCCAATTCCACGCCAAACTCCCCTATAAAAAGCAGCACATATAGGCACCAAGGGGGCTGGCTTCTCATATGTTTTCATGTACACAAACTCCCCCCAAATCCTTCTCATTCACGCCTGAACTGCCACTGAAATTAGCCTTGTTCACAACCCTTCAACACAAACTCACTCTCACAGCACCAATCAGCTCGCAACCCTAAGGCTGACGTAAGGACATCCAGTCCCATGCGTAACCAGCAAACGCGCAGCACCCCTTCAACATAAACTGCCTCAGCTCAGTCACCAAACCCTAATAGCCTCCATACAGCAGCCTCAACCCAATGACCAGCCAAACTCGTGTAATAGCTGCCCCATATGCACGTGAAATAGCCCATGCCATCATTCAACAAAGGCACAAACCTGATCAGCACTCCACGCCTCACTGCCAGTACTTCATACACTGCCACCTAGCAGCCCACTAACCTCACTAATCTTCAATAAACTCACCTAGCCGACTGTAAACAAACCCACTTCACTGCCTTTGCATTCACGCCATTTGCACTCCACTTCACGCCACAGAACACTCAGCACACCTTCGACCCCACCAAAGCCCTTCTCGGTTCCTGGATCTCAGCCCTCAACTCACGCACAAAGCACCTTCATTTCAGACTCTCTGATTCTTCACGCTCAGCACACAAAAACTGCCCATCATTAACCCTCCATTCTCGGCTTCACACCATCATCACTACAGCCCACTGCAGACGCAAGTGAACCAGCCCAACTCATGTCACTCATCCCCTTTAGCAACCCAGGTCACGCATAACCTTCATCCCTCACAACCACTCCACGCACGGTGATCATCCAACAAACTGCCCACAAACCCTACACTTCATGCAGTCCATCACGTGAAACCCATCAAAAACAATCCACTCACTGCCAGCCGAGACCACGTGAACATAGTTAAAATAACCCTAACTACCTCCAAATCATGCATGTGAACCACCCATAATAACATCCCCCATACATACGTAAAATAACCTCCACAAACTACCTTGAAACCGCAGTGAAAACAGAGAAAACAGCGGGCGGAAACCTCGAGTGAAAACAGACGAAACAGCAAAAATAGCAAACCTAAGAAAACAGCGGGAATGGTGAAACAGTGAAAATAGCGGAAACAGCGGAACGATAACCCTTCGCACCGTGAAACGCACTCCCGAAAAGTGACATAAAAGGTAAGACCTGAGGGCACCCTTTTATCTTATTTCCGTTATTTATTTCTAAGCATGATGTAGTCGTTTAAGTTTATTTTTCCTATGCATGATTAGGTTGTTTAGTATGATGTTTAATGCATGATTAGTTGGTTGTTTCTAAGAATGATGTAGTCGTTTAGTATGATATTTATTTTCTTATGAATGATTAGGTTGTTTAGCATGATGTTGTTTTATGCATGGTTAATAGGTTGTTCTTAAGCATATTGTGTAGACTTGGTTAATATTGCACAAATCCATTCATTACAAACGACATAAGTAAGGGACCATTCCGAACCCAACGGTTTGAGGTCTTCCCTTGCGAGGGGTGAGTGCGGCCTTAAATCTCATTTTCCCGGTTCACACCGGGTGGCGACTCCTTTATTTCTCCGGTTTAGTCCCCCGCGGGCTACTCCGTACTCCCGACCGGGCCGCGAGCCCGGAACAGCATGCGTCGCCCAGTTTCTGTGTCCTACAGTGTTGAAAGAACATATACTGGCAATTGGATGGACTTTAAAAGACATAAAAGACATTAATCCATTGATCTGCACACACAGAATACATTTAAAAGATAATGTTAGGATATATCGTTAACCCCAAAGAAGATTAAACCCTCATATGAAAAAAAAGTGGTAAAAACAGAAGTCTTTAAACTTCTTGATGTGGGAATTATCTACTCTATCTCCGATAGTAAGTGGGTAAATCCTACACAAGTTGTACCTAAAAATTCTAGAATAACTGTTGTAAAAAATGATAAAAGAGAATTAATTCCAACTCGAATCTCATTTAGTTGGCGTATATGCATTGACTATAGAAAACTAAATAATGCCACTAAAAAAATCATTTTCCTTTACCATTTCTCGACCAAATTTTGGAAAGAGTAGCATGACATCCATACTATTATTTTCTTGATGGTTACTCAGGTTATTATCAAATTCTCATTGCTTTAGAAGATCGGAAAAAGACCACATTCACATGTCCCTTTGGAACATTTGCATTTAGGAAAATGCCTTTTGGACTTTATAATGCGCCAGCAATATTCCAACAATGCATGTTAAGCATATTTAGTGACATGGTTGAACATTGTTTAGAGGTATTTATGGATGATATAACTATTTTTGGGAACTCTTTTGATAATTACTTGAATAATTTGGAAAATATTTTGAAAAGATGTGAAGAAAAAAGACTTGTTTTAAATTGGAAAAATACCATTTCATGACTAATTCAGGAATTTTTTTGGGTCACGTTGTGTCATCTAAAGGTATTGAGGTTGACAAGGTAAAAATAGAGGTGATCTCTAAATTACCACCACCAAAAACAGTCAGGGAAATCCGTTTTTCTTAGGACATGCAGGATTTTATATGAGGTTCACTAAAAACTTTAATACCATATCCAGACCATTGTGTAACCTCATATTAAAAGATGTAACATTTGAATGGACAGAAGAATGGCAAGAATCATTTGAAAAGATTATCAGTCTTTTGACTTCTGCTCTTATTATGCAATCCTCTGATTGGTCTTTGTCTTTTGAACTAATGTGTGATGTCAGTGATCATGCAGTTGGCGTAGTATTAGGATAGAAAAATTAAGGTAAGCCGTATGTAATTTATTACGCAAATAGAATTTTAAACAGTGTACAAATGAATTACACTACCATGGAAAATGAATTACTTGCTATAATATTTGCATTGGATAAATTTCGATCATTTTTAATTGGTTCCTCAACCGTTATTTATTTTGACCATGTTGCTGTTAGATATTTGATGTCTAAATAGGATGCAAAGCCAAGATTACTACGGTGGATTTTACTGCTTCAAGAATTCAATCTCACAATTAAGGACAAGAAATGAGCAAAGAATGTTGTTACATATCATTTATCGAGACTCATAAATGAGTCATCAATTGACATAACTCCTATTACTGGATCTTTTCCAGATGATTTTTTATTTTCTGTAAATACAATGCCTTGGTATGCTAATATTGTCAATTTTCTTGCAATAGGAAAAATACCTCCAGATTAGAGCCATCAAGACAAGAAGGAATTTTTGACTGAAGTCAAAAGATTCTACTAGGACGATCTATATCTGTTCAAGTATTGCTCTGATCAAATTTTCTGATGATGCATACATGACAGTGAGATAAATGGTGTTATTCAATTTTGTCATTCAGAAGCATGTGGAGGTCATTTCTCATCTAAGAAAACCATTGTAAAAATCTTACAGTGTGGATTTTATTGGTCCATCATTTTTAAATACACCCATGTTTTTTTGCAAAACTTGTGAAAATTGTCAAAAGTTGGGATCCATTTCAAAAACAAACATGATGCCTTTAAATCTCATCATTATCATCGAAATCTTTGATTGTTTGGGGGATAGTTTTCATGGGTCCATTTCCACCGTCATTTGGATTTTTATATATTTTGTCGCAGTCGACTATGTCTCAAAATAGGTTGAGGCGATTCCTTGTCGAAACAATGATCACAAAACTGTGATTAAATTTTAAAAGAAAATATTTTAAGTCGATTTGGAATCCCTCGAGCCATTATAAGTGATGGAGGTAAACAATTTTATACCATGTCTTTTGAGTCCTTAATGAAAAATTATGGAGTTACACATAAAGTTTCTACCTCTTATCACTCTCAGACAAATGGTCAAGTTGAACTAGAAATAAGGAAATCAAACAAATTTTGGAAAAAACGGTCAACCCAAATCGTAAAGATTGGTCTCTTCGACTGATTGATGCACTTTGGGCATACCGAGCAGCTTTCAAAACATCTTTGGGAATGTCTCTCTATCGTCTAGTTTATGGAAAACCTTGTCATTTACGTGTAGAACTTGAGCATAAGGCATATTGGGCTATTAAAGCATTCAATTCAAACTTTGAAAATGCCAGTCATGAACATAAACTGCAATTAAATGAACTTGAAGAGTTAGGGAATGATTCATATGAGAATGCGAAAACTCTTAAAGATAAAACCGAGGCCTTTCATGACAGTCAAATTTCACAAAAAATATTTGAAATTAGTCAAAACATTTTGCTTAATAATTCTCGTCTGCACTTATTTCCTGGAAAATTGAAATCCAAATGGAGTGGCCCATTTATTGTGAAGCACGTTTATCCATATGGGGCTATTGACATTGAGAATCCTAGGGATGGTGATGTATTTAAAGTGAATGGACAACGTTTGAAACCATTTTTGGAGTGTTAAAATTTTCAAGAAACTCTTTTTCTTTTAAATCTAATGTACTGTGATTGATATTTTTTCTTTTTTTCTTTTTTATTTGTCTAATTTCCATTTTTCTTGAGTTTTGTAGTATTTTATCTTTTCCCTTTTTTCAGAATCTTGCACCCCATTAAATAGCGGATAATGGTACTCAGTGACTCTAAGTCGATTTTTTCAGTTTCCTAAAAATACCGATATCCTACAATCAATGCATGGAAGAAACTCTTGCAAAACTCGATAATTATTTTCATTCTCTCCCCCAAAATGCTCTAATGAAAATTTACAAAACACAGATCGAAAGAATGAGGCTTCTTATGATCCATGGTATTCCTAGTGATATTTGTTGGGTAATTGAAGAAATGGTTCACTTGGCAAGTCAGTCATCTGACTCTTTCATTTCTTACATGTCTGGTTTAGGGAAAAGCACATATGCTAAGAAACAAATAGCTAAACAATTAGGTGTTTGTTATAAATATGCACGCTGACGTGCAACACTCGTTGTCGTTATTTAGGAATGGTTTCTGTGTTAGGGTTGGTGCTCGGAGTGCCAATCCGGATCGTATTTATGTCTGATTCATGAATACGAACAATTCATTTTTCCATAATACTACTTATTTAATAGTAGCACCTCTTGTCTTTTATATACATATTCGATCTAATTACGATTAGATATCTAATTAAGATTAGATTGAAACTAAATCTGATTTAGTGATACATGTATATTAGACAAAGACCCTATGATTTACAATGTAGTGCGCAGTTACAACGTAGTTTGTAATTGTCATTGGGAAGCGTCACTATAAGTTGTATATCCTTAAATAAAGTTCATGGTCAAGATTTAACACATGTTGGTTAGTAAAATCCGCTAAGACCAGTACATGTCATATATCGTGACTTGGTCTGATGATTTATCCCAATGAACCATGAGTCTGGGGAGACTCATATCAATATGTAGGTGTTTATTTGATAAACACTGAATGACTCACTGAAGATTTCCTAATAGATGGTACACCAACGTCAATAGGAATCTTCTCGAGTTGAGCGAGCATAATGGTCCTTCGACTTGAGATACCACCGTGGATATATGAGTTATCCTCCACACTTTAATGGAAGTCACGCCACCGATCTATTTAGATCAGACCTCCGCATGTTCGTTGGGTGTGGACTGATGCTTATGATATCCAGTGCGTATCAAAATAGAATCTGTCAATCCTGTGTACATGGCATAGATATCATACACGTGTTTACGATCTAGTAAATCCATAGCCGTGGTATAACTTCGGAAACGAGTTCCGAGTGTTATTTAGAGATCGTAAATTTGAAAGTTGACTATATTATACCATATGGATTTGAAGTTCTTATCTATATGCCAGGTATAATATGGATAGCCTGTGACGGAGGGATTATACGTATGCAATAACCTCGACTTGCATAATTTAGCGAGATTATCCATGGTCGTCATAATTCATGAGTGGGTGGATTATGGACACGAAATTGGATTCCGTGACGGATAAACCTAAACTTAGAGAGTCCCACAATATGAAGTGTACTCGTTGGGCACTTGGGCAACGCGTTATGAATAATATAGATTATTCATAATACTTCACCGAATTAAATGAGTTAATTCGAGTCGTTTAAACGGTTAAACGAAAATACATGCATTAGGGGCATTTCGGTTAATTGATAATTAATATGTATTTGTATTTGATACAAAATTTGATTTGATACATATTAATTATTTGTCAAATGAGATTTTGACACATGCCATTAATATATGTATTTGTTATTTAATGTAAATAAAAATACATATATAATAATAATCGCATTAATTAATTGTTTAAATGTTAAATATCTAGATAATTAAATTATTTCAATATTACATAATTGTTATGCAATATGTTTGATTATTATTGGTTAAATGTGGCATGATTTTATTAAGCTTAAAGTTTACAAATTGGATTTGTTAATTTAAAGATTATTATTATTTAATTAGATTAAAAAATGACCAAATTACCATTCTTTACTTCCCTAAGTCGGTTTACCCTTGTATTTAAAGTTGAAAATTTTGTTTTCTTGATTTTTAAGACTCCATGGTCGAACCCATCTCCATAAAAAGCTCTCAAAATTTTCTTGAAGAAACAAGGGAAGATAGTGAAGAAATTCAAGAAAAAGTTTAAGGAAATTACAAAATTTGGAGTTAATCTTCAATAATCTTAAACTTAGAAAGCTCGTTTCTTGTTCTTGAATATCTAGAATAGTTCTAGGGTTTCTTCCTTTATTATATTTTGGGGCTTTTTGATTTGGAGGATGGATTTGGAGGCTAGATGCATGTGTGAAGTTGGATTGGATGATATTAGTGTAATATTGATTCAATTTTATCATTTGATGACTTGTTGCCATTCTAGAGTGTTATGACCACTCTTGTAACTCCTAGAATTTTTCTTGAGTTCTTCATAGGTGGTGGCTTTGGTTGGTGTTAGTATTAATATGATTGATATTGAGAAAATTGGATTTATAGCATGAAAATTGATATTTTTGTTACAAAATCAGATCTAGAAATTCTGTATTTTTGGTGATGAAAAGTATGTTTTATAAATGTATTGGATGTGTTTTTGGCATTGGAACAATTGCCGGAAATTGTTTCAGAGTTGAAATATGCGAAAACGGTGAAAAACGGCGTTATCGGGTGAGTTTCGGGCTTACCGGGTGTCTGCTGTCCAAACAGTGAATTGGTCACTGTTTGGGAAGCCCATGAACTTCCCAAGCACTATTGGAGCTGACCTGGGCACCCCCATGTGTATTGGTTGGTTGGTTCGGACAAAAACGCGTTTTATGCCATTTTACGGAAAAATATTTTCGTAAAAGTTTCGCGATGTTTCTTAACTATTTATGTCGTTATTTGATATCGAATAAATATGTTTAGGTGAAATATGAATGAATTATTCATGTTGGATATTGAATAATTTATTTGGTAATTTAAAAAAATTTAAAATTATGATTTCACCCGAACCTCGAGCTTCCACTGCGCCCGCGCCAAAACCCTAACAGTCTAACAATCGCGAAGATAAAATTCAATTCATTAGAGATGGCTTGAGTAAGGAGTCTTTAGATGATATATCATTGACTCTTGAGACGCATCCTTGTGGACATGTTCATCGAGTAATTCGCAATTTGCATACATAATTTCAAAAAGAAAGACAATAATACGATTTCGGGAATCTAATTTTAAAAGCCCATGTTTGCCAATTTATAAGAAAATTGGATGTGAAGCATATCCCTGACCCATAGAGGGTGTTCAAGCCGTTACTGAACGTAAAACCAGAGGAAGATGTGAGCCACAATCACAACTATCAGTACATATTGTTTCAATTTATTACTTTGATTTCTTTTCCTTTAAATTACTGTTTTGATTTACTTTAATTTACTGTTTTGATTTCCTTTACTTTAATTTTTGTCGATAGTATCTAAACTTTTTGACTTTCACGATCCATTTTACTGTTCATCTGACAATTGTCATTTTGCAGGTACTAGTGCTTTTATTACTCACATTTTTTCAGGATCCATAAATACAGCTTGTCAATTCTCTCTTCAACACATCCAGATAAGAGAGAGAACAAAAAATGGAGACAACTTCAAGAAGACGAATCACTAATATCTGTATGTTTTGTGGAACAAGTTCTGGAACTAAAACAGAATTTGTTGAAGCTGCAAAAGAATTAGGTAGAGTTATGGCGGAAAGAATCATGCATTTAGTATATGGCGGTGGCAATCTTGGACTGATGGGATGTGTTTCAAAGGTCGTACAAGAAGGTGACAGTCAAGTTTTGGGGATCATTCCAAAACCTTTGGCAGACGGAAACCTCATCGAAAAATCAAATGGAGAAGAATGCATTGTCTCAGGTATGTCTGAAAGACTTAATGAAATGATTAATCATGCTGACACTTTTATTGTTTTACTAGGTGGGCTAGACCCATTGGAAGAAATATTCACAGTGACATCATGGGCGAACTTGAACATTCACCAAAAACCCATTGGGCTACTTAATATTGACAATTTTTTCGATTTTATTTTAGTATTTTTTGCGGATGCCAAAAGACTTGGGTTCATTTTGAAACCGGTAAAAGATATCGTCTTAACTACAAGAAAAGCTGATGAATTAATTGATCGACTCTTAGCTTATGAACCAAAAATCGACCCCATTCTTTCTAAGTTGAACTGGTTTGATAATGATCGTGACAAGAAGCGTAGAGTGGACTTGGATCTTAATTTGTAATTTTTCTTTTAAATAGTCGTAGATTCAATTGTCGATTTCACACTAATCAGACGATGTCTTCTAAACTGTACTTCTTCTTTTTCAGACATTGAGGACAATGTCTCAATTTGGTTGGGGGAGAAGATAGTTGACTAGATAGTTTTTGTGTTTCATGTTGTGTTTTTCTTTCAAAAATAAAAAAAAAAAAAATTATTTTGCTTTGTTGTTATTTTGTGTGTAAAAAAAAAAAAAACTACACACAAACTAACAACAAATTTTTGACTAAGCAAGTGGAATTGTTGTTCAGAAGTGATTGTGTAAGGAGTTTTCGCTCCTGAGACGCATCTCAAAATAATTCATAACAAGTTATTTTTGTTTCTTTCTTTTTGAATCATTTAAATTTATGAATTCTCCATAATATTGATTAATTTTGATCTTCATATGCTCATTTGACAGATACTATCAACATACACGGTAACATATGATCATAGGTTGTAAGTGAAAATTTTGTAATATTCAGTTCTCTAATTTGTTGGAGGTAGCACCTAAAGGGAATGAAATTTTTGTTTTTATTCAAAAAAAATTAACCATGCTTTTACTTAGTAACCGGACAGCTTGCCTCAGCAAACAGTGATTGTTCGCGTAAAACAGTAGAGCTTGAGTTAGTTTAATTAAAAAATGTGTGAATAAGTTTGATTTCGTAGCATCTCTAACTCGAGCAATTAAGTCCGTATGGGTGTTTTAACACTTGGTGTCCTAAGGTCAACTAGTCTGTGAGTCATTGACCTAAAACTCGTTACACAGATTAAAGATAAAGCTTAAGGAAAACATAAACTTTTTCTTTTTAATATCTGAGATCCGAACAATTAAGTCCATAGGGGTGTCTTAACATCTAGTGCTTTAAAGCCAACTGGTTTAGGAGTCACTGACCCAAAGCTTGTTACAAAGATTGAAGATGTATTATTATTAAAAAAAAATTATTTTTATATTTATAAATAAACTTTCATTGCCAAAAGGTGTGAACTCTAATATAATTTTAGGACAAAAATATTATTATCTTTTCAACAATACCTGTGAATATTGTGGGTACAATGAATTGATTGATACCTTGTTTTATGTGTTTATGGAAGAATGGTAAAAAGTACAGGACAATTTACTTATTTGATTATTTAGAAAGAAAAAAACAATTATTAACTTGGATAAGAATTTTTCTTTTAAGTTTTTGCTTAAATTACTAGGGACTAGTAATAAGCTGGTTTGGGGGTGTGATGAACATTAAAAAATGCACATTTATTAAAAAAAAATTATTCATTTTACACTTGTAGTTTCATTTATCCCTTAAATTTAGCACATTTGTTAAATAATAATTATATTTATGTTTATTGTGATTTTTATCTTTATGTAGGTGAAATAATACTTTGGATTCATAACTAAAAAATGAACTTGATATTTGGATTTTGGAGACCATAAACTTAAAAAAGCGTTATAACATTATACAAATTCAGAAATTTCAGCCCTGCACAATTTTTGTATTTTGGCCATAACTTTTGACTCCGATATCGGATCAAGGCGATTCCAGTTCTAGATGAAAGATGACTTAAACATCTGTTGACAATATTTTATAGTTCTGAAATTTTCAAGACTGAAATTGATGAAAAATCTAAAGTGTGTTATATGTAATTATTAAAGTCAAATAAAAAAAATATCAATTTCTCCACCAAACATGCTTGTGGAGGATTTAATGTAGGATTTGGTGGATAATTTGGTAGAGAATGTAATTGCATTCGTAAGAGGTGCTGATAACTTCAAAAAATGGAGGTGTTCTGCACCTCATTTTCTTCAGTCTGATTTCCATAATTCTCTCTGAAATTTATGATTTTTCAGCTCTTGTGTGTTTTATTTAAAGCTTTCTTGTAATTTCTTTTTTTCATTCAATAATAAAATTATATGTATTTTTATTCAAATTATGAATAACTAATTTCTTTTTACTGGGGTAAAGGGTAAAGCTTTTAATATGAAAATATAGATTAATCTCACTTATATTATACTATATAAGTTGTAATCTAATAATTAATACTTAATTTAAATCTGGATTAATTATTGACAAACTTTGTTACCGCCTATATGACTGGTTTTATTTATTTGGCATAATTGAGTACTTAACTTGACTTGTTATAGACAAAAATTATCACCGCCTTTATGGCTGGTTTTATATATTTTGGCATAATTAATTCTTGAAATAAATTAATTGGATAATAATGACAATTTATATATTATAAAAAAGTGAGATTTCTAAATTTGAAATATTAAAAGTGGATCACCTAACCCCGGTATTTTATTTTATTGTTGCAGTCCAATTTAAAATTCTTCAACCACTTCAAAGAAATCAAGCCTTTTTATTTTTACTCAAATTGTTATTTTATTTTACTAAATTTATTCCATGTGGATCGACCCCGGACTTACCAGGTTATTTTATTACTTCGACACTCTTATACTTGGGAGTAAAGAACCACTTTGTGAGTGTGTCACAACCGGTTTTGCTAGGGATGTCCTCAGGAGAGAGAGTTTCATAAGCCATGGCTTGATTAATATTTGCTTGCTCGACCAGAAATTTAATGGTTGACAGGAGATGAGTTATCCCTCCCCTCACATTTTCCAAGAAATCCTCTATCACTAAAGTTGGTGCCGCACTATTGCCCGAGGACGAGGTAGATGAAGTTTTGCTCCTCATGCCCTTGGTTTTCTTTCTGTGGCCCTCTCAGTTTCCTCAGGTTCCTTGCTCTTGACCTAGTCGATGCGTCTTTTGGATGGTTGAGGGGTAGGTGTTGGTGTTTGGCTGGGCGGGAGAATATTTGTGGTATGAGAAGTATGGGTTGGTGCCCGAGTTGGAGTTCTTTGTCTTGCACCTGGTGGGATTGGTGTAGTGACTCAAATATGGGCGTTGCTGGACCCACCCCGGGCGCTGTTGGACCCACCCCGTGCGAGCGCATTGATACCTTGGCTACCTGCGGATGGGTTTTCATTCTAGACATGCCTGCAATAAAAATACAAGTGTTAGAACATTGCAAGGAATTCAAAAGATCGGGCCAAAGAGCTATGAATAAAGCATGACAGATAATGCTAAATCAATTGAGAATATGTTAGTGACTTTCCAGGGTAAAAAAGACCTCCGTACTGGAAAGTCTTTTTTACCCTGGCACAGGTCTTATTGTGGACCTTGGGGGGATCGCCCCAGCAAGCTACAAAGAGTTCATGATCGTTAGTTAAAAGATGAAGGAATAGGCAGGATGAGCTGTTACCTCCAACTCGGAAGATATTTGGGACTATGACGTCCTCCTCTGCAGCTTGCCAATGCATTCCTCATGGCCCCCGGCTCAAAACCATTTGTCCTTGAAATTGTTGCTAGTGGTTGGGAGGTTCGAGATTATATGTGGAGCCTCGGCGTATGTGAAAATGTAGTACCAACCCTTGTACTCATATGGATTGGCATTCATCATATACAGTCTTTTCAGCTCATGGACCGATGGCTCCCCCAGCCTTGCTCAGTTCCAGATCACGTATATCCCGGACAGAACTCTCCACATGTTCAAATTCAGCTGGTATAGGGCCAGGTTCATCGTTGATAGCATTTTCGCAAAGTACCTTTGCACTGGCAGACGTAGGCCCATATCAAAGAAGGCAGTACATAGTGTCACTTGGTTGTTTCAGGGTTGGCTAGCCTGGTCCCCTTCTTCTGGGACGCTCAGAGTAGTGACCTCAGGAATATTGAACCTCACCCTCAACTGGTCTAGCTTGACCTCGGTTATCAAAGAAGTTTGGTCAATGTCCAGATTGATGAAGTCAAGACCGGGGTGGCTTGGCTCAGGTCGGGCATCTTTCGGCTATAAGATTGATTTTCCTCCTCTGAAGGGGTCTGTGTTGTGTCATAGTCATCATAACTCTCTGATCCTGAACTATGTATGTTTACCCGTTCAGTTCAGCATGAGGTTGGCACGACGAGAGGTAGGACGTTGAAGGGGTTGGTGAGGAAGACTTGAAGTCCGACATTTCTGCCAAGGAATGACCCGAGAAAAGAGGTTAGTTCAAAGAAACTTAAGTTTTAAATATACAAAATATGGTTAGTAGAGCTTGACATACAGATTTAGGGTTCACTATGTCATCGTCCCTACCAAGCGACTAACCCTAAAAACTCTAAGCGCCATAACAGTGGAAAAATAATAAATTTCCAGAACACAATCAGGGCAAACATGTCAAAAAATCCTAGAAACATATGTTTTCTATTCCAAACACATGCCCGAAAAAGCACCAAACACACACACAAAATCATAAATATATCCACACCAAATAAACCTCCCAGATATGGGTGGCAATGGGCCGGGCCGGGCCCGGATTTTAATAAGTCCGGCCCGAGCTCAACAGATATTTTTTTGGCCGGGGCCCGGGAAAAGCCCGACCCGAGTGTCTGTCAGGCCGGGCTTTATCCGGCCCGATTTTTTATTAATAAAAATTAAATATATTTTTAATTTATTATATAAATATATATATATATATATATAATATAAATATATATAATATTTTTTAAGCCCGGGTCGGGCAGGGCCCGGGCTTTATGTGTTAGGTCGGGCCTCTACTTCGCGGGATTTTTTACCCCCGAGCCGGGCCAAATCCTGGGCGGGCCGGGCCCAAGCTTTTTTTGCAACCCTTACTCCCAGATCGCCATTTACTCATAAGAAACCTAGAAAACACCGTACAAGCATATCATCATCACATACACCAACGTAAACAAAAGGAAGAAGACAGGGTCAGAGGAGAACTTATTTGTTATGCTGAAGATTGGTGGTGAAAGGTGCTTGAAGTTGTTGAGGAGAACTGAGTTGCAGAAGGTTGCTCAGAGGTCTGGAACGTTTGCTTCAAAGAAGATAAAGTGCTAAAATAAAGGAGTGAAGAGGAACGACCTTCAAATACGCAGCTCGGGCTGATTTTGACCGTCGGATTGAAGCAAGTATAAAAGATTGATGACACATATGAGGGAGATCTCAGCCATTGAATTCAAATGAAAGGCCCAGATTTAAATTACGAGCTTGGTTGATCACAATTGTCTTAAGTTTTGGTGAGCAAACCACCGATGCACGACACTTGGAAATTCGGGGAGACGAATCAAAAAGAAGATCTGATAGATTTTATGGGCATTTAAGGAAGACCATAATGTCTTTGTGTCTTCTTAGAAACGATTCAGAAACTCTAGGATGACTCTTCAGTTGGCGATAAAAGAAAAGCAATCATTACAAAAAATGAAATCTTTGACAATATGTGTAGTATCATGACCCGATGGGTATGACCATGAGAGTAATTGCAAGCTGCAACCCGAGGACACAGGCTCGATCTGTACCACCATCTTTTTTTGAAGTTCCCGGCATCAACTCACTGACTCGTTGATACCGAGAACTAAGTGACATATGTTGATGATGATTTTTCACCCTGAGGAAGTTCAAATACCGCAAAAGAGCATAATGGGATTTGTAATTTGGACAAGGGAATAATGAAGGACCGATGGCTTAGAGAGACTAAAGACAGACATAGGGGCCTGAGCCACCTGAAATAAGAGTTTTCCCGAGGGCTTTGGCTGATAGAGGAAAGTTGGGAGACCAACTCGGCCTGAAGAGGAAGTGAGTTCTTGCAGTATTTGATTGTTCGTGATAGCTGACTCTAGGTGGTCCATGTTTACCATCCCGACCTAGTTGAAGAAGAGACGACTTGCCCGTGCACAATTTGCCTTGACATCCCGACCCGAGGAATGAAGATGAGATTTTGATATTTTGAACTAGCATGTGACGTATGCCCTACTTTGAAGTTTGAGCTTCTAGAAGGATGATGTGACATGAGTGAGCCAACGACTCTCCTTGGGCAGAGACTCTTCCAGACAAAACAATATTGGGTTGGTTGAACCACGGGGTGTCACGTCAACAGAGCATGTAGCAGTGGCCAAAAAGTTGGAATGATGGGTTTCTAATGACATTGGTGGTTGAGTCAGATGTCAGAGCGACTGTTTGTTGAGTGGTTGGGGAAAAATAGCATCGGGCGATGATGATAAGGTGACATGAATTGACATCATGGGTTGGTGGAGCAATGGATTTGGAAGCCTATATAAAGGGGTTGAAGCCACAGATTCAAGGGTTAGTAATTTTTGCATTTCACCACTTATAACAAAGCAATAGCCTCCAAACTAGTGTGAAAGAGAAAAAACTGGTCGGTACCCGATCATTTGAGAGATTTGTAACTGGGTAGTTAAGACCCGATGTGTTTTGCGTTCGTTGTAAGCCTCTAACACTTGTAACCAGGTCGGTCTTGATCACAAACAAGTAATATAAACACTCCCCATTCTCCCGTGGACGTAGGTTGGAGCCACTCTCCGATGAACCACGTAAATCTCTGTGATTTTCTTATTTGCTTACCAAATATATTTTGAGTTCCGTACTAACCAAAAAAATTCACTGCTTGGATGAGGTTTGTTCGAGAGATAAATTTCTCAAATTATCTTTACAATGAAAAACAATCGTCAACACATTCCATGCTTAACCACGCCAACAACCCTTAATATTGCTTCGCTAGCAACTTGCATTTTGTCAACTTAGCAACACACACCCACTATCTTCAAATAAATCCTATTATCTTTCTAACAAAATGGCACAACTTCAACAGGCATAGCCAACCCACTGCCTCCAAACGACTCACCAATTTCGGCTCATTAATAATAACCATGAACTTTTTTACAATTACTCTCCGCCATTTTTTTCTGAACAGAAACCCACCTCAACCTTTCACTAAATTTACACACGGATCAATTTCATCAGCACTTTCAATTGTCATATCAATAACTGAATACGAATCAAGATCTGATAGAAGAACACCTAGAGAAATGGCTTGGTCATGAGTCTTTTTTGAAGTGGCCATACAATGTTCTTCAGCTTCCCTTGGTGCAATTGCTCGACGATTTTATCTACCTCATGCTTGGTTGTGGAGTTAGTTCTGAGCCCCACAACTATCCCCGATTTGACAAATTCCAATGCCTTATACATGGCGATTTTTTTCAGCTCATCTTGATGAATTACACCAGACCATGTCATGGTTTCGATTCCGAACCGAAATCGAAATGGAATCAAATTGGAAGGAATCATTTTTTTATCGAAAATGAATTTACATTATAATTTTTTATCTCGAAAAATCACAATATTGATTTTGCAAATGAGTGAAATCACATTTTTCTTTTTTATACCTCCCTCTAATAAATAAAACTAAATAACAAATTTTTCCATAAAGGGTATTTTAGTAACTTCGGATTCAAAACTAAGCAGGCAATTTCCAGGGCAACATAAGAATTAATTAAACGTTCCGTCAGTCTACTTTTGAAATGAAATGAAAGTGTGAAGAAGAAGATGGCAGCATCCTCCATTTCCAAAACCCTAAACAAACTTGGTGGTGGTGGTGGGTCTTACTCTTTGTACAGGCATAGGGTCCCAACTCGACTCTTTTCTTCTTGCTACTCTTACTCTTCCGCCGCTGCACCTCAGCCTCTTCCTCCTCCTTCTTCAGCCTTCTCTTTCCAAGATCAAGGTATTATTAATTAATTAATTAATTAATTATGATTGTGATTGTGATTGTGATTATGAATGGTTGTTTAAATGGGCAGAGAATTTGAGAAAGGGGTCTAGATGGTCAAAATGGTTGCTGTTCCTACCTGGTGCTCTCACTTTTGGACTTGGTACTTGGCAAATTTTTCGAAGGCAAGATAAGGTCTTGTAACTAATTCACTTTCTCTCCAAACGCAGTTCCGTTACCATGTTAGGTTTATGCTTAGGTACTTGAAATGGGTTTTCAGTTCAGTAATTGAAAATGTTTTGTACATACAGATCAAAATGTTGGATTACAGACGTAAAAGGTTGGAAATGGAGCCTTTGAAGCTCAACATTATATCTCCGTCAGCGGAAGATTTGGAGTCTCTAGAGTTTAGAAGGGTGATATGCAAAGGAGTTTTTGATGACCAAAAGTCAGTCTATGTCGGTCCACGTTCTAGAAGTATTTCTGGAGTCACTGAGAATGGCTACTATGTGATAACACCTCTAATGCCAATCCCCAACAACCCAGAGAGGTATGTTATGTGAGAGCTCTTTTTATGCCTGTCGTTACTCAGCTATTAGCTGTATGACCAATTTCCTAGCCGAACTTGTATTTGTTTTTCTCCTTAAGCCATTACCTTATATAGACATGTTTATCTTTGAAATTATACTCATCCGAATTCTATATTTTGTAATAGAGTAGTTTCCCTTCTTCACTGTCATGTCAGCTGAGGGATACACCATTTGGCTATCATCAATTATGTTACACTTACTAGATATAGGGAATTATGGCCTTTCCGTACTTCTTTCACTGAAAGGAAGATCGTGCATTTCTTACCTTTTAAGTTGTTAACTTTAATACTAGAGTTTATTTGCAAATTATCAACTGTTAGTTCTACATATGTAAATATTAGGCCTGTAAGCTTGTAGGACAAGAAAAACTAGAAATGGCTATCTGGAGTGCGTATAATGGAAGAACTTAAGAATACGGGCCCTTCAACTCTAGATCTTAGTATCTTACTGGTTAGATCTTTCTTATGTGTCAATGATTCCTTGAGTGAAGTCAGCTCCCTAAAGAATCTTTTATAATCTTTGATCTTTCTTCTGTGTCAATATTCCATGGATTAATTCAGCTTCGTAAAGAAACTTTAGGCTTTGGTATAAGATGAATCTTTCATGGTCTAGTTGATCATTTAATTCATTTTAATTTGCATTGGTTCATTGCATCTACGAGGTATGGGCCAAGTGCTTGGTCCAATGGGTTGAGTCTTGGCCTGCCATTAGGGGGTTCAACTCATGGGAGTAATATTTGTAAGAGCTTGGGACAGCACCGGGTTTTACTCACTCGGACCGGGGTCCAATGATACCTGATATGGGATGGGGAGGGGTTTCCCGGTATTTAAAAAAAAAATGTACGAGGTATGGCAGTTTACTAAATTGATGGTGATGCGATAATTGTTGGGTTTTGGTTTTTCTCCCTTGCTCATTTTCATTCAAATTATACATGTGTAAGTACATGTACATTTATATAATCCATGTATGTATTGTTTTCAGTTGGACATAGGTTATGGCGTTATGCAAGTTAAACATGTATGGGTAATTGTGATTTTCCACTGTGTTAAAAACCTTTAATTACTCTACCAAATTGATATTGTGTGTATTACAAAGATATTGCTGCTGGAGTTTTTATTCAAATGGTTCTGGAGTCCATTGGAGTCTGCAGTAATTTATGAAACCACATCAGATTTCTACATTCTTCTATACACTTCGAATTATTCAGGAAATCATATGAAACAATCCATTTCAAGTGCAAACTTCAAGCGTTCCAGATTTTCTTAAGCAGATCTGTTGAATCAGTATTAAAATAGATTGTGTCCTATACGTGGAGTTGTTGAAGTATTTTGTTTCACTATCTAAAAGCAGTTTCAGCTTCTTATATTTGAACTCTTTGTGAGTGTATACTCTCCCCTTTTTTTGACCAAAAGATTGGAGCTTTGCTGTTCTTTTCTTATCTTTCAGCATACAATGTAATCAATATTCTTATAGTGTGCAGTCACCGGTCCTGGTCAACAGAGGGTGGGTACCCCGCAGTTGGAGGGACAAGTCTTTTGAAGTTTCACGAGATGGTGAACAGCCTTCCAATATAGAACCCTATATCCAACAAAGCGAACAAATCTCTTGGTGGAGGTTTTGGTCAAAGAAACCTAAGATAGTTGAGGTTCTTTCTTGTCATTCCATGATGTCTTGTTGGAAGACATAAGTTTGAAGAAGCAATCTTTATTTTATTTTTTTTGAAATCTACAGGATCAAGTCCCTACTATTTCCTCTGTAGAAGTTGTTGGTGTTATTCGTGGGAGCGAGAAGCCAAGCATCTTTGTACCAGCAAATGATCCAAGCTCCTACCAGTGGTTCTATGTTGATGTTCCTGCAATTGCTCGTTCTTCTGGGCTTCATGAGAACACAATCTACATTGAGGAATTCAATGAAAATGTCAATCCTAGCAACCCTTACCCTCTTCCAAAAGATGTCAATACCTTGATTCGCAGTTCAGTCATGCCACAGGACCATCTAAATTATACATTGACATGGTATGCTTGTTACCTTTTAATCTTAAAATTCAAACATGCACATACAAAACCTTACTCATATTGTTTTGATGTTACTATGTTAGTGATTTCAAATGTCGTAGGTAAATTGTTTTGTTAATGGCATCAACTATGAATATTTTGATTCACTATTTTGATACAATCATGTGAATAATTTTATCATTTTATAGAAAATGGACAAGTAGATTTAAGGGTTTTTACTGGTTGCATGACATTAATAACATTTCAAGAGAAATGCATAATAATTTTGCGTTGCTAAGGATGGCATCATGTGACCATATGATGTGAGTTTTAAGATACTATACGATTCGACAGTCATTTCATGTCTTTTTTGCCAAGTAAACATTTGCAAGTGAATTAAAAACTAATATCTCTTCAAGGTCATGAAATTTTCTGCTTTGCTAGTAGTCTGTAGGTGTGGAGTGAAAGCTATTTCAGTTTTTCTCTTAGTCTAAGTGGCTTCTTTCTTTGTTTGGGTCTTGGCTACAAAAAGGTTTGACTTGTCTCTGAAGGAATTATCTTAAGAAATTTGGATAGTTCTAAAAATTCTCCTACTTTATTGTAATACAACTATACAAGGTCAAGCATAAATGAGAAATTCTCTTGCAAAATGGTCTGTAAGGAGTCCTACAAAAAAAAAATCATATTCAAAAATTTCAAGAGAAAAATTGGAGATAAAGACTTGCTAGAATCAATAAGTCTTACAGGTCAAAGTCACTACAAGAACCTGAAATTCCAGTTCTGATCAGGATCAAACAGTCAACTATTAAAGCCTTGGAATTTTTATTTTGTGAGGAAATAGATTAGTTTGGGTAGATTATTTTGGGAATAGGACAAGGATGCACAAGGTTCTAAAAAGCGTTAGGCGTTCGTCAGGCGGCATCCCAACGCCTAGCGCCTAGACGGGACCTAGGCAATTCCTCTGCCGGCAGAGAATTCAAAACTAGGGTTTTAGGTCAATTTGGAGATTTCCGATTTTGGGAAAATTTGGACAAATTGATTATAGGGAAATGTTGTTTTAGTGATAGGGAATGTTTTTAAATGGTCAATTTGATAATAAACCAACAAGAATTGAAGTAATTAGCATTTATGTAAAATTGGGGCCTTTTGAGATTAATGAGATAGAGAGTTGATTTTGTAAAATTAGGATTATTAAGGTTAAGTTATGAGATTCGGCCAAATTAGGGTTAGAATTTCAAATTATGAGCCTGTCAACGGCCGTTGACAGATGCTTTTTATGGCGAAATTTCACCAGAATGGGCAGAAAACGCCACCCGTTCTGATGAACGCCTAGCCCCCAATGATTTGGGACCTAGCTGCCGCGCCTAAACGCGGCTTGTTTTAGAACCATGAGGATGCATGGAATATTATTGCGAGATTGTGTTGAAGAACTGTAGAAAAATTAAAGTTCATTGATGAGAATTAGATCTCAAAGGATAGCCTAGTTGGTTTGGAAGAGTTTTGAATTTTAAAGGGATTTATTTAATTTGGGGTGCGGTGGGGTGGGGTGCACAGTAGCTAAAAAATTAAATAATTAGTTGGATAACTAATTATCAAAATAACTTGTGCATTAGACATTAGGGTTAATAACCTGGAGATCTCATGCCTTCAAGGAAAATTTGAGTCTGAGTTCAAGTCCCTACGGGAACTCATGGGAATTTTAAAAAAAAAAAATTAACTTGTGCAACCACTTGCTTGAAGAAATGGCTGAATGCAGTGTTTCATTGTTTATGTCCTTGAATATTTGGTTTTTGTTGATGGGTAATGCAGGTATTGTAGTAAATATTTTGCATATAATTTTGCAAATTTATCTTTAGGGTCTGTAATTGTAATCTAGATGCGGTATAATTTAATAATCGCTATCTCTCTTGGTCTGTCCCATTGCAAATTTTCTGCATTAATAAACTTCAGTTTTTAATTGGATGATTTTCTGATATTTTGTAATATGTCAACAAAATAAATTATTAAATTTAGTTTAACTTCCAATGGGGGTACTGTTAGGAAATAGAAAGCATGATTGGCTTGAAAGGGAAAATATAATGTACAGTATATACTAAGACAATACCTGCAAATTCTTAAGTTTTTGAATCTATAATTAAATTACAATTTTAGTGAAGTAGCAGTATATGAAAAAACCTCAAAATGAGAAATTTCACATGAGCATAAGTTCGAGAGATATGCTATTGAACTTCTTATATGACTTCTCCATTTTATTTTGAGCAGGTATTCTCTATCTGCTGCTGTTACATTCATGGCTTTCAAGAGACTGCGGCCTAGTAAAAAGAGTCGGAGCTAGCAACATTTTAAATTAAAAGATTTGGCATTTGCTCATCTTTTTGTCATTCAATACTGCCCGTAGACTTCAATTCACAAGAATACGAAGGTATTCGGTTCAATTACCCTTAATAGTTTTCTTCTCAAGGTGAAAATGTGTGTTACCATTGTTGATCTTTTAACCATGGCGCAGTTTGTTGCATTGGAAAGCATTACCTGTTAAATAATCAACTGGCATCTTCACGGTGGCGGCCAATTCATGAAAATAACATTATAACGAGTGGTATTTCACTTTCTAGGAAGCTGTTTTACCTTTCTATTTTTCATATATCTTATATAATCTGTCGTTCTGTTGTAGAAGAAAGAAATGACCCTAGCTAGAGGTCTAACAAGAAGTTTTGAGTTAAAAATTGATTTTACATATATTATAAATGTGGTGTCACATGAAGTTTTAAGAATTTGTCTATGTTTTTGTATTTTTTTCCTTGAAATTTTATTTTGGCCTTTTTTTCCTTTTATGTTTGAGCCATTTAAAATATTTCTTGGATGACTTGAGTTGAATGGTTACTTACATTGTACTCAAGTCTTATTGGAAGAAAAAGTAGCGTTTTGCAATATGAGAAACTGAAAGGCAGGTCCTCAAGGGATGTGGTTTGGTGGTATAAGACTTGGGATTTGGTTGTTCAAGTCGTAGATTCGAATCCAGGAATACACTTCTTGTAAGAGTATGGGGCATTCAAAGGGTTTTACTTGCTCCGCTTAAGTCCGGATCGGGTGGTTTGGCGGCGGAGATTTATAACATTTTCAAAAGAAAAAGAGAAATCGAAAGGCAAACTTCTTTCTGTTTGAAGCATATGAAGATTTCGTTCAAGTGATTTTCCACGATCAATAAATGTACCAGCATGTTTCTCGCGTTGAGTATAATTGTTCAGTGTGATTCATTTGGCGATATAATAGTGGGATTTGAAGATATCATCTTAAAATCGAGGATTTACCACGATGATGTTGGAATTTCGGTGAACGGTGACAAGATAAGTCAGTCGAACAAAAGAGGACCTAAGGAATCCACACTCGTTGGCGATGACGATCCTTGTGCCCATACGGCGACACCTGAGGCCTTGGAGCTTGTTAAAGGCACGATTTTCAAGCTGGTTTTTTTTATCCGGTGATGCTTCAACAATGACGGTGCGACGAGTGACAATGACCGACATTTGAGGTTTGGTCGTGAGTGAGTAGAGAGAAAGAGAATGTGCGAGAGAAGGTTTTGCTTACGTATCACTCTTTTATTGGCCACTTAGGCTATGTTTGAATTGATGGAAGAAAATGATTTATAATGGAATGTAACCCAATGGAATGGAACAGAATGAAGTGTAATATACCATAATCTTGTTTGGGGAAAAAAATGAGAGGTTTATAATATAATGTTCCAAAATATTGTTTGGTGAATAAATAGTAATGAAATTGAATGTAATTAAATAGATTTTAAAGACAATTGTGTCCTTTTAGATTCTAAAAAATTAAATATTTTAATATTATTTTTTCAAATGGTAAATTTGTCTTTACAGATAATTTTTTTTTTTAAAGTTATATTTCATCCTCAACCTCTCGAAGCTCATTTTCAATGACTTAATGTCCCTTTTTGTTACATTCTCTTACATCTCATTCCACTTCATTTCATCTCATTGCATCAATCTAAACAATGAATTTTAATATTTTAAATTACATTTGAATAATATATTTACACTTTGGCTACTCTTAGATTGTTTTTTTTTTCCTTTCGCATTTTAATCTCTAGAATTGCACTATGACCCCAATTTAGAAGAATTTTTGCACTTAGGTACTAATCCTCCTCCTAACCCTCTCCTATCCATAGCTAAACAATTATCAAAGCCTAATCTAATTGTAACTAAATTTATACTCCCCACTGATTTTTTTTTGTTTTACTAAGAAATACTACATTTGGTCTATAATTGTGAAGGGTTTCCTTCACAACTCGGAACGTTCTAGGGTTTCCCATTTCCCAAACGTTCTAATTGAGGATTTTCATTACGTTCAGCAAGGTTACATCACAGCCTCCACCGAATCCAGTTATTAATTCCTTTCATCTTCCAATATTTACATGAGTAGCTTTACTCACCTTACTTTCCAATTTGCGAAATCTAGGGTTACTGCTCCCTATGGGTTTTCACG
The DNA here is from genome assembly GCA_019454045.1 of Zanthoxylum bungeanum. Lineage (NCBI taxonomy): Eukaryota > Viridiplantae > Streptophyta > Magnoliopsida > Sapindales > Rutaceae > Zanthoxylum > Zanthoxylum bungeanum. The sequence goes on from SKCR01014385.1 coordinate 45,702, forward strand.
GGTCGGGTCGGGTTGGATCGGTTTTTTTTTTTTTTATTTTCTTAAACCCGATCGGGTCGGGATATGCGTGTCGGAAGACTCGAAACCCGAAATTTGAAAGTGTAACCCGCGCGGGTCAGGTCACTGCGAGTCGGGTCAAAAAAATACAGGTCAGGTCAGGTAGGAAAAATGCATAATATATATATATATATTTTATGATACAATTTTGATAGGATTTGTAGTTAAACCAAATTATGATAAACTAACTGCATAGGAAAAGGGAAAAATCATCAAAATCGGTGAGGGTTGAGTCAAATCCGATTTTTACATTGAACCCGTGACCCGATCCTATTTTACGGGTCGGATCTGATCTGATCCGAAATTATTTATTTTATTTATTTTTCAAATCGAATCGGATTGCATCGGATCACGTGTTAACCAAACCCTATGAACACTTCTACTGCTCCCCTGAGTGACAGACTCCCCTCTCTGGATGTCCATTCTTTAGTTTTTTTTTCCTTCTCCCTCATTCTCGCTTCTCCCACATTCACCGTCTTTTCTTTTTTGAATTTTGCCTTCCCCCTTGCAAGAGTTAACGGCATCCTAGCTTTTTCTTTCCATCTTGATCTATTACCTTTTCCACCTATTGGGCCCATCATTCTCCTTTCCTTTAGGCCAGGCCCTGTCACTTTGGGCCTCATTAGGTAAAAGCCCACTTGTTTCCACTATTTTGTTTCCCTCCATTATTCCAGCCACCAAAATTTCCCCCTTTCGGAATTCAGTTTCCTTCCCTCTTCAAAGATTTTCCCTCCAACCCCTTCTATGATATTTAACTATAAATATTTATAATTAAGTATCTCCAATTATGTCTTATTAATTTTAATCTACAAATTTGTAGTCTTATCCTTCGTTATTTCCTCATCCAATCAATTTGAGACAATCTTTTCTTTACAATATTACAAGTTACAATAATAACAGAGTTATCATATTAGGTGATTACATTTGTTTTTGCTGGTGTAATTAGTGATTACAGTTCTTTACGGAGAAAATAAGCAAAACATTTTTGATGTTTGATGAAACTATACAAAATTTTCCCTCATAAAATTTAGCTTAAGAAATCCATAATCTTGATTGAGATTCGAGATCCCTCATCATTTGATTCGAAATTTTGTACGATTTTTTATCTTGATTCAAAAAACCGATCAGTATTTAATGATTTTTCCATCTCAAATCATAATGATAGTACAAAACCGGTTCAAAACAAGATGTCCCAATTGTTATTCATAGCTCACATTTCACATTGAAAAATCAAAATATTTATAACAAAATCTTAAGGGGATTTCGCTTAATTTTTAAAATATTATAGGGAATTCGTTTAATTTCACCAAACATCAGAAGAGTTTGGCTATTTTTCCCAATTTTTCCCATTCTTTATAATATTGAGCATGTGAAGATTGTCATTCTAATTACAATTATAGAAGATTTTAAGGTGCATCTCGTTAAATCTCATTTGCTCCCTTTAAATCTCGTCCTATTCCGTTGTCCTGTGCTGTTTCGCTTGAGTTTTCGATATAAATTTATGTCCCGTCCCGTCCCATCCCATTTTTAAAACGAGATATAAAAATATGTCCAATTCGGGACGGGACAGAAAAAATTACCATCTATACTTATTTGTAGTTATATAAACTTTTTTTAATTTATTTTTTTTATAATATTCTTATATAATAAAATAATAATTTATTATCAATCCCAAAATGACACTCAACCCACTCAACCCGATATCCGACCCTTGATCCTCTCATGAATTTTTAAGACTTGTTTTGAAATTTTTTGTAGTTCAATAATAGAATATGAATTTTTTTTATAGTTTATTGATATTATGGCAAACTAAAAGGGTTAAAATTAGAAGATTAATAGGAGGAATGCTCAAAAAGAAAAAAAAAAAAAAAGGAAAATGATATACTCACTAACATCTCATAAATAAATTTACAAACCCCTTATTGTAATTACAGTGATCTACAGTGAATCACTGTAGTTACAGTAAGAGAATTTGTAAAATTATTTATGAGATTGTTAGTAAGTGTATCACCACTAAAAAAAATTATAAAATCTACCTAGAGAGAGGTTTCCCAACCCCACTCTACCGAGAATCACGGTAAAATAAAATCTCATCATATAGCAGTGTCAATGTGACGTTGCCGAACCAAATGAAATTAAATTGAAAAAATAAAAAGAAATAAGAACAAATATTATCTACAGATACCAGTACAAAGAACCTCAGCCGTTGATGAAGTTTCATCAGCATCAGCATCAGCAGGATCAGGAGCAGGAGGCAGTACTCTTCCATCAGCAAACAACAGCCGTCCATTACGTGGCTGTTGCTGCTGATGACTCACCATAACACCTTCAAGCTCCGCAGCCGCATTGTAAAACGCCGCCGTATCCCCGAATCTCCGCTCGACCTCGAGAAATTCGCCCAGCGAAGCCGGCTTGGCGTCATCGTCGTCTCCACAAATCTGCCACCACCGACGCCGAGCGGTCGTCGGTGCCGACATAATTGGCGAAGTCCTTTTCTTGTTCCTCTTCTTGTTCGGCCTTGTTGTTCCGGTGGTGGCCGTCACGTGCACGTGCAGATCACGGTGCTGAGACTGAGACGGAGGAGCTCTAAACGTAACGGCAGGAAAATTCACTCCCATTAAAGTACCTAACGTCGTGCTTCTGTCATGAAAAAATGATCCCGTAGACTGTACATACATGTACAATTACAAAATTATCAAAAATTAAAAATTAAAATTAAAAAATATGGCGTCGGCGTGAATTAGGTATTACCTCAGTGTCGAGATCGGAGGAATCAACTGAGGAGATGGAATTGGTTGGAGATGAGGCTGGTGGTAGCAAGCCGTTTGCTGGATCTCCCATTCTTCGATCTCTACTAATCAAAGATGATGCTTGGTTTTTTATGGTGAAAATAAAAAAGTTTGTTTATTTTTAGGTTGAAATGGAACGTCAATTAAAGCAATTTTTTTCTTTTTCTTTTTATTATTATTATTATTAAGCCGGAATCTCTTTATCTTTTCTTAACCTTTCAAACATTTCATGCCATTTTAAAAAAAATATATTTCAAATTACAATATAAAGTAATTTTTTTTGAAATCGTTGGGATCTTACAGACAAATCATCATTTCCAGGCTTAAGTGGAGCCCCGACTGTCATAGACTCTTACAAGAAATGAACTCTCTGAATTCCTCAAAGTGAGATCTTGAATCATACACCAATAAATCACGTCTCTCGAAGACAATTACAATATAAAATATACTACAAATATATGTAGTAGTATATTTGTAGGGATCTTTAGATATATACCGAAACCAACTTGGAAAATCTAAAAATCTATTCTAATTTATATTGATAGAAATAGTGAAAGATAGCTAGGGGTCGAACTCATCCCCCTAAAATGAGAAGCCTTGTAGATTGATGATGGTGCCTTTAATGCATTGAAAATACTTATCCAGCTTCAAGCGTTATCACTAAAGGAAAGGCATCTTGAGTGGCCAAAAACGCAGTGATACATTAGGGACACACACTCCACATCTAAAAAAATAAAAAAAGCCTTCCACAAAATCATTCTACGAAGATGACAAACCACTGATTAATCATCCCACATTTCAGTTGAAATGGAATCACTGAAAAATGTGAAGCAATTTCTAACTGTTTTGTTTGAAAACCAATATCCATTGGAATTTGAAGAATTGTGAAGAAAAAACTTATATTGTAATAAAATTTCAGTGATATGTTATAAATATTTCCGAAAAAAATGACCCACTTGAGAGATTCAATTCAGGAAGCAAACATAAGTGGCTTCACATGATATGGGGTAATGAAGCTCTGCATATTAGCATACTTGTCATCCACGAAAAATATTATGTTTCAGGTGTATATGACATCTCTCTCACAATAATTGCGTCCCACAACTATGTGGAACCCAACTGTTGTGAAAGAGATTACATATACACCCGAAACATGATATATTACCTCATCATCCACAAGGTAAATAATACTCATTGACCATTTTTGTCCAATAAGAAGTAGAGACAGTTAATGGCAAAAATTAATTAATTTGATTCCCATTCTTAAAAAAATAAGAAGATTTAATTATTTTCATCCTAAATCTTCTTCTGAATTTGGATCTGCTAAAAACTTTTTAGTGAGTCACGTGTAACAATAAACAATACCTTCTTCTGGGACCTGCAATTTAGAGCTAAAACCAGCAAGGACATAATGAAACTTTCAAATCAAATGAGCACGTTTTGTGAAAGTAAAATCCCCTATTATGATTGAGGGGGACTTGCTCATCTGTACCATCAACGACTCCAACACAATCTTGGCAGAAGTTTATAATTAATGAAAAAAAATTAAATGTACATCATCAAACAAGAGAACCTATTTTTGTAAATGAGACAATGATAAAAAACTTGGTTACTAGTTTACTTCGGGATTTACCTTCAAGTATGGATGAGGTCTTGGATCCTCAAATATGTGGAAATTCAAATATTTCGGTCCTTGACATTGCCATTATGGCATTCAAAACATTGTTGAAATGGCAGCAAACGTTTTCTCCATAATAATCGAAATAACTCTTGAATAGCTCGAGTTCGTAGATTATGACCAACAATGAACATAAATCAGTGTTATAAAACCCATTTGTCGAGGCTCACGCCTTATAAGTCAGTATTCTCTAGGCTGACATGCCTAACCCAAAATCATTGGGAATAGGTATTAAGGATCGATTTTGTAGTTACAATTATTACAATTATTTCACGGTAATTGAGAAATCCAAATATTACAAATATTACGGTAGTTACAAGGAAATCCGAATTAGACTTAAATTTAGCCAGCAGACCCTATCGGTAGACCCTGAAATCAGACCTTCTCGGAACCCTGAAATCAGACCCACAGAGCAGACTCTCACGGCGGACCCTGGAGCAGACCCTGACGGCAGAGGCTGAGAGCGGAGGCTGGCGAGCGGAGGCAGAGGCTGGCGAGCGGAGGCAGAGGCTGATGAGCAGAGGCAGAGGCTGATGAGCGGACCCTCACGAGCGTAGTCTGACAGAACGAGTTAGACCCTGAAATTGATGAAGTTCTTCACTTTCCCGAGGCTTGTTGATGTCAACAATATCCTTAAAACAATTCGTCCCCTACCGTAGGTGCAGTAAAATGTGAGATGATTGTTTCTCAGGATACAACGGAAAACGTACGAGTAAGGGCACCACCGAACTCGTATCTAACGAACCACAAAAGTGTTTGAACTCTCCCTTAACAAAACAAAGAAAAACGAGCTGTTGTGTGTGATATTTTATTCTCTGTGTTGTAACAAAAACTGAGTATTGTTTATATAGGAAAACGAAAAACATAGCTCATTTAAAGGAAATTAACATGCCAATTATATCTCATAAATGGGAGGCATTTCACTTGTTGTAACCACCAAGCTAATTAAATTAGTTGTTATGGAAATTCAACTTTGTAACCACCAAGCTAATTAAATTAGCTATTATGGAAATTCAAAAGGCTTTGGAAAATTGAAGAGATTAGTAAAAATTCGGCTGGGCCGGGCCCGCACAATTTGGTCCGGCATTCGTGTACGCAGGACACGCGGGTACACACGAGCCAAGCCTGTTTGGATTTTGATTTGCACCCCCTTGCGCGCACGTAGAGAGAGTCTCTATCCTTATAACTCTTGATCCCACGATGAAGGGAAAAGCAATTAGGACGATTACCATGCGAACATGTGTGTTACAGTTGATCCCACGATCTAGCAGTTGGGTAGTAACTCCCCACGGTCTGGCAGTTATCGCGCACAACTCATCGGTTAAATGCACGATCCATCGGTTACATGCGAGCGTGAAATGTGGAAACCCTTGAACCAATGAAACCAAAACTACTCAAACGGTTGGCATGACTCTTCACTATAAAAGGTTCAGGCGTGGGAAGGCAAAGAAGGGGAAAAATGAAGACTCATAACGAGCAAATATTTTAATTTCCTTGCTTTGTAGTTTGTAGAATCATAATTTGTGTGCGTGTGCCCCTTGGAGGCGTTTTCATTGAATTAAACACCATTTGCTGGGACTTTGTCTCGGGAGGTTTGAACCTTACACGCTCATTGACGAAAAATTATGCAAACAGTTTTTGACGACCACAGTGGGAGAATTGGTGCAAAAAGTGAAGATGCCTCTGAAAAGAAACACTCAGACTGGATCAAGTACAGAAGAGAGGGATTGGAGCAAACCAACCAGCCCTACGTCCCAACGGTAGTAGGCCATTTTAAAGGTCTATCAGAAGCAAGCCGATATGACACTATGTGAGAGTTCAGCCCCAACGTGATTTGTGCTTTGTTCGGCGAGTTCACCCAAGATATCGTCGAACATGTCAGGCTTCAAAATGCTCACATCATAGATAAGTTACTTCGTCTAGTAATTCGCATTACTAAAACATCGTCAAATATCTAAGCTCATTAAATGAGTTAATGGCCAAATTGTGAATGGGGGGACAGCCCCACCATGGACTACACCTCCTCCTGCACCAAGTAGTCAAAAGGCTGGTCCGAGCAATAGTCATCCTCTACAAGAGACTACCGCCCATACGATACCCCGAGGGGGAATAAATCCTGGTGGTATTGGCCCACATTTAGGACCAAACATGGTACAACACGAAGTAGTGTTGACCAATGGTTTACAAGGGCAGGGTCACGACCATGTCCCATTTGTAAGAGGACCACAACTGCCACCTGTATGAGTGTCATTCAATGGCAATGACATGTTAAGAGAATAAATGACCGAGATTCTTCAGAATCAATTCGGTTTAGGGGTGAGGCCGATTCGGCCAAGATATCAAAAACCATATCCAGAGTGGATTGATTTGGCATATCCATGGCTTAGGAATTACAAAATACCAGAATTTTCTCTATTTACAGGGTCTAGAGAAATTTCCACAATAGAACACATAGGGCGATTTACCCTTCAGTATGGAGAGACGAACGATTTCCATAAGCTGAGATTATTTCATGGCTCATTGTCATGAGTAGCATTTTTCCTTGTATATTAGCCTGCCACCCAATTCAATGGAGAATTGGCACCAAATGGAGCAATTGTTCCATGCACAATTCTATAAAACCGAATCCGAAATGACCCTGGTCGATTTGGAAAATTTGAGGCGAGAATGGGCCGAAACGTTCTTGCAAAGGTTCAAAGCAGCTCGAGGCCGATGCTACGTGCCTTTACCAGAAAAAGAGTTTGTGAAAATCGCTCAAAGCTGTCTTAATTTTGATTTGAAAAAGAAGTTTCAGGATCGAGAATTCTGAGACCTTCCTCAACTCACCACTAGTATGGTGCGATATGAACAGCTATTGAGGGAGGAAGAACAAATGAAGAACGCTAGTAAGGAACTTATTATAGAAACACAAACTATGAAATATGTGAAATGAATATTGAATCGGCTGATTTATGCTTGGTCGAATTAGTTAAAGGGAAGCCATACGTCTGCAAGACGTGGGTTGAACCACAGGGGAAAGTAGAAAATGACGGAAAGAGTAGAAATTTTTCTTTTGACATCACCAAGGTTGATGCCATATTTGATCAATTATATAAAGATAAGCAGATTAGGTTGAGCGACCGCCATAAGTTGCCAAGCCATGAACAAATCAGTGACAAAAAGTATTGTAAATGGCATAATGCATGGTCTCATTTGACTAACAGTTGTCTTGTTTTTCGGAATGTGTTACAGGACGTCATAGAATCTGGATGAATAACGTTCAAGAAAAAGATGGCGGTGGACGACAACCCTTTTCCCAAAGTCGTTGGAATTGGATATGATCAACTCTGACCTCACTAAAATGAATTTGCCAAAGTTCAAATTGGTTCTAGAAGAGGATCAGAACGGTCATCGCCCTAATGCTCTTGAAAGAATAGAAACGCCCCAAGTAGGAAAGGGTCCACGAAATTTATGTGTGTGTTGCTAGAACAGTATAGAGTGGATGAAAGAGCTGGAAGAAACCTGTGAAAGAAAGCCGTTGAATAAGGAGCCAATAGCGTGGCAGCCAAGAACCTTCGCGCCAAGGTTTTATGGAGAACATTCAAACTTCGTCCAAAATATCAGGACATTAAGACCAAAAATTTATTGGCCTAATGTGTGGCATTCGTACCAGCGGCCGCATTCGTACCATCGGCCAGGGAAAAGCTATCCTCCCGTGGATGAAATGACAAGGACACAATTGAGACGACATCAAAGGAATTACGGCCGTATGATGTGCCAGTTGTTAGTGTATCCTACACATGCTCAGGATCTCTAAACAAGATTAAAGTGTGAATAAATCAAGATAAGTTGCCGAATATTTACATTGATCGGTTGAGAAAATTCAAAACTTTCCAATGGATGTAGAAGCTCCAAACTTTGTGTTGAGTTCTAAACTCTTGGGTGAGTTTCCCTATCACCTTCAAAGACTCCCAAAGTGCTAGCTTTGATCAATTTGTGAAGTAAAAATTTTTCCCTAGGAAGCTTGAAGCTCACGGTTTTGAGAGTGAGAAGAGAGAGAAATAGTTTTTGTTCACTTTCCAAAAGTTGATGTTATGTTTTCCAAAAACAAGACTAAGTGTGTTGGAAATAAAAATACATTAAATGCATCCAACTACTTCCATCACATGTCAAACACTTGATGTAAGTTGTGGGTCTCACCACTTTAAATTCCAAATTTAAGTTAGCTTGCACAACACACTTTGGGCCCGGGTTCGTTTAATCCGATTAAACGAATTTTCCGTCGCGACGTAATTAAATCCAATTTAATTAAATAATAATGCATAACAAAATTATTACGATAGTCTTTTACGAATTAATTCCAAATTAATTCGTTCTCTTGAATTAAAATCCAATTTTAATTCTGTATTGAAATTCAATTTCAATTAATATATCCGATATATTATTTTAGCCCAAATAAATAAATTAAATAAAAAAATCTAATTTAACTATTAAGTTTATTTTACCGATTAATTCTAAATTAATCGCGTTCTCTCTTCTAGATAAATTTAATCCAAGATAAATTCTTGCCGCAATTAATCCCAGATTAATTTTCTCTCTCTTAATTAATCCCAGATTAATTTTGTTCAAGTCAAATGTCATTGGTGAATCTTTGGGAAGCAACCCAAGAGATTCTCGGATATGTTGGCAGTAAATCCGGTTGTCGGACTATCCGACACGTGCGTACCCCGTACCACATTCTCACCGATTTACAAGACATGGTTGGCTTCTAGCAAAACACCGTGCCTACCCAATTCTCCAGAAATATTCAACGAAGAATATATAATCTGTATCAGGCATATTATACAAAGTATTGAGTAATACGATCCCGTATCTGATGTCACATGCTATGCCTAGGGTTGGCTCTGTGTCTGCCCCGTACAAAGCATATATCGGATCCCGCGTAACTAGTCTCTGTAATCGGATAATCATGACCTAGTCATATTATCCCGATAGCTGTAGCATTTAAGAGTACTAGTACCGTATCATGCGTGATCATCATCTCCATATGACTGAAGTGATACTCCCATCTTGACATCACACCCAATACACTACCATTTTCAGTAAACCTAGAAGAATCGTACACAGAACATGTTAAAGCTCTGGACGACCAAAACCAAAGTATATTGATTGTTGCAAGTATTAGCGATGCAAGTCTCAGGTTAAAGACCACATACACCTACCCTGATTCAGATTCCCATAGACACATAGTCATACTACCAATGAGACTCCGATGGGTCTATCCAGAGCGAAGCTGTTCCTGGTCCAATGGCTAACAGAACCTCTTATCACACCTGCATAAGTATCCAATACTTAAATATATGAGAACTATGCCGTTAAGCTTCCATAACGTGCACAAGTGTAATACTAGTCCATTCCGCATTATCGATGTCCAGTCTCGATAATACTACGACTATGGATATTTAATGATCAAACCGTTCGTGGATTAATACTGTCTCATATCTTATTAATCCGTTTTAACCATATGGACTTTTATCATTTATATATCCATGTAATCCAATTATAAAATGATAAAATAGCAATTTCCTTTGTCACATAGTTAATTTGTATAAAAACACCATGTCTTTTACAAATAGTGATACCATGGGTCATAATTGTCCAACAATCTCCCACTTGGCTCATAGACAATCACTCAAGTTTCTAACACCTGAACTATGTACATGTCGCTCAAACTTTTACTGAGAAATAACTTTCGTCAGCGGATCTGGAATGTTGTCATCTGATGTGATCTTCTCGATCTTCACATCGCCACGATGTATGATCTCGCGAATCTGATGAAACTGTCGAAGTACATGCTTGGACCGTTGATGAGACCGCGGTTCCTTAGTCTGTGCTATAGCCCCGTTATTATCACAATACAAAGGTACAGACTCAGCTGCTAACGGAACTACTCCTAATCCAATTAGGAATTTACGGATCCAAACTGCTTCTTTTGATGCCTCAGCTGCAACAATGTATTTCACTTCTGTTGTTGAATCGATAACAGTCTCTTGCTTGGAAGATTTCCAGCTCACTGCTTCGTTGTTCAAATAAAATATGTACCCTGATTGTGACTTACAGTCGTCTTTATCGGTTTGGAAACTTGCATCGGTGTACCCAGTTACCTCAAGTTCTCATTTCCCATAGACTAAGAAAGCATTCTTAGTTCGTCTAAGATACTTAAGGATGTTCTTTACCGTAATCCAGTGACCATCACCTGGATTGGCCTGATAGCGACTGCACATGCTCAAAGCATACGAGACATCAAGTCGCGTACATATCATGGCATACATGATCGATCCGACTGTAGAAGCGAACGGGATCTGATTCATTGAATCTCTCACATCTTGAGTTTTAGGACACATGCCTCTTAGATAGAGAGACGCCATGTGACACTGGAAGCAGTCCTCTCTTGGACTGATCCATGTTGAATCTCTTCAACACTTTATCAATGTACGAGCTCTATGAGAGTCCAAACAGCTTTCTAGATCTATCCCGGTAGTTTCTTATTCCTAGAATAAAGGTTGCCTCTCCCAGGTCTTTCATGGAGAATTTTAATGAAAGCCAAGTTTTCATCGATTGTAGCATGTGAATGTCATTGCCTAAAAGCAATATATCATGAAAATATAGGACAATAAATGCCAGTCCGATCCCACTAACCTTTATATATACACAAGAATCATCTTCATTTTGAATGAAACCATATTCTTTTATGATCTCATCAAAACGTTGGTTCCAAGAACGCGATGCTTGTTTCAATCCATAAATGGATCGATTTAACTTGCAAACCTTGTTTGCATGTTTTGGTACGAAAAAACCATCAGGCTGTTGCATATAAACATCCTCCAAAAGGTTTTCATTAAAGAAAGTGGTTTTGACGTCCATATGCCATATTTCATAATCGAAATATGCAGCAATAACAAGCATTATTTGAATGGATTTCATCATGGCAACATGTGAAAATGTTTCATCGTAATCGACACAATGTCAATGACGATACCCTTTCGCTACAAACCTAGCTTTGTACGTTTGTATGTTGCCATCCATGCCTGTCTTCTTCTTGAAGACCCATTTACAACCAATAGGCTTAATGCCTTCTGGTGCATCAACCATTGTCTAAACTTGGTTGGTATACATGGAATCCATTTCAAACTTCATGGCCTCTTTCCATAAAGCGGAGTCGATACCTTGTATCGTTTCCTCATACGTAGCCGGCTCATTATCCTCAATAAGATTAATATCTATATGAGGTGAGATCAGAAACCCATACCTCTCAGGTTATTTTATGACTCTCTCCGACCTACGCGGTTCTTGTGTATTAGAAGATTATGGAACAGTCTCATCCATGATGGACTGTTGATGTTCTGTGAGAGGGTCAGTGCCAGGAACAGTGTCACTCCGATTTTCATCGAGTTCTACTTTCCTCCCACTTATCACTGCATCTATGTATTCATTTTCGAGGAAAACTGCATGAAGAGCAACAAATACCTTGTTCTCTTATGGGTTGTAGAGGTAATATCCTTTGGTTTCCCTAGGATAACCTACAAATAGGGACTTATCCGATTTGGATTATAGTTTGGTACCATCCAAACGTTTAACATATGCCCAGCATCCTCAAATCTTCAGGAATAAGAAACCCGGTTTCTTTCATGTCCATATTTCATATGGAGTCTGTCCAACAGACTTTGACGGAACCTTATTCAAAATGAATATTACACTTTTCAATGCGTATCCCCAGAAGGAAATTGGTAGCTCAGTACGACTCATCATTGACCTTACCATGTCCAACAAAGTTTGATTTCTCCGTTCGGACACACCGTTCAATTGAGGTGTTCCGGGAGGAGTCCACTGTAAAGAATATCATATTCTTTTAAGTAATCCAGAAACTCATTGCTTAAGTATTCTCCACCACGGTTCGACCGCAATATTTTAATACTTTTTCCGGTCTCAAAAGTTTCCAACTTGTGTCTCATAAGATACACATAACCATAACGCGATGCATCATCCGTAAAGGTTACGAAGTATTCATATCCACCTCTAGCCTGGCTAGACATTAGCATGTAGACGTCACTATGAACGAGGGCTAACAGTTCGGTGGCATGTACACCCTTACCGCTAAAAGGCGTTTTAGGCATTTTGCCTAATAAACAAGATTTGTAGACATCATATGAATTAGGATCAAACCCGTCCAAGTATCCATTCTTCGAAAGAGTGGATATACGAGTCTTGTTAATGTGTCTCAGATGGCAATGCCACATATAAGTTTCATTTGTTTTACTCAATTTGAGCTTTTTGTTTGCCATGTTATATGTTTGAGATTCGTTTATATTCAAAATATAAAGACCATTATTAACATCTGCTGTACATATCAAAATGTCATCTTTATATACAAAACACCCAGTGTTCCAGAATACAAAGGTATACCCGCATCAGGTTAAACTAGATACAAAGATGATGTTTCTAGTCAAACTAGGTACAAAATAACAGTCTCCTAAGTTAAGTACATGCCCCGAAGGCAGATACAAAACATAGGTGCCAACAGTCAAAATGGTGACTCTCGTCCCGTTTCCAACTCGTAGGTTGATCTCACCTGAAGCCAGTCTCCTGCTAATCTACAGATACTGTACATCAGTACATATGTGAGTACCACATCCAGAATCAAAAATCCAATTTTTAAAACCAGTAGTTGACATGTTTATTTCAATAACAAACATACCTGAAGCTGGAGCTTTGCCTGCCTTCACTTCCTTCATGTACGCCTTGTACTCAAGGCAGTCACGCTTCCAGTGACCCCTTTTGCTACAATGTAGGCATACATCTTAGGATTTTTCCTTAGTCTTCCCAGAAGACTGTGACGATTTAGCCTTGCCCTTTTTCTTCTTTTTCTTCACACCCCCAGAAGTCTTTGGCCAAGCCTTAGCCTTCTGGGATGTCGAAGTAAGATGAGCCTCGCACTTCTTATCCTTCAGAAGCTCTGGCTCTGCTTCTTTCAGCATCGCCATTAACTCTCCAAGAGTCTTTTCTTGGTTCATCATATTATAGTTCATGATGAACCTGCCCCAGCAATCGGGCAGAGACTGTAAAATCAAATTTATGGAAGTCTTGGCCTCGAAGGTAATGCCCAGCCGACCTAGCTGTTCGATGTCAGCAATCATCTGTGACACGTAGTGCTCGACAGATGTACCCTCTTACATAGGCGAGCGAAAAAGCTTCTTCTGCAATTCGTACTTCTGAGATCTAAGGTTAGATCTGTGAAGGTCCTTCAATTTCAACATCATTGGTGCGATAATTTTTTATCGTACCGCAAGTGTACGGTGTCAAGTTTTAGTATAAACGAGTAGAGTGTCGTACCCACAAGGATTGAAATCTAAATTACACTAAGTACTATAATTACTAACCTTAGCCCTATCTAGACACAAAAAAATCAGATTTGAAATTAATTGAAGAACCAACACAATGCTAATTAAAGGTAAATTATTGAAAAAAAACTAAATAATATGAAAGGAGAATGAATCATAGAGTTTGATTTCACCTAGCCACCCACTATGTAATTATGCATTCATTTATCTCATGTCAAATTCCAAGTTTATAAGCCGAACCATAAATTTCTCCACTCTTTCTCTCGAATACCAATGGAGGTATTGTCAAGTGTCAAAAATCAATATCTCTATAGACTCCAACAATTAACAATTGATTTAGTACGGTGATTCTTATTAACTGCTTTCAAGAGTTATAAATTCTCTCGAACCCTATAACATTCTTGATTATATTTCTCAATTCCTACTCAAATCTCCTCTCTCGAGTGACAGATCTAAGTATAATATCATTACAATTATGGCCAGCAAATATAAAGCATTAAGCATAGAGATAATATAAATAAACTTTCAGAGAATTAGTATGAGATTCAATTGATACTTAATACATAGTTTCAGGCAATAGGATACATCAAAACCTAGAATAAGAGTATTAGCTCATGGCTATTTCAAAATAAAACAACAATCTTGAGAAGTACATCACAATAGTAAAGAGAATCTAAGAAGAAAATAAAAGAATGGAACCCGAGACAGATTCCTTGTAATTCCTGGAGTCGATGCCTTCTTCTTTCCTAGATCTCCCAATCTGCCTCTTGATAATTGATGTCCTGTTTTAGGGTTTTTCTCCTCCCCCTTTATGTTGTGTAATGAGTCTTATTTATAATCTTCAAGTTTCCCAGTCACGCTCCAACTCTATCTCCTCGCGTGAGTTTTTTTTTTTTTTTTTTTTTATTTCTAACTGGCGCCGCGGCGCCATATGCGCTGGAGTTAGTATGGAAACTTGGCCGCCGCGAGCAAGTCTTCTTTTCAGGTTCCTTGAAGGCGCCGTGGCGCCTTATTGAGCTACAGGTTAGGCGCCGCGGCGCCTTTGGCTACGGTCATTTCTCTCGGTGCCATGGCCCCTAACTCACTGAAAATTGTATGGCTTTCTGGCGCCATGGCGCCAGGTTCTTCTTGTATCGAATCTCAGTTCTTACCATTTTATGCTTGCATCCAATTATTCCCGAACATAACCTGAGTTTTCCTGTTCTTGTTTCCTGTCAACAGAACACTAAACAACTCCAAAAAAAACATTAAATAATATGGAATCCAACAAAATGATAAGCTGGCGGTACAAAATTGGTGTGTAAATTCCACACTTATCAAATACCCCCAAACTTATGATTTTGCTAGTCCCGAGCAAAAGATGAAATAAACAAATAAAGATTACCAAATTAACTAAGCCACTTTCGTAGGGATCACGATTGCATTTAGCGTATGCAACAAGCCTTTAAACCCCTAGGCGGCCCTAGTGGATGAGTTATAGTCTCGTGAGGGCTTACAGAAACGACACCCACAAACGTTTTGAACAAATTCCATAAACTCAATAAATTATAACCTACATATTGTACACAAAACTATCTAGAGTCGTGGGATATCTGGTGCTTGGCGCGTCCTCAGGGGATGCCTAATGTTGAGAATAAATAAACCTTCAAAGCAAATAAATCAACTTGGATCACATTTCTCGAATACAATATCTAATTCAGACTCGGAAAGTGCGTGTGTGCTAAAGGTTGATAACAGCTCGAATCCTAAAGAGTCTAGCTGAGTGAGGTCGTCAATGAAATTTGTATCCAAAGGGTCAAACCAACCTAGATATCTGAAAAATCACTCCATATTTGCTTTTTTTTTTGATATGATATTCAAATTTTTTTTTAACCTACCCTTTAAGGTAGCATTTCTCCTCATGTTGGTCCTAATACTCGTCCATGGGTAGCTTCACGCTTATCGGTTATAGGTTTTTTTTTTTTTTTGCATCTCATATAGTATGATTGATTGCAAACGGAGATGGATATCTACGCAAATGGTCATTCATCTTCAACTAATTTCATCAGCTCGTCACCTTGCTATAGTCTTAGGTTCGTACTGTTAGAACCCCAATATTAAGTGCTTATGAGTCTGAATTAGATATGATACTCGAGGCATTAGATAAAAGGTGTTCACATGCTTATCGTTTTCTATGTTCTCATATAGTGCATCTAGTTTCCTCATTGAACTAGCAACCAATACTCCCAGACTCTGTTTTTTTTTTTTTTTTTTTTTAAAAAAAAAAAAACTTAAAACTAACTCATAACTAAACACATAATACTAAATTAACACCCCCAAACTTAAAAACAAGCAATGTCCACAGTGCGTATAACAAAAGAGCGAAAGAAATAAAAATTAAAGATTAAAGTACGTACCCGGAGGGGTGGCCTTCAGTCGTCTTCCTCTTCAGCGGGGTCAGCTGGATAAGGCGGAAATGCTGGTGGTGAAGGGAATTGGACAGCATTGGCTCCTGAGTTTAATCCACATCGTGCAAACATCTCCACTAAGGCGTTGTTGAAATCAACAACATAAGCCATGTAATTATCTACACGGTCCCGAAATATTTGCTCCACCTGATAGTTTCGTTGTGTCTCTGTCTCTGGCAGGGATAACCGGATTTCCAAGTTGGAAGGAAGTGTAGGTGCAGTGGTTTGGTGTGGTTGTGTTGAGTCAATATTATGGGAGGAGCTGGCTAATTGAGTTGGATCCGCCTCTTGGTTGGTGTCATCATCCCTTGTTTGGTAACGGGCCAGGATACCCGCATCGATTGGGGCTTGAGCAGGAAGTATCTCTTCACCTTTTTCCCAAACAACTCCTACTTTGTGGCACAGGTCGGTTATGAGTGAAGGGTGAGGGAGGCCACGTGTGGTAGTGCTCCTCACCGTAGCAAAGATGGAATCCTGAATAATCCGACCTACATTGATGGATTTTCCAAATATAATAGCATATGTTAACGCTGCATGGTCCGTGGTGACCTGAGATGTGTGACTGGTCGGCAAGAGCTTGGCAGACACAAAGTAGAACCAAGCTTTAGCCTACTTTTCCAAGTGACTCTTGTTGAAATGCACAAGATGGCCTTGACTAGTTTTCCAACTAGTTCCCGCGTCACATAATGCGGCAAGGATTGTGTCATAATTAAGAGCGGTGGCAAGGTAAGTTGTGAATTCATCATCTTCAATGTCAGGTAGGTTGTAAAGTGCATTGATGGTGCATTGATCGAATGAGACCATTTTGCCACGAACTAGCACAGTCATGTTTTCATGTCGCACCTTGATATTGGCGTAGAATTCGCGAACAATGGGAATCACAGCATCCGCAGGAGGTTGAGTGAATGATTGCCATCCTCTGCTCTGAATGATATCGGAAATATCGGGGTCATGGGCATTAGAGACTCGTATACCCCGTTTGCGAATAAAGTTCTTCGACAGAAGAGCAACATAATTAAGGTAAGCTTCGTCATTCCAAAAATGAGTCGGATCATAAGATACCACGAGAGTAGGCCGTCGTCTCTTTGGGGCCATGGAAGCACTTAGAATGATCTGGGAAGATGTAGAAGGGGGCACTAGTTGAAAGCTTTAGGATTTCTCTTTGAGGTAATTTATCAAACAGTTGGTGGGCAAGGTTGAGATTGGCTGAGAATGAGTGTAGTTGGTGCTGCCAAATTTCCCAAAATTACACATAAAAGTAACTATTCACAACAAAAGATGGGATGAATTAAAGATCTAACAAAGTTGGTGATTGCGTGTGGGTTGATGAATGGTTTGGGGTGTGCTAGGGGATGCTTAGCGTGAGGGGGCGCTGTGTGGTATTGTGAGCGTGGTGGGAGACTAGGAATTAGGCGCTGAGGCGCCCAATTTATATGCCCAGGGAGGCACCGTGGCGCCTAATCCCCGGCTATTTGCATGGGATTTTGGCGCCGCGGCACCTGAAGGATTTTCAATTTTTTTTTTATATGATGGGCTGCCTCCCATTGAGCGCTTGTTTTATTATCTTCAGCCAGACAGAAAGCCCTTATTTATTTTGGATCAGTGATGATAAGATGGTCTTTCGAGCGCGCCTCAGTGCCGTAATAGTGCTTCAAACGCTGACCATTGACTTTGAATACCGAGCCATCCTTACATTGTACTTCAATTGCGCCATAGGGGAATACTTCCTTTACGGTGAACGGGTCGGACCATCTCGATTTCAGTTTTCCAGGAAATAATTTTAGACGCGAATTAAATAACAGTACTTGTTGGCCAGGTTGAAATTCTCGCTAAAGTATTTGTTTATTCTGCCAGTGTTTTGTTCGAGCTTTGTAGATCTTGGCATTTTCGTATGCATCATTACGGAATTCCATCATTTCATTTAGTTGGAGACGGCGGCGTGCTCTCCTGCTACTTTGGGATCGAAATTTAACTTTTTCATAACCCAGAAGGCCCGATGTTCCAGCTCAATTGGCAAGTGACATGCTTTTCCAAATACTAGTTGGTATGGTGACATCCCAATAGGTGTTTTGAAAGCCGTTCGATATGCCAATAAAGCGTCATCGAGTTTTTGAGCCCAATCCTTTCGGTTTGTGTTTACCATTTTCTCCAGGATTTGTTTGATCTCCCGATTAGAAGTTTCAGCCTGGCCATTTTTTTGGGTGATATCCTAACGCGACTTTATGCTTCACACCATATTTAGCAAGAAGAGTGTTGAAAAGTCTATTAAAAAAATGTGTGCCTTCATTGCTCAAAATGGCTCTGGGGGTGCCAAACCTGGTAAAGATGTATTTTCGGACAAACTTAATGACAACTTTCGCATCATTAGTAGTTGTGGCAATGGCTTCCACCCATTTGGATACGTAGTTGACCGGCGTAAACACACACGTATAACGCAAGCGCACGTATCGTTCAAGTAGTATAAAAATATCGATCCCACGAGGACTTAATATCCAATCTATTAATTTTATGAGGTCAAATGATTACTTGTATCTAACAGGTTGTTTGATTGATTTGAAATGGCGATGATTCTAAATTTAAAAACAAGTAAATAAAATTGTTCGAAAGTAGGTTTTAAGAAAATTCAATATTAAAAACTATCTAGGGTTGTGATTTCTTCCAATATCATTTTAAAGAAGAAATGGTTATCTTAAAGTTGGGTAATATATTGATTTATTAACTTGGAACACTAAATTATGTGTGAGCCTCTGTCGATGGTCAGACACAAATACCCAGCTTAACCCAATTGAACCATATGTCTATGTCAACCAAATTACCTGGATTCATTAAGATTAAGTTCCAATTATGGCTACCCCCGCCCGAAAGGTATATTCCTATCCTGTAAGGAAATCTATTAAAGGGTTATCTATCCTCAAGGAAGATCGTGGGCTATTGAGTCTAAGGTCTTAAACTTAAAATCCCTATGTCTAGTTCATTTTAAGTTTACCAGTTCAATTTTATTAATGGCCAGTTAATAAAAAGCATTAAGATTAAGACTCAAAATAAACCTTTATATTACCCAAACTATAATTTAACCCCTTATAAACGGTGATATTGGATTTCATCACAACCCCAGATAACTGGCTTAGTTACGACACATATTTACGAGTAGTAAAAATTTAAATAAAATAAAAGACATAAAGTAAATTCTGAAAATTAAATACTGAAAAGTAAAAAAAAAGTAAAAAGTAAAAGTAAAAAGTAAAAGTAAAAAGTAAAAAGTAAAAAGTAAAAATAAAATAAAAGTAAATTACTGAAAGTAAATTGCTGAAAAGTAAATTACTGAAATTAAATAAAGTAAAAGTACAATAAAAGAAAATGATGGGGTTAGAGGATCAACTTTTATTACTACTATTTTAGATATCTCCCTTAATATAATATATTAACTTTGCGTGATAATTACCAACCAGCCATATAGGCGGTATCCTGATTAAGTCAAATTAATAATTAATTACCAACCGACCAACCAGGCGGTATCCATACTTAGTCAGGTTAAAACCAATTTATAATTAATTTCCAACCGGCCGTTATAGCGGTATCCTCATTAAGTCAGATTTTAAATAGTTTATATTTTATATTTAAGGGAGATTAATCTAGAAAGCAATAATAAAAGCTTTACCTTTTACCCCAGCAAAGGGGAGTTACCTCCTCATTGCTTGAAAAATAAAAACTGCAAAAGTAAAGAAAGAAAAGGTTGTGCGTAAAAGTAAATTGCAGAAAGTAAAAACTGAAAAGTAAAGAAAAGAAAGTGTGAAAGCGGAAATTAATTACTGAAAGCTGTAAATAAACAAATAAGATACAATCTTCTTATTTATTCATTAGGAATTTCAAAGAAGAAAGCATGAATTTTACAAATGAAATGGCTTGGTATTTATAGGCAAAATTTTGCCTATATCAAATCATCCATCAAATTCTCCACCAAATCCATTATTAATTTCTCCACTAATTACTCCACCAAATCCATAATTGCTCCACTAATTTCTTATCTTGTTTGGCGTTGATTTGATAATTTTTATTAATTATTTATTAATTTATATTTTGCTTTGAAAATGATTGATAATGACTTTAATAATTACACATCACACACTTCTGGATGGTTCATCAATTTTGGTCATGAACTCTTCAGAATTCGAAAATATTTTCTCTTTCAAAGTTTTAGATCTTTGAGTCTTATTTAAGCTGGCACTTGAATCAGCTCAATACGATATCTGAGTAAAACGTTATGCCCAAAATATGACAGATGCGCAAAACTGGAATTCCCAAAACTGCACTTCGTCAAAACGCCCTTTCAAGTTTCCAATCTCCAAAATTAATATATAAAGTCCAATAATTGCCCTTATTTGACCCATATTTCATCCTAAATGATTTCATTGAGACCCGATATTATTTTATCTGCAAAATAAACTGAAACACATCAAAACGTTCATCAAACCCGAGAAACTAAACAAAATATTAAGTTAAAGGGGCGGTAAATATTGATATATTTTCCGCTCATCACACCCCCAAACCTAACATTTTGCTAGTCCTCGAGCAAAACAAAAAAATAAAATACAAGAAATAATCAAAATTAAACTAAGCCACTTTCGTAGGGATCACGGTTGCATTTAGCATATGCAACAAGCCTTTAAACCCCTAGGTGTCCCTAGTGGACGAGTTGTAGTCTCGTGAGGGTTTACAGCAATGATACCCACAAATATTTTACAAAAGTAAAAAGGTAGTAAAACTAATGCACACAAAAGCAAAAAGACAAGCGAAAAGAGAATAAAGATGTTAGTGACTAATCAGGTGAAACTTCTACTCCAAGTTACTAGTTGTTTTGTTTTATTCTAAATTACGGAATAAGTAAATTCTCCGATTATTTTTACCATTCTTCATATACATAGCCAACAAAATATTAAACAACTTATTTTTACCCACAACAGTCATAAGTGAAGTTGATAAGAGAGTAATATTTTTGTCTTAAAGTTCTATCAGATTCACACCTTTTTGTAGCAATGGAATAATTTTTCTCATTTTTCTGATTTTTTCTTTGATTTTTCTCTATTTTTATTATATACAATATCTTTCGTCTATGTAGCGAGTGTTGGGTCGGTGACTCCCAAACCAGTTGGCTTTAGGGCACCAGGTGTTAAGACACCCCTACGGACTTAATCACTCAGACTTCATATATATATATTTTTGCAGCATCTTCGATCCATGTAACGAGCTTTGGGAAAGTGACTCCCAAACCAGTTGGCTTTAGGGCACTAGGTGTTAAAACACCCTTACAAACTTAATAATTCGGATCTCAGACGTTTTTTTTTTTACTCCATTGCTTTTTGAGATGTTTCCTCCAATTAAACTACAAACTTTTCAATTTTAGCTCATGTCCGTATGTTACTATATATGTTGATAATATCTATCAACTGAGCATATGAAGATCCATTTTAGTCCGTTTTAATGAGAATTCACAAATTAAATAATTCAAAATGAAATAAACAAAAATTAACTTGGTTCGAAAATATGCTTGAGATACGTATCAGGAGTAGAAACTCCTTACTCAGCTATCTTTCACCAATTTCACCTTTTTAGTCAAAATAAAAACACAAAAACATAAAATATTTTTGAAATTTTTTCAATTATTTATTTTTTTTTCAAAAAAAATTTTGGACTAAAAATAAAAATAACACACAAACTAAAAATAAGGTATTGATCAACTAATTCTCTCCCCCAAACCTAAATGAGACATTGTCCCCAATGTCTTAAACAGTAAAAGGAGAGTTAAGAAGGTCGTACTTGGTTAGCTAAAATCTACATAAAATTAAAGGTTAAGATCCAGATTAATCTGATGCCTCTTACCACGATCGTCCTCGGACCAATTTATCTTTGAAAGGATAGGGTCAACTTGTGGTTCATAGGCTAAGAGTTGGTCAATTAGATCCGGAGGAGTTCTGGCAGTAAAGAGGAGTTCTTTCAAAGGTTTTGACACGAACCCATTTCTCCGAGCATCATCAAGAAACACACAAGAAAATCATAAAATCCATCAACGTTGAGCAGTCCAAGCGGTTTCTGGTGTATGTTCAGGTTCGCCCAAGATAGAACTATAAAAATTTCCTCCAATGTACCCAAGCCACCTGGCAAAGTGATAAAAGCATCAGCACGATATAATCATTTCTACCAATCGTTCAGACATACCTGCACGATCAGTTCCTCTCCGTTTGATGATCCAATAAGATTTGCCTCTGCCAAGGGTTTTGGGATGATTCCCAAAACATGACTGCCTCCTTCCTGTACAGCCTTTGAAACGATCCCCATAAGTCCAAGATTTCCTCCGCCATATTAAGTGCATATTCCTTGCAGCTAAGACTCGACCCAATTCCTATGCTGCTTCTACGTATTGTGGTTTAGTTCCAACACTACTACCACAAAACACACAGATGTTTTCAAATCGTCTTCTTGAAGTGGCTTCCATTTTTATATGTATTTCTTTCTCAACTCTGGATGCCTTCAAAAGTGCAATGACGGCTGAATTTATATACCTGAAAAGGGTGAGTAAAAATAGCACAAGTATCTTCCAGATGACGATTAGTAGCGAAATAATATCGTGATAGTCAAAAAGGTATGGATCCTGTCGGAGAAAATAAAAGAAAACAACAAAACAAATCAAATTATTAAGAGAAAAGACAAAGAGATATAAATTTACAAGAAAAGTAACGGCTTGATTGACGTCTATGCGTCAGGGACAAGCTTCCCATCCAATTTTCTTATAAACTGGAAAACATGGTCTTTTTGAGTCAGATTCCCGAGACTTAACAGTTGTCTTTCCTTTTGGAATTGTGCATATAACATGCGAATTTCATGATACAACACATCCACTGGGATGCGTCTCAAGAGTTTTAGATATGTCATCCAAAGACTCCTTACTCAAGCCATCCCTAATGAAGTTAATCTTATCTTCACGGTTATCGGACACCATTCCTAAGAACGACAACGAGTATTACAAAATATGCGAGCACATTTATAACAAAACACACATTCTTTTGGCTCTTCTCTTTTTAGCATATGTGCTCTTTCCTAAGCCAGACAGATGTGAAATAAAAGAGTTAAAAGGCTCACCTGCCAATCGAACCCGTGCTTCAATTAACCAACGAATGTCAGTAGGAATACCTTTGATCATCAGTAGTCTCATCCGTTCTAAGCGAGCTTTGTAAACTTTCATCAGAGATTTTTGAGGGAGAGAAGGAAATTGCTTGTGAAGATTTACGAGAGCATCTTCCATCTTGAAATGACTTAATCTGCAAAAACTAAACACGCAAAATTAAATCACACCAAATCACAATATATACACAAATTGCATGGGTTGCCTCCCTGCTAGCGCTAAGTTTAAAGTCGTCAGCCAGACTTGACTTCTCGAACGTTAAGCTGGATCTGAAAGTGTAACACTTTCTTTTTGTCGCTCAAATGATTCTCCCCAGTAGTGCTTGACACGCTTGTTTTTAACCTTGAAAGTTTTGTTAGTGTCAAGATCATGTATCTCAACGGCTCTATTTGGTAAAACTTTGGTGATCACAAATGGACCTGACTACCGTGATTTTGGCTTCCATGGGAAGAATTTCACCCTTGATTTGTTTAACAGTACCTTCTGCCCTGGTTCCAGTTGTATGCGCACTAACTTCTCATCATGTCTTTTCTTGCCCTTTTCTTTGTACAATTTGACATCCTCAAAAGGCTGATTGTGAAATTCCTCCAATTCGTTGAGCTGGTGGAACGTTTTCTCTTCTGTTGCTTGTAGTGTAAGAATTGGCTTCTTTAGTACAAAAGACGCTTTATCTTTAGGCTCCACAGGCAATTGACATGTTTTAAGTTTGTCAGTAGAACTTTGTCTTTCATCAGAGTTTTGAATGGTACTGTGTATCACATCAAGTTTGAAACATTCCTCCTTCTTTTCATCATCTGGGAAATTCATGGCCTTGAAAACATTGAATGTTACTTCTTGGTCCTGTACTCTCATGGTTAATTCTCCTTTTTGTACATCAATAATGGTTCGAACTGTAGCCAAGAATGGTCTCCCAAGGATGATTGGCACGTCTGCGTCTTCCTCCATATCAAGGACAGTAAAATCTGCTGGGAAAATGAATTTGTCAACCTTGAGCAGCACATCTTCAACTACACCTCTCAGAAATATGAGCGTTCTATCAGCAAGTTGCAGTGAGACTGAAGTTGGCATTGTTTCTCCAATCTGTAATTTCCTGAAAATAGAAAAAGGCATCAAGTTAACACTCGCACCTAAATCACACAAAGCCTTACCAAAGTTATGTTCTCCTATGACGCAAGGAACAGTGAAACTGCCAGGATCTTTCGACTTCGGGGGATGTTTCCTCTGAATGATGGCACTGCATTCTTCTGTTAATGCTACTGTCTCGTAATCTCCCAATCTCCATTTTCGTGAAAGAATATCTTTCATGAATTTGGCATATGTGGGCATTTGTTCCAACGCTTCTGCAAATGGAATGTTGATATGCAGCTTTTTGAAGATCTCCAGGAACCGGGAAAATTGCTTGTCCAATTTGTTCTTCTGAAGACGTTGAGGAAAAGGTGGAGGTGGAGTGATCTGTTCTTTTTCCTTTGCTTCTTTTTCCTCCATCTGTTGCTTTGTTTCTTTTGGAACTTCCTCAGCAGCTGTTTTGGCTCCAACATCTTTGTTGATTTCAGTACCACTTTTTAACATGATGGCATGACATTGCTTATTCTCCATGTTCCTTGAATTTGGCTCTATGTTGCTAGGAAGGGTACCTGGCGGTCTGTAACTCTGAGCATTTGCCAGTTGTCCCATTTGATTCTCCAGTGCTTTAATAGAAGTAGATTGACTTTGAATTAATGCTGCTTGGGATTGAAACATAGCATCATATCTTGCTGCGTGAGAGTCGTGTTTTGCTTCTATCTTTTTCAAGTGGGTCAACACTTCTATTATTCCTGGTTCATTTGCCTGCTCTTGGCTTTTGTTATGTTGCTGGAATTCAGGTGGATAGTTCTGCTGTTGGCCTGAATTGTTGCTCCATGATAAATTGGGATGATTCCTCCACCCTGGGTTGTAGGTGTTGGAATATGGATTGTTCCATTGTCTGTTGAAATTGCTGACATAATTCACCGTTTCTTCAAGTTGGTTTGACTCTGGTGCTCCTCCTACAGTGGTAAGAGTCTCCATGAATTTGCATATCTGATCTAGCTTGGCGTTGACTGCTGTATTGGCTCCACTTTCATAAATTCCTACAATTCTTTGGATCATGCTCATTTCTGTTGGCCACAAAGAATTGTTGTTGGCCATTTCTTCGATTAGTTCCCAGGCTTGATCTTCTCCTTTTGCCATTAAAGCTCCTCCAATAGCAGCATCGATTGTGGTTCTCATTATTCCAGAAAGCCCATTATAGAATGTTTGGACTTGAAGCCATTTTGGAATCTCATGGTGAGGATATTTCCGGAGCAAATCTTTGTACCTTTCCCAAGCTTCGCAGAGGGATTCTGAATCTTGTTATACAAAGGATGTGATGTCATTCCTCAATTTTCCGATTCTGGCTGGTGGAAAGTACTTTGCAAGAAATTTGGTGGCTAAAGTGTTCCAAGTTGTGATAGAACCTGCTGGTAGTGAATGTAGCCAAGCTTTAGCTCTGTCCTTCAGGGAATATGGAAAAACTCGCAGTCTCATTGCTTCTTCCACTTCTCGGTTGTAGTTGAAAGTACCACAAACTTCCAGGAAGTTACTGATGTGGGAATTAGGATCTTCAGTTGCATTCCCCCCGAATTGAACTGACTGCTGAATCATCTGAATGCATGTTTTGATGTCACACGCATTTACTGGTAAGGGAGGAAGTCCAATACAGAAATGAGTCTGTCAACCACCGGAATGGTTCTGTCTCGAATGGGAATTGGTGGTGCAACGTTCAAAGGTTCAGGTTCCATGTTGACTAAAGCTTCTTGGCCTTCTCGCCTTTCCCTTCTCAACTGTCTGATGGTTCTTTCAATTTTCGGGTCAAGCGGTCGGAGTTCAAAGCTTCTGGTTCGTCTCATGAAGTTTCAGAGAACCTGAAACACAAGAAAACAAAACAATAAGTAAAAAGAAATTAATACAAGTAACGTATCTAACCCCTAAACTAATAGTAAAAGATAAATAAGTCCCCGGCAACGGCGCCAAAAACTTGACCGGCGTAAACACACATGTATAACGCAAGTGCACGTATCGTTCAAGTAATATAAAAATATCGATCCCACGAGGACTTAATATCTAATATATTAACTTTATGAGGTCAAATGATTACTAGTATCTAACAGGTTGTTTGATTGATTTGAAATGGCGACGATTCTAATTTAAAAACAAGTAAATAAAATTGTTCGAAAGTAGGTTTTAAGAAAATTCAATATTAAAAACTATCTAGGGTTGTGATTTCTTCCAATATCATTTTAAAGATGAAGTGGTTATCTTAAAGTTGGGTAATATATTGATTTATTAACCTGGAACACTAAATTATGTTTTAGCCTCTGTCGATGGTCAGACACAAATACCCAGTTTAACCCAATTGAACCATATGTCTATGTCAACCAAATTACCTGGATTCATTAAGATTAAGTTCCAATTATGGCTACCCCCGCCCGACAGGTATATTCCTATCCTGTAAGGAAATCTATTAAAGAGTTATCTATCCTCAAGGAAGATCGTAGGCTATTGAGTCTAAGGTCTTAAACTTAAAATCCCTATGTCTAGTTCATTTTAAGTTTACCAGTTCAATTTTATTAATGGCCAGTTAATAAAAAGCATTAAGATTAAGACTCAATAAATAAACCTTTATATTACCCAAACTATAATTTAACCCCTTATAAACCGGTGATATTGGATTTCATCACAACCCCAGATAACTGGCTTAGTTACGACACATGTTACGGGTAGTAAAAATTTAAATAAAATAAAAGACATAAAGTAAATTCTGAAAATTAAATACTGAAAAGTAAATTGCTGAAAAGTAAAAAAAAGTAAAAAGTAAAAGTAAAAAGTAAAAAGTAAAAAGTAAAAAGTAAAAAGTAAAAATAAAAGTAAATAAAAGTAAATTGCTGAAAAGTAAATTACTGAAATTAAATAAAGTAAAAGTACAATAAAAGAAAATGTTGGGGTTAGAGGATCAATTTTTATTACTACTATTTTAGATATCTCCCTTAATATAATATATTAACTTTGCGTGATAATTACCAACCAGCCATATAGGCGGTATCCTGATTAAGTCAAATTAATAATTAATTACCAACCGACCAACCAGGCGGTATCCATACTTAGTCAGGTTAAAACCAATTTATAATTAATTTCCAACCGGCCAATATAGCGGTATCCTCATTAAGTCAGATTTTAAATAGTTTATATTTTTATTTAAGGGAGATTAATCTAGATAGCAATAATAAGAGCTTTACCTTTTACCCCAACAAAGGGGAGTTACCTCCTCATTGCTTGAAAAATAAAAACTGCAAAAGTAAAGAAGAAAATGTTTGTGCGTAAAAGTAAATTGCGGAAAGTAAAAACTGAAAAGTAAAGAAAAAAAAGTGCGAAAGTGGAAATTAATTACTGAAAGCTTTAAATAAACAAACAAGATACAATCTTCTTATTTATTCATTAGGAATTTCAAAGAAGAAAGTATGAATTTTACAAATGAAATGACTTGGTATTTATAGGCAAAATTTTGCCTATATCAAATCATCCATCAAATTCTCCACCAAATCCATTATTAATTTCTCCACTAATTACTCCACCAAATCCATAATTACTGCACTAATTTCTTATCTTGTTTGGTGTTGATTTGATAATTTTTATTAATTATTTATTAATTTATATTTTGCTTTGAAAATGATTGATAATGACTTTAATAATTACACATCACACACTTCTGGATGGTTCATCAATTTCGGTCATGAACTCTTCAGAATTCGAAAATATTTTCTCTTTCAAAGTTTTAGATCTTTGAGTCTTCGTTAAGCTGGCACTTGAATCAGCTCAATCCGATATCTGAGTAAAAAGTTATGTCAAAATACGACAGATGCGCAAAACTGGAATTCCCAAAACCGCACTTCGTCAAAACGCCCTTTCAAGTTTCCAATCTCCAAAATTAATATATAAAGTCCAATAATTGCCCTTATTTGACCCATATTTCATCCTAAATGATTTCATTGAGACCTGATATTATTTTATCTGCAAAATAAACTGAAACACATCAAAACGTTCATCAAACCCGAGAAACTAAACAAAATATTAAGTTAAAGGGGCGGTAAATATTGATATATTTTCCGTTCATCAGTAGTCAACTGCTAGCAGAATATATTTTTGGCCAAATGAAGGAGGAAATGGCCCATAAAGTCAATTCCCCAGACATCAAAGAGCTCAACCTCTTGAATAGTGTTCAAAGGCATTTCATGACGCATGGAAATATTTCCCAGTCGTTGGCAACGATCACATGTTTTGACCAGTTGGTAGCTATCTCGGAATAATGTGGGCCAAAAGAATCCAGATTGAATACTTTGGCTGCGGTTCGTGTTGCTCCAAAGTGTCCTCCATAAGGTGCGGCATGGCATTGGTCAAGGATTTCACGAGTTTCCTCATCGGAAAGCATCTACGAATTATCTGATCCGACATCTTTTGAAAAGTAAAGGTTCATCCCAGATGTAAAATTTTACATCATGAAGGAATTTCTTCTTTTGTTGGTATTTAATGTCCGGTGGTAGTTCTCCACAAGCTAAGTAGTTTGCATAGTCAGCAAACCACAGAATTCTGGCAAATACCTCAAAAAGTTGTTCATCTGGAAAGACCTCTTGGATAGTTCCCTCTCTGGGCTCATCAGATTCAATTCGAGATAAATGATAAGCTACCACATTCTCGTTACCCTTCTTGTCCCTTATTTCAAGATCAAATTCTTGTAATAAGAGTACCCATCGTATCAGGCGAGGTTTGGTATCCTTCTTTGCAAAAAGATAACGTATGGCTGCATGATCGGTATAGATGATTACTTTCGTCCCAATTAGATAAGACCGAAATTTATCAAATGTAAACACGACTGCCAACATTTCTTTTTCGGTGGTGGTGTAGTTTAGTTGGGCACTATCTAATGTTCTACTTGCGTAGTATATCGCTCTGAAAAGCTTGTCGCGCTTCTGACCCAAGACTGCGTCGATTGCCTGATCACTGGCGTCACACATTACTTCAAACGGTTCATCCCAATTTGGGGTTATCATGATCGGAGCAGAGATCAATGCTTGTTTGATCTTTTGAAAAGCTTGTAAACAGTTTTCATCCATCACAAAAAGAGTGTCCTTTTCTAAGAGATTGCACAATGGTTTAGCAATTTTAGAAAAGTTCAATATGAATCGACGATAAAAACCGGCATGACCAAGGAAACTTCGAACTCCTTTGACGTTTATTGGCGGCGGGAGTTTTTCTATCACAGCTATCTTAGCTCTATCAACTTCCACTCCTTTTGAAGATATTTTGTGGCCTAGCACAATGCCTTCTTGGACCATAAAATGACACTTTTCCCAATTCAACACAAGACTCTTTTCCTTACATCTTTGTAGAACTAAGGATAAATTGTGTAGACAGTGATCAAAACTTGATCCGAATATGGAGAAGTCATCCATAAAAATTTCTACAATCTCTTCCACCATGTCAGAGAATATGGCCATCATACATCGCTGGAAGGTTGCAGGGGCATTACACAACCCAAATGGCATTCGTCGGAAAGCATAAGTACCATAAGGGCAGGTAAATGTTGTATTCTCTTGATCTTCTGGTGCTATGGCGATTTGGTTATACCCCGAATAACCGTCGAGGAAACAGTAATACTCAAAACCAGCCAATCGATCTAACATTTGGTCAATGAAAGGAAGGGGAAAATGGTCTTTTCTGGTCGCATTGTTAAGTTTCCTGTAGTCTATACAGACACGCCATCCAGTGACAGTCCTGGTGGAAATGAGTTCATTTTGATCATTCTTTACTACAGTCATTCCTCCCTTTTTAGGTACCACTTGAACTGGTGCTACCCATGAGCTATCAGAGATCGCATAAATGATTCCAGCTTTTAGCCATTTCAACACTTCAGCTCTCACGACTTCTTTCATGGCTGGATTCAACCTTCTCTGGTGTTCAATGGATGATTTATAAGTATCTTCCATCAGAATCCTATGCATGCATACGGACAGATTAATTCCCTTTATGTCTGCAATCGACCACCCCAGAGCAGATTTATACTTTCGTAAAATCCTCAGTAATTTCTCCTCTTCTACTGTAGATAGTGTGGAAGAGATGATCACTGGAAATGTTGAATTTTCGCCCAAAAAAGCATAGCGGAGATGCTCCGGTAGTGTTTTCAATTCCGCTGTATTTTTCTGTTCTTCCAAAGATGGTGGGGCTTGCAATGTTTCAAACTGGGCTCTTGCCACCATTTCCTTGGGTAAGCTATCGAGTGCTAAGGTCATTTGCTTAAGGTCCTGATCATCAAACAACGTTTCTCTATCGATAACTGAGTTGATCAAACATCGCTCTAAGGGATCAGTGGACTCGTTCTCCAGGCTTATCTCTTGTGTACAGATGTCTGTAACATCCACCCGGTTACAAGTGTGGGTTTCTTCGGGATAATTAGAGTTTGGTAGATATCAAATGTTACATCTTCATCTCCTACTCTCAAAGTTAGTCTCCCTTTTTGTACATCAATTAAAGCCTTCCCAGTTGCCAAGAATGGGCGTCCCAAAATCAATGGCATTTCTTGGTATTCCTCCATATCCAAGACTACGAAATCCGCGGGAAAGATGAACTTATCCACTTTTACTAACACATCTTCGATGACTCCTTTAGGGTACGTTAGGGACCTGTCTGCCAGTTGCAGGGTGATAGTTGTGGGCTTGGCGTCACCAAGGCCCAATTTTCAGAAAATCGAGAGAGACATCAAATTAATGCTTGCTCCCAGATCACACAATGCTTTAGTGAAAGTAGACCCTCCAATATTGCATGGTATGGTGAAACTTCCAGGGTCTTTGAGCTTTTGAGGTAATTTCTTTTGAATTATAGCACTGCATTCTTCTGTGAGATTCACAGTTTCAATATCCTCCAACCTTCGCTTTTTAGACATAATCTCCTTCATGAACTTTACATAGTGGGGCATTTGAGCTAAAGCTTCAGTAAAGGGAATGTTGATGTGGATTTTTTTTGAAAATTTCAAAAAATTTAGCAAATTGGGCATCTAACTTCTTCTTTTGGAAACGCTGACGGTATGGAAGAGATGGCTTTGGAATCTGAGGTTTCGCGACTACAGAAGGGATGTCGCTCTGATCTTTAGTCATTACTGGCTCTTCTTGTATCTCTACTTCCTTATCTAAGCTACTTTCATCAGGGGTATGTCCGACTTGTCTTCCGTTCCTAAGGGTGATAGCTTGACACTGTTCCTTAGGGTTTATTTCGGTATTGCTAGGAAATGCCCCTTTTTGTGGTTGCCTAATCGAAGAGGCAAGTTGACCAATCTGGGTTTCTAATGATTTCATCGTAGCTCCCATGTTGCCCATATAGGTCTCTATATTGCTTAATCGCGACTCATTCTTATCGAACCTTTCTGAGGACTTGGCGACAAACGTGCTCAAAAGGTCTTCTAATGATGGTTTATGTTCCGACATTTGGTTGCTGAAACCAGGTGGGGGCATCAAGGTATTCTTTGTGTTTGCATAAGAAAAATTTTCATGATGCCTGAGTCCCGGATGATATTGGTTTGATGCAGGATTTCCCATATAATTGTTGAAATTCCAGTTGTTCACATATTGAACTTGCTCAAAGCTTGGGGTTCCTTCCACTAATTGCATATTCACAGCTGCAGCAGATTCGATAGATGGTTGCACATGTTGATTTCTTAAGGCTGCCACATGAGATGAGAGGGTTGAAATCTGAGCTGTTAGTGCAACTAGCGGGTCTACTTCATGTATGCCCGCCACTTTGGTTACCGTAGTTCGCTCAGTTGGCCATTGGAAGTGATTAATGGCCATTCCGTTCAGTAATGTATATGCTTCTTCTGCAGACTTCTTGAACAGAGCACCTCCTGCAGCTGTGTCAACCATGGTTCTATTCGGGCCATTAAGCCCATTATAGAACAGCTGAATTTGGACCCAATCAACAAAATTATGTTGTGGGCATCTTCGGAGCAGGTCCTTAAATCGCTCCCATGCTTCATATAAATTTTCTGTCTCTAACTGTTTAAATATGCTTATTTCAGTTCGTAATTGGGCAGTTTTAGCAGGTGGAAAGAACTTTTCCAAGAATCGTACAGCCATATCTTCCCAAGTTTGGATGCTGCCTACAGGTATGGATTGCATCCAACCCCTAGCTTGGTCTCTCAAGGAAAATGGAAATAGTCTCAACCTAATCGTTTCTTTGGGTACACCATTCATCTTAATATCTCTAGGAACATCCTTAAATGAATGTTGGGATCCTCGACAGCTGATCCCCCATATTGGTTTTGTTGGACCATATTAATAAGATCAGGTCTCAGTTCAAAATTATTAGCATCAATTGGTTGATATGCAATTCCAGAATAATTATCCTCAATGACAGGTTTAAAATGGTCACAGATTGGTACCTGTCGTGGGACATTTTCTCTGTTTTCATCTGCAATTGCTACTTGCCGCTGGTTATTCCCTCTGTTTGCTTCTGCCATTTTCGTTCCTTCACTCCTTGCTTTCTTTCTGAGTCTTCTTGCAGTGCGTTCTATTTCAGGATCAAATAATAGTGAGTCAAGACTTCCTTTTTGTCTCATTCACTGCCAAGCATCAAATAAGATCAGACAGAAGCACAGTGGGTATAAACAAAAAGACTTTTTAAAGAAAAATAAACTTCTAAATTAACGCTAAGATTATTCGGTAATAGTATTAATGTGATCTAAACAATCAATCCTCGGCAACGGCGCCAAAAACTTGGTGCGATAATTTTTTATCGTACCGCAAGTGTACGATGTCAAGTTTTAGTATAAACGAGTAGAGTGTCGTACCCACAAGGATTGAAATCTAAATTACACTAAGTACTATAATTACTAACCTTAGCCCTATCTAGACACAGAAAAATCAGATTTGAAATTAATTGAATAACCAACACAATGCTAATTAAAGGTAAATTATTGAAAAAAAAAAAACTAAATAATACGAAAGGAGAATGAATCCTAGAGTTTGATTTCACCTAGCCATCCACTATGTAATTATGCATTCATTTATCTCATGTCAAATTCCAAGTTTATAAGCCAAACCATAAATTTCTCCACTCTTTCTCTCGAATACCAATAGAGGTATTGTCAAGTGTCAAAAATCAATATCTCTATAGACTCCAACAATTAACAATTGATTTAGTACAGTGATTCTTATTAACTGCTTTCAAGAGTTATAAATTCTCTCGAACCCTCTAACATTCTTGATTATATTTCTCAATTCCTACTCAAATCTCCTCTCTCGAGTGACATATCTAAGTATAATATCATTACAATTGTGGCCAGCAAATATAAAGCATTAAGCATAGAGATAATATAAATAAACTTTCAGAGAATTATTATGAGATTCAATTGATACTTAATACATAGTTTCAGGCAATAAGATACATCAAACCCTAGAATAAGAGTATTAGCTCATGGCTATTTCAAAATAAAACAACAATCTTGAGAAGTACATCACAATAGTAAAGAGAATCTAAGAAGAAAATAAAAGAATGGAACCCGAGACAGATTCCTTGTAATTCCTGGAGTCGATGCCTTCTTCTTTCCTAGATCTCCCAATCTGCCTCTTGATAATGATGTTCTGTTTTAGGGTTTTTCTCCTCCCCCTTTATGTTGTGTAATGAGTCTTATTTATAATCTTCAAGTTTCCCAGTCACGCTCCAACTCTATCTCCTCGCGTGAGTTTTTTTTTATTTTTCTTTCTAACTGGCACCGCGGCGCCATATGCGCTGGAGTTAGTATGGAAACTTGGCGCCACGGCGCAAGTCTTCTTTTCAGGTTCCTTGAAGGCGCCGTGGCGCCTTATTGAGCTACAGGTTAGGCACCGCGGTGCCTTTGGCTACGGTCACTTCTCTCGGCGCCATGGCGCCTAACTCACTGGAAATTGTATGGCTTTCTGGTGCCATTGCACCAGGTCTTCTTGTATGCCGAATCTCAATT
The DNA here is from genome assembly GCA_019454045.1 of Zanthoxylum bungeanum. Lineage (NCBI taxonomy): Eukaryota > Viridiplantae > Streptophyta > Magnoliopsida > Sapindales > Rutaceae > Zanthoxylum > Zanthoxylum bungeanum. The sequence continues at coordinate 80,268 of SKCR01014385.1, forward strand.
CTGACCATTTTGTGCTTGCATCCAATTATTCCCGAACATAACCTGAGTTTTCCTGTTCTTGTTTCCTGTCAACAGAACACTAAACAACTCCAAAAACAACATTAAATAATACGGAATCCAACAAAATGATAAGCTGACGGTACAGAATTGGTGTGTAAATTCCACACTTATCAATCATGTTATAAAGATCCAATCCTTTTTTTTGACGAGGAAATTGAGGAGTCATTGAAGCAAGCATGACTGACTGAGCGATAAAGTTATTATCTCGATGAGTCTTCCAAAGCTCATGATCAACTATTTGCTCAACTTCGGGCTCAGGCCCGAGAGGTCTCTCTATAACATAGAGTAACTTCTCAGATCCCAGAACTATCTTGAGATTCATTTCCCAGTCTGGAAAATTGGAGTCGTTAAAGACATTCTCACCCATGATTATGTCCCTAACACTAATATTTCCAGCCATCTCGATTGCAATAGTCCAACTATTCAATCAATGATTTCGGGTACACTCAAAATGTAATGGTTACTATAGTCCAACTATATAACCAACTACAAGTGGAGTAGTGTCTTGTATAGTCTAACTGTTCAAAGAAAGCAATAAAAGATATTAGTCCAACTAATATATATATAACGAGATATAATAATAAAAGTGCGCGTATTAGCAAGTATTAAATGAAATTGTAAATTTAATACTATCATCCCACTAATTTTTGGCGAGCCTCTAACCCTCTATTGAGTACTCGGGAAACCTAGTTTCCTAGTGGGCTAGGATCCCGTTAAATAACACACAACCTTGACTTTGGCCAACAAGTTGTATGAAACTTAACTAGGTAGATCTCTAAGATCAATTGGATCACATCCAATTCCTAGATCCGATAGGTGGACCTCCAAGTCCAAAACATATATCCAATATATCATCCTAACCTTTTCCTCTGAATCAACTAAGCCTTGGCTTTGGCTCAACAAGCTTAATGATTCCAGTTAAGCGTGACCCATTGACAGTGGGAAAGCTTCGTAATCCATGTCGATGTTCAGAAGTGACCTTGACTTTAGCCAACAAGTCACAACTGCCCAAGATATGCGATGTATAACAAAGCTTTCATGGTTCAAACACATCCGCGATGGACAATGATCTTGACTTTGGCCAACAAATCAAAGTCAATCTTGGATCTTGAGAGAGAACCACTCAATGGAAGGAAAATGTTTAATATTAAAGTGAGGGTATTTTTTTTTCATAAATTGGCAACCAATTTATTATCTTTAATTAGGTATCATCATACACCCTTAAACATGCATTCTAGAATCATAATAAAGCGCGATAAAATTAATAATGATATGCGGATGGATATATAATACAATTTGTTCCTAGAACAAATCTCTCTATTTCCTCTCTCCTGATAGCACTTTACATTCTGCTACCCAATTACATAATACACAAAGAAACCTCATTTACATTGAGGGGAATTGGTGAGAAGAGAAATACAAAGAGTATATGAGGTGAAAGGCTGGACACGCAAGTCCAATTTAAAAAATACTATATTTACAACAATTTCCAAAATTGCCCACACCCATCTAATATCCATCCGATATATATTATTCATACAAATACATCCAAGTATTCACACAAAGCATGTTGTCAATCTAATCTAATCCAATTAATTAATCTTTGATTAATGACCATCCAATGTTTATACAACAATTTGATTTGCGCGAGTCCAACTCGTTTAAGAATAAATACTCAAAGTACGTATTCTTGAATTATATCGAACTATAATTTTAAATCCAATTTAAATTGTATCCAATATTAATTCATGTTTAATTCCAAATTAAATAATTACACTTATTCTAGTGCCTTTTAGACTTGGATTCCAAATCCAATCCAATTGGGTCTCAAATGCCCAAAAAGTATCCAATGCCAATTCAATTAAAGTCCAATGGGCTTTTAATTAATTCTTTAGGCATGAGCTTTGGTCATTATGGATCAAACCCAAAATGCCAAGGCCTAATTAGGAATCACCCTATGCCAAAAAATCAATTTAGGCCCATTAGGCCCAATTAAATTATTAAAGGCCCAAAAGTCATATTTGGACTTTATGGAAATGGTTTTAGGCCTAATTGGATCCAACCCAATTGTCCAAAACCATACTTGTCCCAACCAAGTCCATTAGCCCAAATACAACAAATTAAATTAATACATTATTCTAAATATCATATTAATCTAATTAAAGTGCAATTAACATAATTAATCAATCAATCTAATGTTTCCAAAACACTAATTAATCCAATTAATCATGCTCAATTATTCCAATTCATGTCCAACATAAATTGAAGCAAAATCAATTCTACAACATGCTTCAACTCACAGAAATTGCAAGAAATAATACCCAATTTTGATTTCAATCCAATTAAATCAACAATCAATATTCATTTCATGCATTTAACATATCCAATTGTCAAATTTCAAAAAATCACCATGAGCACATCCTAGGGTAAAGTTTCGGCCAAGGTAAGATAACTATGGAAATTTTGATCCAATCAAATTTTCACAAATCCAATTTACATAACTATAATTTATCATCATCCAACCATAACAAAACAATCAATTTGGAAAAATAAATGCTCCAAGCAAAATCCCCAAATTAAAGTCCATAAACCCCAGAAATCTAATCAAGTCTAGATGGGCTCTGATACCATTGTTAGTGTGTCCTACACATGCTCATGATCTCTAAACAAGATTAAAATGTGAATAAATAAAGATAAGTTACGGAATACTTACATTGATCGGTTGAGAAAATTCAAAACTTTCCAATGGATGTAGAAGCTCCAAGCTTTGTGTTGAGTTCTAAACTCTTGGGTGAGTTTCCCTATCACCTTCAAAGACTCCCAAAGTGCTAGCTTTGATCAATTTGTGAAGCAAAATTTTTTCCTTATGAAGCATAAAGCTCACGGTTTTGAGAGGAAGAAGAGAGAGGAATAGTTTTTGTTCACTTTCCAAAAGTTGATGTTATGTTTTCCAAAAACAAGACTAAGTGTGTTGGAAAGAAAAATGCATTAAATTCATCCACCTACTTCCATCACATGTCAAACACTTGATGTAAGTTGTGGGTCCCACCACTTTAAATTCCAAATTTAAGTTAGCTTACACAACACACTTTGAGCCCGGGTTCGTTTAATCCGATTAAATAAACTTTCCGTCACGACATAATTAAATCCAATTTAATTAAATAATAATGCCTAGCAAAATTATTATGATAGTCGTTTACGAATTAATTCCAAATTAATTCGTTCTCTTGAATGAAAGTCCAATTTTAATTTCGTATTGAAATCCAATTTCAATTAATATATCCGATATATTATTTTAGCCCAAAAAATAAATTAAATAATAAAATCTAATTTAACTATTAAATTTATTTTACCGATAAATTCTAAATTAATCGCGTTCTCTATTCTAGAAGAATTTAATCCCAGATAAATTCTTACCGTAATTAATCCCAGATTAATTCTGTTCGAGTCAAATTTCATTGGTGAATCTTTGCGAAGCGACCCAAGAGATTCCTTGATATGTTGGCAGTAAATCCGATTGTCAGACTATCCGACACCTGCGTACCCCGTACCACGTTCTCACCGATTTACAAGACATGGTTGGCTTCTAGAAAAGCACCGTGCCTACCTAATTCTCTAGAAATATTCAACGAAGAATATATAATTTGTATCAGACGTAGTATACAAAGTATTGCATAATACGATCCCGTATCAAGGGGTGTGCGCGGGTTGGATTGGGCGGGTAAATGCCAATATTTCTATCCAATCCACCACTAGCGGGTTGGGAAAATTCCAATCCGCCACCAACCCACCAAAGTCTAAATCCTGCGGATTGGTTATAAATTTTGGCGGTTTCAACTCAGCGGGTTAGGCGGGTTGGCATTAACAATTTTTTTTTTTAATTATCACAAACTACAATTTGTTATTGATAATCTCAAAATATAACTAATGCACACAAAAAACTAAAGGTAGATTTCATTGAATTGATGATTGATTAGGGAATTGATGATTGATTAGCTGTAAAAATTTATTAGGTGAATTGATTAACTTTAAATACTTAACAATTTCAACTAATATATATTTTTTTTTATGTATGTAAAATTATTAATTAAGCGAGCGGGTCAGGTTATAGCGGGTTGGTAATTTTTCAATCCGTAACCCAATCCAATCCGTAATTTTGGGGATCTAACCCACCCAACCCAAACCACCTAACTTAATGAACTGCACATGGCGGGCGGGTCAGTTGCAAATTGGACGGGTCGGCGGGTTAAGCGAATATTTTTCACACCCCTATCCGTATCTGATGTCATATGCTAGGCCTAGGGCTGGCTCTGTGTATGCCTCGTACAAAGTATATATCGGATCCCGCGTAACTAGTCTCTGTAATCGGATAATCATGACCTTGTCATATTATCCCGATAGCTGCAGCATTTAAGAGTACTAGTACCGTATCATGCGTGATCATCATCTCCATATGACTGAAGTGATACTCACATCTTGATATCACACCCAATACACTATGATTCGCAGTAAACCCAGAAAAGGCGTACATAGAACCCCGTTTAAAGCTCCGGATGACCAAAACCAAAGTATACTAATTGTCGCAAGTATTAGCGATGAAAATCTCAGGTTAAAGACCACATACACCTATCTGATTCGGATTCCCATAGACATATAGTCATACTAGCAATGAGACTCTGATGGGTCTATCCAATGCAAAGCTGTTCCCGGTCCAACGACTAACAGAACTTCTTATCACACTTGCATAAGTATCCAATACTTAAATATATGATAACTATGACGTTAAGCTTCCATAACGCGCACAAATGTAATACTAGTATATTCTGCATCATCGATGTCCAGTCTCGATAATACTACGACTAGGGATATTTAATGATCAAACCGTTCGTGGATTAATACTGTCTCATATCTTATTAATCTGATTTAACCATATAGACTTTTATCATGTATATATCTAAGTAATCCAATTACAAAATGATAAAATAGCCATTTCCTTTGTCACATAGTTAATTTGTACAAAAATACCATGTCTTTTACAAATAGTGATGCTATGGGTCATAATTGTCCAACACCAGCGATGTGAAGTGAAAGTTACCACTGGCTATAATATTCCAACCAATACTCATGTAAGGAGAAAGCCAGCTGCGGACGTCAAGGATGACGGTTGAAAAAAGGAAATCGACACAAGTTGTAAAGAGCGTACCAAATTTGACGGGCGAAAACGAGACGAGACAGATGATGAAGAACCACCAATTGTTATTCAATTTGGCAGTATGCCTCCGGTTGTCGCCAATCATTACCTGTTGTCTGACAAGTTCAAATGAGGCAATTATGAGACCCTTGGGAGAAGTTAGGACGTGTACGACGACGACGAAACAGAATTCGCAACACTCACCATAAATGACAGGTGAGTTTCAGACGAAGAGCTAACCGATGTGGAGGAAGAAATAGATATCATAACCGAAGCACGAAGAATGGGGACAACACAAAATCGGCTTCTCAGGGAGTTATACGAAGCCGAAAACCCCGCAGTAGGGACATTAGGAGAAGACTTGGGGTGATCCTCATACCTCGTGCTATACGGAAAACCTAAAATAAGGTGGGTCGTAACCAGAGCAGAGAAACAGAGGATATCCACCAGTAACGCCTCCCGTGATAGGCCGATCACATTGCCAGTTTCCGGATGGAACGAGGAGGAAGAGCCACCTCAAGTAAATACAAGTAATGAGCAAGCAAATGAAATAGGAATATCAGGGAAAGTGACGTTTCCAAGACCACCACGGTAGATGACAAAGCATCTTTGACCGCTTTATGTAAAAGCAAGGGCAAACGGAATACCTGTCACTAAAGTGTTGATTGACAATGGAGCGGCCATCAACGCTATTCCAATTAGGATGATGAGACGATTAGAGAAATCAGAGGACGATCTCACCCCTACGGAAGTAGTGCTTACGAGTTTTAATGGAGGAGCAACGACAGCCAAATGAGTTATCTCATTAGATCTACAGTTGGGAAGCACTCCCAAGACAATAGTATTTTTTGTTATAGACGGATCAACCTTGTATAACATGCTCTTAGGACGAGATTGGATCCATGGCAGTCGATGCATTCCTTCGTCCCTTTATCAATGTCTGGTTTTTTGGAATCAGAAAGACGAAGTAGAAGTGGTACACGCCGATAATAGGCCATTCGCATCGAAGACAAATTCGGCTGAATAATTCATGTATGAAGGAAATTACGGGTCGGCTAGAGTCTTGAATGAAACAGGAAATTCGACCATAGTGGCCAAAAATGATGAACCGTACACTGCAGAATTGTTGAATGATTTGTTCACACAAACAAGGCCAATTATAGTGGCTTTTGAGAGGCCAACATCTAATGGAACAAGCCACGATTGCGGCTACCAGAGCTGGCTTAATGGTTTATATGATGGAACGGGAAATGGAAGTCGATGCCCAGGTTGTGATTTCGGCCTTAAAGTAGAAATTAATAATGCATCAGACGAAAGATAGAATAAGAGAGGCATGTGGGGTGGATTGTTTGAAGGAAGGAAATGAATGGGATGAACAACCAAATGAGGAAGAAGAATACGCTTTGAATGGACGTCATAAGGCAATAATTACAAAGGTATAGGACGTGTTGGAAGAAGTGAACCTGGGAGAAGAGAACAACAGGCGCAACACTTATATCAGTAAGAAACTGGACACTCAGATACATGAAAAGCTGATTTCTCTATTAAGACAATATAAAGATTGTTTTGCTTGGGACTACGACGAAATGTCTGGTTTAGATAAGACTTTGGTGGAGCATAGGTTTCCTATAATGTCAAACCACAGGCCACATAAACAACCCCCCGGAGGTTTGCGCCCAATGTCATGTCTGACATTAAAAAAGAGGTCGAGTGCCTCTTGAAGGTGAAATTCATTAGAACCACCAGATATGTAGAATGGTTGTCAAATATCATTCATGTCATGAAGAAGAATGAAAAATTAAGAATATGTATAGATTTTAGAAACTTAAATTTGGCAATACCAAAAAACCAATACCTTATCCTACGGTAGATTCCTTAGTGGACTCTACAAAATGGTACCAAATGTATTGTTTTATGGATGGGTATGCAGGGTATAACCAAATCTACATCGCCGAAAATGATATCCATAAGACGACTTTTCGATGCCCAGGGTCTTTGGGATGTTATGAGTGGGTGGTAATGCCATTCGGCCTGAAAAATGCCGGGGCCACTTACCAACATGCCATGAATTTGATTTTCCATGACCTGATCAATAATTTTGTAGAAGTTTATGTAGACGATATAGTGGTGAAATATATGACCGTGGACGAGCATTTTAATCACTTGAAAATAGCTTTTGAACGAATGAGAAAATTCAAACTAAAGCTGAATCTTGCCAAGTGCGCTTTTGGGGTCAGTGCAGGAATGTTTTTGGATTTTCTAGTCCATCAGCGAGGAATTGAGATTGATGCCAATAAATCTCAGGCGATCACTAAAGCCAAACCGGCCCGAAACAAAAAAGAGTTACAAAGGTTCCTAGGGCAAATTAATTTTTTAAGAAGGTTTATCTCGAATTGTGCAGGAAAAACTAAAGTGTTCTCATCCCTGTTAAGGCTAAAAGAAAAGGACGAATTCGTCTGGACCGAAGAACATCAAAAGGCCTTCGTGAACCTGAAGAACTATTTATCAAAGCCGTCGGTGATGGTACCCCCCGTGCCAGGATGACCAGTGAAGCTTTACATATCCGCTGAAGAGCAATCCATAGCTGGAATGATCGCACAGGACGATAACACGGGTGTGGAAAGAGCCATTTATTATCTTAGTAGGCAATTGTTGAAATATGAATGTAATTACTCTCCGATGGAGAAATTGTGTTTGGCTTTGTATTTCACATGTACTAAATTACGCACCTACCTTAGGCCGACTATTGTGTATCTAATTACAAAAATCAATATAGTGAAATACATGTTTTCTTGTCCCCTTTTACATCAAAGAGTAGGGTTTTGGTCTTTATCATTGTCCGAATTCGACATACGACATGAGCCCCAAAAAGCCGTAAAAAATCAGGCCCTCCTGGATTTTTTTAGATGATCACCCATGTTTAAGCACCACTAAAGAAATGGGAATGGAAATATATGAGTGCAGTTTAAAGCCATGGACGATATATTTTGATGGGTCTAGCACATCAAAGGGAGCAGGAATGGGGATAGCCTTGGTCAGTCCACTGGGAGAATCATTCCATTTCATTATCAAGTTGGACGAAGGTTGCACCAACAATCAGGCCAAATACGAGGCTTTGATATTCGGTTTAGAAATGCTCTTTGATATGAGAGTGAAACACGTGTCTATTAGGGGAGATTCGCAACTAGTAATCCAATAAGTGACGGGGGCCTTCAAGTGCCAGAGTCCATCGGTCACGGCGCTATCAGACATAGCTAAAAAGCTGCTAGATCAATTTGACTTCGTGGAGATGGAACACGTTCCAAGAACGAAGAATGAAATTGCCAATGAATTGGCCCAGGCGGCCTCAAGGTATAAACAGACAAGCATAGATGGCATATACATGATAGAGGAGACCAAACTAGCCCTGGTAAGCCTAAAGAACCTAATGGATGTTATGACCACTGAAACCAAAATGAGGATCGAAGTAAGGACAATTGTAGAAGAAAGATTAGGGAATTCTTAAAGAAACCAGAGGATGGAAAGAATCAGAAGCTAAAACTAAAAGCCTTGAACTTTGTGGTATCGGGAGGCGTATTGTACAAAAAACGCCAGGATGGTTTGTTGTTAAAATGTGTGGGACCATCAGAAGCCAAAACTATTATGGCCGAAGTGCATGAATGGGTCTGTTAGGGGTGTTCACGGGTTGGGTCGGTCGGGTTTTTTTGAAATTTTATGATACCCGATCGGGTCGGGTCACGGAAAAATCGGGTCGTGGGTCGGGTCACGTGAAATTAAAACCCGATCGGGTTCGGGTCAGGTCGGGTCATCTGGTCATTATTGTTTTTTACTATTCAGGATTTGTACGCAATAATAAATTAAGGTGATTGGTCCCCATTAACTACCGTAGTTGATCTATATTATATTCATTAAAAAAATAGTTATCATAGGGTGATTAAGAAGAACTGGACAAGCTTTCCAGCCTAATTAGACAGCCTACCGTCCATAATGCCAATGACATCATAGTCACTTCCGATAAAAGAAATGAGGATGCTTCTTGACTTGTGGCTTAATTTTTTTTCATATTTACTTAATTATATTTTTATTTTTTTTAAAAATAATTATCTATGATATCTCTGTTGGAGAGAGTGTTAGTAGTAGCTATCTTGCATTGCACAATAAAAGAAACAAGGCAGCCAAGACAAGAAATTCAAATTTCCAAGGAGACATAGTATTTTGGGACCCTTTTTTTTCTCAGTGGTTCAAACGTGTCAATTCTTTCTTTTGCATGGCATCTTTTCCCCTCCTCATCCCTTTAATTAAATTATCATCCCCAACTTTACTCTCTCAATCTCTCTTTAAACCTCTTTTCTTCCTTCGTGCTGCCACCCAATATGAGTCCATATTCTTTATGTCACTACTGCCGGTTCAACGAAGAAATCAAGAAATAATAAAAATAATAAAAATATTATATGGTCGGGTCGGGTCGGGTAAAAAATTTACAAATTTTTTTTAAACCCGCGCGGGTCGGGTCGTGGGTTGACCCGACCTTATGAACACCCCTAGGGTCTGTGGGGCTCACCAGGTCGGAGTAAAGATGAGATGGTTAATCATAAGAAGCAGATTCTTTGGTCGAAAATGGGAGAATTGTGCATGCTGTACACTAAGGGATGCGTGGCTTGCCAGAAACACGGGCCCATTCAAAGAGCACCAGCGACAGAAATAGTCCCCATTATTAAGCTGTGGCCATTCATGGGATGGGCAATCAATTTAATAGGGAAAATCTATCCCGCATCTAGCAAAAGACACATTTTCATCACCGTCGCCACAGATTTCTTCACCAAGTGGGTGGAAGCAATTCCGATAATAGAGATTTCTCAAGAACAAATCATCAAGTTCATAAAAGAGCATTTCATCCATCGATTCGGTATCCCTCAGACGTTAACGGTGGATCACGGTATCTCTCTGAAAGGCGAAAAGTTTAAGAGTTTCCTGACTGAATACGGGGTCCAGTTAGTAAACACTACTTCATACTACCCCCAGTCAAATGGTCAGGCAGAATCGTCCAACAAAACCCTCAAGGGTTTATCCGAAAGATGATAACGGACAATGCCAGACAATGGGACGAATTCTTAAGTCAAGCTTTATGGGCTTATAGGATGTCACCCCGAACAGGTGGTACCTCGGTCACACCATTCCAACTAGTGTATGGTCAAGAGGTCATACTACCAGTTGAAGTCAATATTAAATCCACTAGGGTTGGCATTACAAAAGGAATTGAAAAAAGAAAACTACAGTGAAGCGATGATCCAAAATTTATTAGAATTGGAGGACATCAATTGCGATGTCATCAATCATTTGGAAGCACAAAAGACAAGGATGGCCAAGGGATATAATCGGAAAGTCGTGTCCAAATCATTCAGAAAATGAGAGTTAGTATGGAAAACCATACTACCATTAGGTGCCAGGAACCCCATATATGGCAAGTGGTCGCCTAATTGGGAAGGCCCATTCGAAGTGGAGAGCGTATTGCCAAATGAGGCTTACCATTTAAAGAGTTTGAGTGGAGAAATACATGCCAGAGCGATAAACTGCAAGTACTTGAAAAAATAGGTACCTTCTTTATGGGAACATGAGAATGTAACGTTCTCCAGATAAAAAATATGTGGACATGTAAACACAAATAAATAAATAATATAGTTTCATTAATTATGGACAAAGACGTCCCCAAAGATTACAAGCAAATGACGATGTAACATCCAACGGTACATGAATACATAATCAGTCTTTGGCCGAAGGCCGTTGAAAATTTTCAGTGGAGTCCTTCATAGCATAGAACATCTCCCTCAATCGATGCCATTCCTTCTGCATCTCCAAATCGGCCGTCGCAAGATCGGTCAAGCCCTTCTCAAAATCAACTTGAGCTAAATCTTTGAACTCTGCCATAAAAATATTCACCTCAGCTAATTGAGAAGCAATGGTTTTTCTCTTGGCCTCTCTTCCCATGCGACTCTCCTCAATAAGACGCTGAATCTCCTGTAATTATCATTCTAGATCCAGCAGCACCGACTCCTCCATCACCATTTCGTCCATAGTCTCCTTTATAGTTTGGCGGAAAGTGTTGAGGGAATCACAAAGTCTTTCTTTCTTGGCCATGGAAGAACGAAGCCCAATCTTCTGACTGTATATTACGGTAACGAAGAATAAGGGCTACAACCTCATTCTGCAAGTCTTGGAGAAAAAATTCGGTTCTCCACTGGCATAGCAACACAGGAATACCCAGCAGTCGAGCTAGCTCTGAGGAAACCTTTTCTAACTTGAGCATATTTTTGGGCGAAGCGGATTGACCGATTTCCAGCGAGGTGAGAGAGGCATATTGATCAACGAACTCTCGAAGAGCCTCCAAGTCTGTAGTTGCTTGGGTGAAAGACGAGGAAGGTTGAGTCGAAGCAGAGGTTAGCCGATCAAGATCGGACAGAAAGTCCTGGACCGATTGCATTAACAGATCAGACCCATGTGTACAAAAAAAAAATTAGCAAACGAGAGCCAAAAGGATAATAGAAAGGAAAAAAGGAAAGAAAGACTTACAGCTCCAGATCTAGAGGTGGAACTGGATGGCTCAGCAGCGGTCGCCATAGGCGATGCAGGCTCTCTTCTAGAAGATGATGCCGCCCAAAGAAATGATGGCGAGGGGACTGGAGATGATGGCCGTTCGGGAGCAGAAGGTTGTTTCATCGAAGGACATGGGACACCGCCTGAAGAGGTGATGACCGTTCGGGAGAAAGACGTGGCACTGCAGGATCAAAATATGAGGAACTTGGCATGGTTGATGGCTGGGCCTCTGTGGAAGAATCAGAATCAGAAGAGTCAGTAAAATAAATAACTTACATCTCTGCATAAATATGGTGAATTATATCATCTTTATACAGTGATCGAGCCTCCTCCAGTAACTCTAATTCGGCAAGACTCAACAGGCCGTCTATATCCCTATAACTTCCCCTAAACCCCGCAGCAGTCCACCTGCGCATTAAGGGATAAATCCATTTGAGATGACGCCAAAGAGGCTCATCATCCGGCCAAATAGGCTCATTATCTGGCCGAATAGGCTCGTCGTCTGGTTCTTGCACAATAGGGACAAGATCGTCCAATGGGTGATATTCAAATAAGGGATGGTCCCTTTGGGATTTCCTCAAAAAATGGGCGCAAACGGCCTAATACTATACTTGATCACATACCTTGGGGATTGGCCATGGTCGAATGGGTGGCATCAGTTGCTTCGTCCCTTTCTGGTGGGTGTTGAATGATTGGAGTATCGGCCGCCTCACCCTCATCTGATGGAAGTTGAACGACCGGGGTTTCGGTGGCTTCAACCCCTCCCAGTGGATGCTGGATCATTGGAGCTTCAGGCCCCGAAACATGAGTCGGTTTAGGCATGTCGGAAGGAGATTCTGTCCTGGACGTCTGCACGAGAAACAAAATCAATTTCAAAAAAAAAAAACTTTACCTTAACCCGACGAAGAATCATGGGCTCGTCCAAATTAGAACTATGGGTCAGAGAAGGATGTTTCCGTTTAGCTTCTTGGGAGCTCGCATTCTTTGATCCAGCTTTCTCAATAGGCTTCCTTGACCCAGCTATCTCCAAAGGCTTTGAAGAGAAAGAAATTCCAGAGAAGACTAAAGAAGAAGGCAAAGAAAATAGCCTTTCATGGCTAGACGGCCAAAAATGATCAAAGAGGGGGTGGACCGATGTGCAAGGAGAGAAAGAAGCACATGAAAAAGAAGATAGCAAAGAACGAGCCTCAGACAAACACTAATCAATGTCTGAAAGTGAAAGGACCTTGAAACGTCCCGATGGGGTGGAACGAGAATGAAACAACGGAAGGGGCCACCCTTGAACGAGACTGAATTGGCGGGCGACAAAGTTGGGAGAGTATATTTCCACCCCAGCCTTGCCATTCACGCCAGTTAAAATATCATGAATCAGGTCTCGTGTGCATAAGAACTTGTGTCATATGCGATTGACTGATTCATCCCCGTCTGAATCGGGAATATCATGGACAAAAGAAGGGTTGTCGCCCAAGGAGAAAGGAAAGAAAGACGTGACCCTGGAAAGGGTGTAGAAATACTCAAAAATAGAGCGAGGAAGAAGGGAAGTTGGCCCCAGTTGGGCGAATAAGAGGCCTGCACAAGGATATGAGCGATTTGATTCGATAGAGCCGAAGACTGGAAAATAGGCTCTAAACCAAAGCTGGACGAGCCAAAGAGGACCGGAGGCGATCGGTGAAGTCCCAAACGAAGCTATTTTTGGAGAACGGCCAAACCCCAAAAAATGGCGGCCAACAAAAAGAAGCACAAATCCAAACACCGGCTGTTAGCAATATCCGACGAAATAGGAAGGTAGCCCGCTACGGGTTTCTGACTAGGCACGCAAATGATGTATTTGCAAAGCCAATAATGAATAAAAGCGGTGCGTTCCAACACCGAAACAAGACCAGATGACTCAGAAAATGCATGGAAAAAAGCGGAATAAGAAGAGAGGGACAAATTATCCATAGAAGAAGGAGGAAAACGAAAAGTAGCGCGAGCAGAATGGTCGCACCCAAATGATTTAACCCGGTCAAGGCACTAATGTCACGAAGAGTAATGGTTAAGAGACCGAATGGAAAAATGAAGACGTTGTAATCAGAAGACCAAAAGAGCAACGAAGTAGGAAATAGATTTCGGTCAAAAGGAGGCAAGGCCAAAGAAAGCTCTATGAGAGAAAGTAAACCATTGTCTTCGAGAAAAGTGTGGGTTCTGCTTGCAATCTCATCCGTTTAAACCAGGTCTCAAACTAGGAGTCAGGTTTGGGCCAAGTGCGGATAGGATTGGACTGGGCAAGAGGAGACACATTCAAGAATTCCGAAAAATAAAAGTTGGAAACCGAAAGAAACAGTTGAGCTAGGGGAGCCGTGGCAATGGCAGTATCACAGACGAAAATCGGACACAAAGAATGCAATCCGTAGTTTTCGTCAAGGGTTTGGACCCCAAAGACGCCGATAGACGGATCACCCAAAGTAATTTGGTATCACTGAAGGTTGAAGAAGTTTTTTTCGTGGAAGCAGAGGACGAAGCCATAGCAGCTAAAAGAGGAGTTGAAATTTGCAGAGAAGAAAAAGGAAAGCAAAATAGCAAAAGAAGATTCATGGATTTATATATAGCCGAGATGAAGGCGCCCTAGACAAGTGTTGCAACATAATTCGAAGAAAGAGGAAAAGAGTGGGAAAACGAAAAGGGCGATGTCAAATATGATTTGATAAGGAATTGACATGAACGACATCACATTAATTGGTGCTATGATGGCTTTCGATAAGATGTGTTTCTACGGTCGTGCATTTATTGGAGTAATGATAGGTTCACATAGGAAATGTAAACGACGACAGCAAATGATGATAAGAGAAAGAGCGAAAGACCAGCAGGCCGAAGCCAAATTAATAATCGGGGCGACGGTATCATCCTCATTTTACTTAAAGAAATTTTGCCTCGATTTCTTCTTCCAAATCAATCAAAGCAAATTTGGGGGACAATTGTTAGCATGAAAAAATCACCCTAGGACGAACGAACCTATGAGGGATGAAAGAGTAATGAAGAGGCAGCCATCGAATACAGAGCGAATCTCCCAACCAATGAAGGACGATGAAGGGAAAATTAATTAGGATGACTACCATGCGAACATGTGTGTTACAGTTGATCCCACGATCTAGCAGTTGGGCAGTAACTCCCCACGGTCTGGCAGTTATCGCGCACAACTCAGCAGTTAAATGCACGATCCATCGGTTACATGCGAGTGTGAAACATGGAAACCCTTGAACCAAGGAAAGCAAAACTGCTCAAACAGTTGGCATGACTATTCACTATAAAAGGTTCAGGCGTGGGAAGGCAAAGAAGGGGAAAAAATGAAGTCTCATAACGAGCAAATATTTTAATTTCCTTGCTTTGTAGTTTGTAGAATCATAATTTGTGTGCTTGTGCCCCTTGGAGACGTTTTCATTGAATTAAACACCCCTTGCTGGGACTTTGTCTCGGGAGGTTTGAACCTTACACGTTCATTGACGAAAAATTGTGAAAACAATATTAAACGGCACAAAAGAATAAACACGCACTCACATGATGATTCGAGTCAACGAGAAACTATACTAGACAATCGGGTATAAAGATTGAGCATTTTATTAATAATATGTTTGTTACATATGTGAAGGTTCACGACTAAAACCCTTAGATCATCGGTATATGTTGCCATAAATTTGCTCAAATGGTCATCACCTCTAAAGAGGTTTTAAAGACATTGCAAATGTGCAGTTAGAAAACACACATATTGCTTGAGTTGTCATCCCATAAACTTGGGAAATATTGAGAGACTGACTCTGTGGACAAAAAAAAAAAAATAACAGGACAAGTGGCCATAGTCTTTACTAATGACCCTATACAAACTTGATCTGGTGGCATGTTACATTGCAGTAACAACGATGGGTAATGGTTCATCAACCCCTTCCTTACCCTCTGAATCTAACTTATTTTCAGCTTCGCGAGGTTCAAGAATAGGTCTGTGGATGACCTTACTACTGCGAAGAGTAATAACAGATTTGACTTGGTCTATGTGTTGACTACCAGAACTACCCTCGTGAAGGTTTTAATGACTCTTGGGGTTTAGTTGTGGTTGTGCAAGAAACTTTATTTTCTCATTAATGGTCAAAGCAGATGTGATTTTGGAGAAAATATTTTTCAGATCAATTAATGTTTGCACATTTTGGTTATAATGGCTTTCTATTTCTCAATGAATGCATGCAAAGTATCCTAAAGGGTTTTACTTGGTGATGGGACATATGGTGCATAATTCTGGGAATTTCGGAAATTCAGGTGTACTTAGGGAGGTTGTTGTGATGGTTGTGCTTAGTTATCATTCTTTCAATTGAAGTTTGGATGGTTTCTCCAACCAGAATTGCAGGTTTGGGAGTATGGGTTTGGATTTGGTTTATTGAAGGTGTTTATGGAACTGACTTGGTCATGAAGACATTCTTGCAGGGCTGGTAAGGTTTGGCAAACTTATGTGATATGTTCATTTGAATTACAGGTTTGACAGGTGACTTCTTGAACAGACTTGACATAATCACTCTTCCTCAATTCTAAAGCCTCAATTTTTTTAACTAAAGATGCTTACTTAGCAGAAAGGTCATGGTCTTCCCTAAGGTTAAATATACCTCTACTAGATGGTTGTGGTTGTTGGGGTTTTGGGCGGCAATTCCGGGTAACGCAGCGGAATGCCGGAAAATCAAAATTTTCCGATTTTATTAATTTTTCTTGGGTAATTAAAATAAACTTATTTATTTCAATTACTCAATACTTAAAAACTAAAATTTTTACCCAAAAAATAGATTTTTCATTAATTACCGTTTAGATTTTTCATTAAAAACTAAAAGCTTTGTATTTTTATCATTTTAGTCCTAAATTGTCAAATATAATTTTTATTGATTCAAAATCAATCCCAAATGATTTATACATGTCTTATAAATGAAAATACAATTTGTAACTCAAGAAAACATATTTCCCTCATATTTCCAAGAGGTCCCCAAACTTTCAAGAATTTGTAATTTGGTCATTTTAATTCAAAACATGTCAAGATCAAATAAAAAAATTCCCAAATTTAATATACATCATATATACATCATTAATTAACACATATATGAAAATCTCCAAATTTGGAGTGGGTTATGAACCCTAATTTTATAATTTCCACAAATTGATAAAATAACACCAAATTAATTAAATTCAACACTTTAATTCAATTTCTACCACACCAAACAAGTCTTACCATCATGAAACAACTCAAGAAAAATTCTAGGTCATTTATGAGTGGCTAAGTAACTCTAGAATGACAACTCACCATCAAATGGCAAAAAGAATACATATAAACTAATTTCATGCATTCTTATGCTTATACATGCTTTCATCTTTCAAAATAAGTTCCCAACCATCAAAATACATATAAAAAGAATTAGAGAAAAATCTAAGTTACACATATTGAAGCTTAGAATCATAGAAATATTTTTCATAAAGAAGAAAGTGAAGAAAAACTTACTAAATACCAAGATTTCCAAGATTTTCTTTGTTTTTCTTTTCTTTTCTCTCAAGCTCACTTTGTATTTGATTTTAGGGTTCTTAGATAATGAAACAAAAATGAAAAATATGGAGGATACAAAATCTAATTTAGATATATGCGACTCTCTATGTTCAGGTATATCCGACACGAAATCTAATTTCATGTCCATAATCTACCCATATGTAAATTATGACGAACATGGATAAACTCTCTAAACCATACAGGTCGAGGTCACTGCATACATATAATCCTTCTGTCATAGGTATCCAGATTATCCCAGAGATATAGATATAAAAGTCAAATCTCTATAGGTATAATCTTGTCGACGATTCTATTAGCAATCTCTTAATAACACTTAAAACTCATTTCTACAGTGCACCACGGGCCCATGGATTTAACAGATTTCTAATTCCATAATGGATACCTATGCTCTGTACACAGAATTGACAGATCTTATCTTGATAGACACAGGATATCCTGAGGATCAGTCCATACCCAACGGACAGACGGAGGTCTGATCTAAATAGATCGGTAACGTGACTGCCATCAAAGTGTGGAGGATACCTCATACATCTACACGTGGTACCTCAAGTCGAATGATCACTATGCTCACTCAATCCGAGAAAA
Organism: Zanthoxylum bungeanum; assembly: GCA_019454045.1. NCBI lineage: Eukaryota > Viridiplantae > Streptophyta > Magnoliopsida > Sapindales > Rutaceae > Zanthoxylum > Zanthoxylum bungeanum. The sequence goes on from SKCR01014385.1 coordinate 98,261, forward strand.
TTCTTATTGACGTTGGTGTACCATCTATTAAGAATCTTCGGTGAGTCATTCAATGTTTATCTGATATAAACATCTACGTGTCTATACGAGTCTCCCGAGACTCATGGTTCATTGAGAAACCATTGGAATCTAATATTCCAATATACAACACGTACCGGTCTCAGCGGGTTTACTTACTGACCAAGTAATTGTAAACCTTAGCCAGAAACAGTTAAAAATGATATTGTTATGATACTGCTCAATGTTAGTTGCGATGTTTTTACAACTGTAGCATAACCAATAACTCTATGGTCATTTACGTCTTTACCATATAATAAAAGAATTCATATTATAGAAACTGTTTATTTTATTCACTGATAAAATATATACAAGAGTATTTACAAGGAAATACATAAGAAATTGGCGCTCATAGCACCAACCCTAACATTGGTTTTACAGACGACTCATAAGTGTCAACTGTATCACATTATTATGCATTCTCTGCTATGTGTTCTAGGTAATCTAGTGTATCTTCGAGATTTTTATCCCTAACTCACCATTACACATCATTTCCACTACTTGTTTACCTTGGGGTTGTTGGGGTTTTAAGGGGGAATATCGGTAACGCAGCGGAAGCGGTGGAAAATCAAATTTTCCGATTTCTCAAAAAAATTTCTCGGATTAATTAAATAAACATATTTATTTAATTATCCAATAATCAAATTATGAAAATAAAATTCAATAAATCATATTTAAGTGAATTTACCGAATTACCCTTACTTGGCATTTTTGTCCATTTTAGTCCGAAATTGATCAAATCAATTTTGAATGATTCTAAATCATTTCTAAGATGAACTTAGCATGTTCAAAACATCAAGGGCAACATAAATCCTCATTTTTCTTCATTTGGCCGAATGCACCACTTTGGTGCCAAAGTGTGCACTTTGTCATTTCATGCATCAAAACACATCAAGATGTAATCCAATGAACATGAAACTTTATATGCATCATATAAACATCTAAATACACAACATATATGAAAAGCCCCAAATTTGGAATTGGTCATGAACCCTAATTTTTCAATTTCATCAAATTGGACAAATTAGACCAAATTGGTTAAATCAATTACTTCAATCATCATTCTTCCATCCAATCCAAGTATCAACACAATGAAACAACTCAAGATCAAATCTAGGTCATTTAAGAGTGGTTCAACAACTCAAGATTAGCAACAAGGTTTCCAAAACCATAAAAGAATGCTTATACTACAATAGTCATAAGCTTCCATCATCATACATGCTCAACACTTTCAACAAAACTTCCATCATCAAAAACACAAAGAATAAAGAAAAGAATAACATAAGAACATCACAAGATGTAGCCTAGATCCTAAGGAACATTTTCCTTTCTAATAGTAAGTTGAAGAAACTTACTAAAATCCAAGCTTTTCTTTGTTTTAGCCTTTCTTCCTCTCAAGCTTTGTTTGTTTATTTTAATGGAGTTTATGTCAAAAGTGTATTAGGTTATTAAATGAAGATGAAATGAAAACAATATATACTTGTAACAAAAAATCCTTGGCCGAAATTACAAGCATGTATTTGGCAATTTTTCATTTCAATTTCATTTAACTAAAGTTTGATCAACTTGATTAAATATCTAAAAACACTTTATTAGATATTTAAAACTTGGTCAACAAAGGCAACTAAGCCATTTAAATCAAATATCCTAATGTAAGATATTTATATTTTAATTAATTTAATCATTTAACAATTAAATAATTAATTAATTAATCAAATACAAATATATTAAATATATGTATAATATTTACATTAAGTATCAAAAACATATATTCATTTAGGATATAAGTCAAATATCTCAATTTGACTATTAATTAATGTGTATTTAAATTAATCAAGTATTAAATGTAAATACACAATAATTAGGTAAATGACTATCGGGTCCCTTTAGCACGTATCTTGCGTTTAACCTTTAAACGAATTTATAAATAATCAATATTATTTATTAATGTTGCTCTAGTTCTCTACGAGTATGTTTCATTATTGAGACTCTCTAGATTCAGGTGTATCCGTCACGAAATCAAATTTCGTGTCCATAATTTATCCACCCATAAATTATGACGATCACGGATAAACTAGCTGAATCATACAGGTCGAGGTCATTGCATACGTATAATCCCTCCGTCACAGGTATCCAGATAATCCCAGAGATATAGATGTAAACGTCAAATCTCTATAGGTATTATCTCGTCGACGTATCTATTAGCAATCTCTAAATAACATTCAGAACTTACTTCCGAAGTTTACTGTGGCCACATATTAACAGACTGCTAATTATATATGGACTACCTATGCTCTGTACACAGAACTGACGGATCCTATCTTGATACACACAGGATATCCTGAGGATCAGTCCACACCCAACGAACAAGAGGAGGTCTGATCTAAATAGATCGGTGACGTGACTGCCATCTAAGTGTGTAGGATGTCTCATACATCCACAGTGGTATCTCAAGTCCAAGGACCACTATGCTACTCAACCCGTGAAGATTCTTATTGACGTTGGTGTACCATCCATTAAGAATCTTCGGTGAGTCGTTCAGTGTTTATCCACTATAAACACCTACACGTCTATACGAGTCTCCCTAGACTCATGGTTCATTGGGATAAACCATCAGACAAGTCACGATATACGACATGTACTGGTCTCAACGGATTTAACTAACCGACCCGTGTTAGTAAATCTTGACCAGGAACAATATCTGATAATATACATTTAGCAGTGACACTTCCCAATGTCAATTACAACTCCATTTGTAACTGTGTACTGCATTATATATTATCGGGCCTTTGTCTAATATATACATATCACTAAACAACATTTAGTTTCAATCTAATCGTAAGCAGATCGAATACGTATATAAAAACAAGAGGTGCAACCATAAATAAGTAATATTATGGAATAATGGGATGTTCGTATTCATGAATCAGACATAAATACGGTCCGGATTGGCCCTCTGAGCACCAACCCCAACAGGGGTGTTAACCCATCGTAGAAGTAGGCAACCGGCCTCCATGTTTCAATTCTGTGATGTGGACAAACATTCAATATCTCTTTAAACCTCTCCCAACATTGGTAAAATATTTCCCCCGACTCTTGTGTGAAAGTTGTGATTCTCCTCTTAAAGAAGTTTGTCCCATGAGGGGGAGGGGAAATTTTTTTCAGAAACTGTTTTGCAAATAATCCCATTTGGATGGATCATAACCTAGGTTCTGCAGCCAAATTTTAAGCTTTATCCTTTAAAGAAAAAGGAAAAAAACTTTAATCGAATTATATCCATGCTGTAATTTTGGTCTGGAAAATGTTACATACCTCTTCAAATTCTCTTAAGTGCTGATAAGAATTTTCTGATTCTAGACCATGGAATGTGGGTAAAAGTAGGATGGCTTCTGACTTAAAATGTGAAACGTGCTACATCTGGGGGAAACCAATGCAAGATGGTGATCAGTCCTAGCGGGATTCATGAATTGTCTGAGTGTCCTAGGATGATTAAGATCGCCAAGTTGAGACTCGTTTTCTTCCTGATCAACTGATTTTTCAACTTGGGCAGTGTAGGCATTGAATTTTTGCATATAAGTCCCGATGATGAGCCTCATATGGAGGCACTACCCGATAAGTTGCGGAAGTCGCGGGAAACGGACGTCGGAAGGGAAAATTCAGAAATCAATACCTTGTTGGACTTAATTCATTTGCTTAACCTCGGGTTCGCTCGATTAATCTCTGTTTTAACTGTTAGACACACCCAAGCCCACTAAAGAGCCATCCCACACGGCCACAAGCCTCCAAGCCCAATCCAAAATAATTAAAACGTTAAACACATGTTAAAATCCAAATAAATCACATGCCTAAATTAAATAAATCAAATCAAATCCCTCTTCCTAAATTAAATAAATCACATTCCAAATTAAATAAAACACATGTCCAAATTAAATAAATCAAATAAAATCATTTTCCTAAACTAAATAAATCATCTTCTAAATTAAACAAATCCTTTCCTTATAACAAACTAATTGAAAGATATTCCTCATTATTACACAATCTTTGTTTCCTACCCATACAAGGTAAACCCTAACCCTCTATTACAAAAAGACACACGGACTAAAACCAGAGGGAGCTCATACTCACGGAAACTCCATAACAATAAACCTCAGCATCCTCACGGCAACAACAACAAACACTAAGACCCTCTCTGATTCACGGCCAAAACAAACATAAAAACCCTAATACACAAAGAACTCCCTCTTAACCTCTCGCCCATCTCTCAATAAAAAACCACAATGAAACCCTAACACCTGGATGCCCCATCTCTCTTCCTCACCTTCACGCAGTTTCTTCTTCTTCGACAACCACCATCTCTATCTCGCCTCTCTCTTTCTTCTCAACTCACGCATACATCTTTCTTCATCTCCTACATACATCAACCACTCACGCAAACCCCACATTTCCTTCTCCCTTCACGCTCAGACCACAGGGCCCTGCTCTCACTACTCTCTCTTACCACGATCAAACAAACCAATAAACCCTCACACAAACCCTAGCCTGGAAAACTCACATATAACCTCACACGGCCCTCACCGACTCACAAACTGCCCATAACTCAGCCCCTTAACACCTTGCACGTAACAAACAACAAAGTAGCCAGCAGCCATCTCTCACGTCCCTACTTAAACACACACCACACAACCACCTTAAACACACACCACAGAGCCACTAAGAAAAAGACAAAGACGCAGCCCTCACATTAGCCTCAAACAAACAGCCCTCCAACCGACACAAATAAACAACCAAACTGTCCGCACAAACTACATCCTAAACCCGCAAACTGTCCGCACAAACTGCACCTTAAACCCGCAAACCAGTCCCCAAAAACTACACCATAAACTGCAACAAAAATACCCTCAAAACCGCACAAAACAGTCACCCAAAACTGCCAAACACCGTGAACAACAACCAAAAATAACGACCAGAAAACATTAGTAAAAACAGAGAAAACAGTGGCCCAAAACAGCGAGGCGACAAAGGAAAACATTGAACCAGTGAACCAGAAAAGTTGCAGAGCGTTAACCCTTCCGACGACCGCGTAACGCACTTCCAAAAGGCGACTTAGAGGTTAGACCTGATGGCACCCCCTTTTATTTATTCTCGTTCTTTTTCTATTATTTATTATTATTTCTTCGCATGCGTATTGTTGGTTTATGTATGTTGTGGCCATGGGATGAATGATTTTGTGTTACCTCTTGCGGTATATCGGATGGAAACCCAATCGTAAATTCCGTAGCCGAATCCGAATGGACGGTAGTGCAGTCTGTACTTGGGATACAATTCCAAGTATCGCTTGAGAAACGCACATACGTTTCATCCAATCTTGTGTTTATCCATTGTTTATTAGAAATAATATGTTGTTTTCATGCATGATTTAGTTAGTTCTTTCTCATTATGAGCTTAATTATTCTTCAATGTTTATGTTTAGACGCTTATTATTTATTTATATTTCCGCACTTATCAATTTAATGCGTTCATGAGATTGTGTGCTTGCCGTTATGTCGACTTACTTTTATGCATGCAAACTTAGATATAGGTTTTACTTTATGCATACGAAATTAGATATAAGTTGTATGCAAACTTAGATATAGGTTATTCTTGCGTATGTATGTTGCGTAGACTCGGTTATATTATCGCATAAATCCGTTCATTACAAGTGGCATAAGTAAGGGACCATTCTGAACCCAACGGTTTGAGGTCTTCCCTCGCGAGGGGTGAGTGCGGCCTTAAATCATTTCCCAGTTCACACTGGGTGGCGAATCTATTTTATTTCTCTGGTTTAGTCCCTCGCGGGCTGCTCCGTACTCCTGACCGGGTCGCGAGCCTGGAATAGCGTCGCCGATTTCTGTGTCCTACAGGCAGATGGATTTTCATTTTGGTTATCTGCCATTTTGACTGACGATGAAGGTGATGAAGACTCTCTATTTAATCTACCGCTAGATGATCGAGACCAATGTCTCATGCAACCTAAATGCAGACCATAAAAAAATACAAATACAATACTTACAAAAATAAAATAATAAACAAGTAGAAGAAAAAAATATATAAAATTAAAACTAACAAAAAGTGAAAAGAAAAAAATAAAGAAAATACAAATACAGTGATTTAGATCTAAAAATCATCTTACTCTTGTCAATTCAGATCTCAATTGAATTCTCGTTCAGCTGTCTCAATCTATCGAATTAAGTTCTCACAAAAAATTATGGAAGAATCTCTGGATGGGGATGGTTCAAGAAATTATTTGGAAAAATATAAGCTCAATTTTAATTGATTTTTTTATCTCCTATAATCTTGAAGAATTAAAAACAAGGTTTGTCTGTGTGTGGGATTTCTGGGTTCAGGATAAAATTTAGGATTAATCAGGATATTTTAGATCTGCACAAATGCAAAGATGGAAGAAAACGAGATGCATAAAAAAATACAAAAATAAAAAAGTACAAAAAATAAAAAAAAAAATAAGAAAAAAAATATATATATATATACAAGATTATTCTATCTACTAAATTTATTCCCCGGCAACGACACCAAAAACTTGACACGCTCAAAAAGTGGTTCTTTACTCCTAAGTATAAGAGTGTCGAAGTAATAAAATAACCCGGTAAGATCGGGATCGATCCACAGCGAATAGAATTAATAAGATAAATATAATATGAGTAAAAAAAAAACTTGATTTGTTTGAAATGATTGAGAATTTTAAATTGCAATGCAACAATAAAATAAATTATTGGAGTTATGAGATCCACTTTTAATATTTTAAATATAGAAATCTCACTTTTTATAATAATAAATTGTTATTATTACCCAATTATTTTATTTCAGGAATTAATTATGTCCAAAACATATAAAACCAGTCATAAAGGAGGTGATAAATTTTGTCTATAACAAGTCCGGTTAGGTACTCAATTATTCCAAATAAATAAAACCAGCCATATAGGGGCGGCATCAAAGTTTGTCAATAATTAATCCATATTTAAATTAAGAATTAATCATTATATTACAATTTATATATTATAATATAAGTGAGATTAATATATATTTTCATTTTAAAAGCTTTACCATTTTCCCCAGCAAAAGAAATTAGCTACTTATAATTGTTGAGATGTATGCCCTAAAGCTACATGTAATGTAAACGGCTTTACGTGTTTTGAAATAAAATGATGTATTATTCATTTATCAAAGTGTTTGTTTAATTTTCGCATATTATAAATTATCTTGAATACCCTAGATTACTTATGTGCCTTCAGACTTAGTGTATGAGTGTCATACACAATAGGATTTAGTCTGAAGTTATAGTAATCTTAAATAAACCATAGAGAGCAAACAAAGCGGTACTTTATTTATGGTTTATCTATAGCTGCAATCCATTCTATATTTGTAATGGCGACCTTGATCCGGGATCATCAATGTAGAGATATGAGAATGAAGGCACCTTGTATGATGTGATCATATAGGACTGGACCCAGATGGAAATGACATTCTTATAACATCCGTTAAACAAAGAAAGTCATTTCGATCTACTAGATGATCATATATGGATTGATCTTAATCCTGAGTGTACTACGAACTCCTGCATGGCAGGCTATGTCCTTTGATTTACAAAGGTGAGGTTGGTGTAGCAGTCCCGACCAATAACTACGTACTTTGGGGGCATGGTCTAGCTGGGAACGTTTTACATAGATATGGAGTTTACTCCTTCTTGCGAGAAGTAGATGAGTATCTTTATTAAAGGTTGATTCAGTACTTGAACGGTTAAAGCGCTCAAGTCTTCTATCACGAATAAAAAGATTAAAATTCATAATCGTTATGAATAAATCGTTCATTAGAGAATCAATGGTACTTAAGGTAAAAATAATTAGAGGGGATAATGGACATTATGACCCGGCTCTAATTACGAGATACTCGTGAAGGGTTAATCTATATGTAGCGACTATATCGATGGACAGCGACTTGGTTCGGCTTAATATTCATCTGCAGCAACGAGAGTGCAACTTCGGGTTTCTAGTGGAATAACCCAGAGTTAATAATTCGAAATATTTAATTAAGAGCTTAATTAATATTTTGATATTATTGGAACTCGGAACTGTAGGTCCATTTGGTCCCCGTGTTAGCTTGATTTACTATAGCAGATTTAGTATAATTAGATAGTCCAATTATATACTCACAATATATAAATATTATTAATATGATTAATAATATTAATTGTCACACTTGGAACTATATATTAAAAGTTAATATATGGTTTTAATAATTATATGATAATTATTAAATGAATAATATTAAATTATATTTTATATAATTTAATAAGGCTAAAATAAGAATTTCAAATTTTGGGTTTGGAAACCCTTGGTTATTTTGGTGGTTACACTTTCAAAAGGTGATAACCTTTTTAATTTTGTAACATCTTTTCAATTATGGTAATTGAAAATTTGTTGTTACAAAATTTTCAATAATTCATTGCCTTGTCCGAATATACACATGGTGGAAAGGGGAATGGTTTTGTTTGTTTTGGAAACAAATAACCTTAGGTATAAAAAGAAGATTTATTTTTCTTTTTGCCTAAAAATCTCATTCTCTAACCCTACCTCCCCAACTTCTTCTTCTCCAAAATTCTCTCAAAAGTTGAGAAAAATAAAATCTATAGAAAATAAGAAAAATAAAATAAAATACAAGTGTGATTAAATCTCTAAACCGTTTAGGGATTATTTTGTGAGCCTTGCCCACATAAGTTTCCGTTGGTAACGAGATATAGTTCAGAAGACTTTGTGGTGTCGAACAAATATTCATCTTCATCTCTTTCTTCTTTGTTCACAGCAGTGAGGCATTGTTTTGATCACTGCTCCCCCTTACTTGGTGAAACGGGACTCGGTTTGGTTTCGTTTTAATCCAGATTTTTGGGGAAAATTTGTGATGTTTTGGGGCTATTTTCAAGTGAAAAATCAGAAACAAAACACAGTCGCTGTCCATGCATTTCAGGGGTTGTTTCTGCAGTGCGTTGGGCACGAATCGAGTCCAAAACAGTCCAATTTTTGTCCGGCTATTTGATGTTGTTCGGGGACTTTTCCGAGGCTGTGTTCGAGTCTGGAATTTTGTCTAAAACGGAAGTAAAATTTCAGTGATGGTGGTTGTTGGGGTTGGTGCTCAGAGCGCCAATTTCCGGTTGTATTTCCTAGAAAATACTATTGTAAAACATTTTACTATGAATAAAATAAGCAGTTTCTGTAATTTAATATATCTTTTAATACGGTAAAGACGTAATAGAACTTAGGATGATTAGTCATGATACAGTTGTAAAAGTGTCGCAACTGACATTGAGTTATATCATGAAGTTGTCATTTTCATACAGTTCTTGGTCAAGGTTTACACTACTTGGTCAGTAAAGTAAACCCGTTGAGACCGGTACATGTCGTATACTGGAATATATGATTCTAATGGTTTCTCAAAGAACCATGAGTCTTGGGGACTCATATAGACGTGTAGGTATTTATAGCGGATAAACACAGAACGACTCACCGAAGATTCTTAATGGATGATACACCAACGTCAATAAGAATCTTCTCGGGTTGAGTAGCATTTGTGATTCTTTGACTTGAGATACCACTGTGGGCACATGAGACATCTTCCACACTTAGATGGCATTCACGTCACCGATCTATTTAGATCAGACCTCCGCTTGTTCGTTGGGTGTGGACAGATCCTCAGGGTGTCCTGTGTGTGTCGAGATAGGATCCATCAGTTCTGTGTACAGAGCATAGGTAGTCCATATATATGATTAGCAATCAGATAAAAAACAGGGGCCCGTGGTACACTTTAGAAGTTAGTTCTAAGTGTTTTTTTAGAGATTGCTAATAGAGACGTCGACATGATTGTCCATATAAAGATTTGACTTTTAAATCTATATCTCTAGGATATATCCGGATACCTGTGATGGAGGAATTATACATATGCCATGACCTCGACCTGTATGATTCACCGAGTTTATCTGTGGTCGTCATAATTAACGGGTGGGTAAATTATGGAACACGAAATTGGATTTCGTGACAGATATGTCTGAATCTAGAGAGTCTCACTAGTGAAATATACTCGTAGAGCACTATGGCAACATTTATGAAAAAATAATAATTATTTATAAGTCGTTTAAAGGTTAAACGAAAAATACATGTGAATGACCCTAATAGTCATTTCCTAATTTTTGCGTATTTGCATTTAATGATAAATTTTATCAAATATACATTAATTAATTGTCAAATTGAGATATTTGACTAATATCATAAATATATATAGTATTTAGATATTTAATGTAAATATAATACATATATTAAAAAATATTTATATTTAAATAATTATTTAATTATTAAATAATTAAATTAATTAAAAATATAAATATCTTAAAGTTGTGATATTTATGGAAATGCTTTAGTTGATTTTGTTGACTTGTTGAATAATTCATTAAAGTTGTAATGATCATTTTAACAAGTTGATAAAGTAAACTTTAAATGAAACCAAAATAGTATCTAGATATTAATATTGCTTCCAAATTCGGCCAAAGGCTATTTTGTGAAGTATATATTGTTTTTTTCATTTCATTAGGTTTAGGTTTTCATAAGTCACAAAATAAACACAAAAGTGTTGAGAGAGAAAAAGGCTTGAAGGCTAAAGAAGAAAGCTTGGAAAATCTTTATTTTTGTAAGTTTTTCTTTAAAGTCTTCAACATAGAAAATATTTTTAACATGCTTAGCTTCAACTTGTGTCCTTTGATGTTGTCTCTTTACTTATAGTTTGTGTTTTAATTGATGAATGAAAGACGTATGCATGTATGGTTTCCAAGTGAGCTTGAAATGGTTTCATAAGCTCTCTTTTGATTATTTGAAAATCAAGTTTCCATTATAGAGTTTTTTGAGTCACTCCTTAGTGACCTATAATTTTTCTAGATTTATTTCAACAAAGTGGTGAGACTTGTTTGGTGTGATAAAGAATGAATTAAAGTGTTGGATTTGAAAGATTTGGTAATATTGGTCAATTTGATGAAATTATAAAATTAGGGTTCTTAACCCTTTACAAATTTGGGGATTTTCATATATGTGATGTATTATAGTGTGTATATGATGCATATAAAGTTTTGGTTTGATTGGATTTGATCTTGGTATGTTTTGAACACAAAAGGACCAAAATGTAATTATCTGAAAATTTAAGGTAGTCTCGGCAATTTGAAAAAAGTTGGGGATTTTGTTGCAATCTGATTTTGATGAGTTGGACTTGTTGGAATCATTTTAGAAATGATTTAGAATCATCCAAAATTGTATTTGACAATTTTAGGACTAAAATGATCAATTTGCAAAGTTGTGGGGCAATTCGGTAATTACCAAGAAATTTGATTTCTTGTGTAATTTTTCAGAATTAATAATTGGATAATTAAATAAATAAGTTTATTTAATTGATCCAAGAAAAATTTTGAAATCGGAAAATTTTGATTTTCCGCGATTCCGCTGCGTTACCGGATTTTCGCCATAAAACCCTTACAAAATGGTATCAGACCGAGTCTGATTCTGGCCACCCTAATATGATTATGCCTTTTAAATTCAATGTTTAATTTAATCTTTACTTGATGCATGCATGTGCTTATTTAATTTGATTAAATAAAGTAAAAATCATTTTTTACGGAAAATTCATAATTAATAAGGTTTTATGTTAATTATGTATTTGATCCATATTACATGGTCCGTCTAGTCAATACGGTTTATGGATACTTTTCTATGACTACATCTGAGATCGTGTTAAAGCTGTAAGGGTGTAGCCGATAGAAATTTATTTATGCCAGATGTATAACAGATACTAGATAAATTCAAGCGAAAGCGGAATCCTGAACATGTCAAAGTTGTCAAGGTTACACAAGTAGCTTGAGTTTATCATTGACGAGTTTAACCTTGGTACGTCTCATTGTGAACGTGCCAAAGCTGTCACAACGAGAAACGACCAGGACCGGAAACCCAGGAGTCACTATTGAGTGATTGAGAATGAGTTATCTACCTAATGAATATACGTAGGCGAGACCGTGCCAAAGCTGTGAGCTAAAATGTATTCATGGGATCCACCTTTCACTATTTGTATTTAATTTAATTATTAAATCTTTGTATTCTGTTTGGGGATTACAGTATTGCATGATTTAGTGAGAGTGACATTTTTAGATTAAAAATCCATGATCTAGTTAATTCTTATGATATTATATGAAACTGCTTATATATGCTAACCATTTTTCGTAATCTATACGATAGATTTACGATGGCGGCAAAATCGACTAATCTGTTTGTGTGTATATTGGATACGAACAAACTTAAAGGCGCTGAGAACTTCTTCGATTGGGATTTGGATTTAAGGATTGTCCTTGATTCTGAGAAGTTGTGATATGTACTTGAGGGTCCGCTGCCTCTTGCAGTGTCTGAGGATGCAACACCGGAGGAACACCAAGTTTTTCAAGCTTGGAAAGATGATGATTTAAAAGTTAAATCATACATCTTAAGTTCATTGGCACCGGTACTCAAGAAACAATATTATGGCATGACATATGTGTATAGTATGATGATATGATTAAGAGAATCGTTCATGAACCAAGAACAAATTATTGTTCATAAAATTGCGATGGAACTGTTCCATGCGCGTCTGGACGAAGGGCAAGCTGTGAGCTCGCCAATTCATGATCGATTTGATCGATCAACTGAGGCAACATAATCTCCCTCTGAATGACATTCTCGGTAGGAGTGTCATTCTTGGTTCGCTCGTAGCTTCTTATCGCCAATTCATGATGTACTTCAACATGAATGGGATTATCTGCACCTACCATGAGCTGCATAGGATGCTGATCACGGTAGAAGATGACCTAAGGAATGGAGTACCGACTTACCCTCCGAACCCTACTTCACTTTCTGCTTCTTCCCAGACCTGGTCAAAGGGAAAAAAGACGAAAACGAAGAAGAAGAAGGGTTTCGATTCTCAACCGCAGGGAAAGATAGCAAAGCCCAAGAGGGCGTCCGAAGACAATGACATCACTACAGCAAAGTCGGGCACTGAAAAAGGAACTGTCCTGACTACATTGCCCAGATAATGAGGGAGATAGCATCTACATCAGGTACATTTAATTTTCCAGTTATTGATATCTCACTAGCTTGTGAAGCTGTTACATCCAGCTGGATTTTAGATTCTGCTTGTCCTGTTCACATTTACAATTCGTTGCAGGTGTTGAAGGAAAGTAAAAACCTGAAGCCTGGAGAGATGTAGTTGCGCTTTGGGAGTGGAGACTCTCTAGATGCAGTTGCAGTGAGAGTATGCGAGATAGTTGGACAATTATGACCCATAGCATCACTATTTGTATAGAACATGGTGTTTTTGTACAAATTAACTATGTGACAAAGGAAATTGCTCTTTTATCATTTTTAATTGGATTACCGGGATATATAAATGATAAAAGTCCATATGATTAATTCTGGATTAATAAGATATGAGACAGTATTAATCCATTAAGGTTTAATCATTAAATATCTCTAGTCGTAGTATTATCGAGACTGGACATCGATAATGCGAAATAGACTAGTATTGCACTTGTGCGCGTTGTGGGAGCATAAAGGCATAGTTATCATATATTTAAATATTGGATACTTATGCAAGTGTAATAAGAGGTTCTGTTTACCAATGGTACGGAAACAGCTTCGCTTTGGATAGACCCCTCGGAATCTCATTGGTAGTATGACTATGTGTCTATGGGAATCTGAATCAGGGTAGGTGTATTTGGTCTTAACTTGAGACTTGCATCGTTAATACTTGCGACAATCAATATACTTTGGTTTTGGTCGTCGGGGGCTTTAACAGGTTCTGTGTACGCCTCTTCTGGGTATATTGAGAATCGTAGTGTATTAGGTGTGATGTCAAGATGGAAGTATCACTTCAGTCATATGGAGATGATGATCACGTAGGATACGGAACTAGTACTCTTAAGTACTGCAGTCATCAGGATAATATAACTAGGTCATGATTATCCGATTATAGAGACTAGTTACCAGGGATCCGATATATGCTTCGTACGGGGCGGACACAATTCCAGCCCCAGTCCTAGTATGTGACATTCGATACCGGATCGCAATACGCAATACTACATATACTACACCTGACATAGATTACATATTCATTAAAAGAATATTTCTGGAGAATTGGGTAGGCACGGTGCTTTGCTAGAAGCCAACCATATCTTGTAAATAGGTAAGAACGTGGTACTAGGTACGCACGTATTCGGATACTCCGATGGAAAAGTGCCATGAAGTCCGAAATGGATTCCATGTATACCAACCAAGTTTGGACACTGGTTGTTGTACCGGAAGGCTTTGTGTCTATTGGTACTACATGAGTCTTCAAGGAAGACATACATGGATGGCAACATACAAATGTACACAGCTAGGCTTGTACAGAAAAGGTATCGTCATCAATAGTGTCGATTACGATGAAAACTTTTACCTGTTTCCATGGTTAAATCCATTTGGATAATGCTTGCTAATGCTGCATGTTTCATTTATGAAATATGGCAGCTGAACGTCAAAAACGCTTTCCTTAAATGGAAACCTTTTGGAGGATGTTTATAAACATCCTAATGGTTTTGTCATACCAAAAAAAGCAAACAAGGTTTGCAAGTTAAATCGATCCATTTATGGATTGAAGCAAGCATTTCGTTATTGGAACTAACGTTTTGATAAGATCATAATGATATATGATTTAATTCAAAACGAATATGATTCTTGTGTGTATAAGAAGGTTAGTGGGAGTACACTGACAATGATTGCCCTATATAATAATGACATATCATTTCTTGGAAATGACATTCCCATAATACAATCGGTGAAAGTTTGGCTTTTATGAAAATTCTCCATAGAATACTTGGGAGAGGCAACCTTTATTCTAGGAATAAGGATCTACTGGGATAGATCTAAAAGTTGTTGGAACTCTCCGAGAACTCGTACATGGAAAGATATGTACGCGACCTGGTGTCTCATAGGCTTTGAGCATATGGAGTCACAATCAGGCCAATCTAAGTGATAGTCACTGGATTGATATTAAGAACATCCTTAAGTATCTTAGATGATCTAAGGATGCTTTCTTAAGCTATGGAGGAGGAGAACTTGAAATGACTGGGTTCACCGTTGCAAGTTTCCTAACCGATAAAGATGACTGTAAGTCGCAATAAGGGTACTATATAGTTTGAATAACAGAACAGTGAGCTGAAAATCTTCCAAGCAAGATATTGTTGCCAAATAAACAATAAAATAGGAATATTACTGCAGCTGAGGCAGCAAAAAGAAGTAATTTTGGATCTGTAAAATTCCTAATTAGATTAGGAGTAGTTCTGTTAGCAGCTGAGCTAGGCTACAGCATAGGCTAAAGAATTAACGGTCTCATCAACGATCCAAGTATATACTTCAACTATTTCATCTGATTCGTTGGATCATACATCGTGGGGATGTGATGATTATACATGGTGTTGTTGTACAAATTAACTATGTGACAAATGAAATTGCTCTTTTATAATTTGTAATTGGATTACCGGGATATATAAATGATAAAAGTCCATATGATTAGTTCCGGATTAATAAGATATGAGACAGTATTAATCCATTAAGGTTTAATCATTAAATATCCCTAGTCGTAGTATTATCGAGACTGGACATCGATACTGCGGAATAGACTAGTATTGCACTTGTGCGCGTTGTGGGAGCATAAAGGCATAGTTCTCATATATTTAAGTATTTGATACTTATGCAAGTGTAATAGGAGGTTCTATTGCCGATGGTACGGAAACAGCTTCGCTCTGGATAGACCCCTCGGAATCCCATTGGTAGTATGACTATGTGTCTATGGGAATCCGAATCAGGGTAGGTGTATTTGGTCTTAACCTGAGACTTGCATCGCTAATACTTGCGACAATCAATATACTTTGGTTTTGGTCGTCTGGGGCTTTAACAGGTTCTGTGTAGCCTCTTTTGGGTATATTGATAATCTTAGTGTATTGGGTGTGATGTAAAGATGGAAGTATCACTTCAGTCATATGGAGATGATGATCACGTAGGATACGGAACTAGTACTCTTAAGTACCGCAGTCATCGGGATAATATGACTAAGTCATGATTATCCGATTATAGAGACTAGTTACCAGAGATCCGATATATGCTTCGTACGGGGCAGACACAATTCCAGCCCCAGGCCTAGCATGTGACATTCGATACTGGATCGTAATACGCAATACTACATATACTACGCCTACATAGATTACATATTCCTTAAAAGAATATTTCTGGAGAATTGGGTAGGCACGGTGCTTTGTTAGAAACCAACCATGTCTTGTAAATCGGTAAGAACGTGGTATTAGGTACGCACGTATTCAGATACTCCGATGACCAGATTTACTGCCAACATATCCAGGGATCTCATGGGTCGCTTCCCGAAGATTCACCGATGACGTATGACTCGAACATAATTAATCTGGGATTAATTGGAAGAGAGAGAAAATTAATCTAGGATTAATTACGGTGAATTTTATCTGGGATAAAATGCAATTAATATAGAGAGAACGATTAATTTGGAATTAATCGATAAAATAATATATTCAATATATTAAATGAAATTAGATTTCATAACGGAATTAAAATTGGATTTTAATTCGGGCAAACGAATTAATTTAGAATTAATTCGCAAGCGACGTGAATAGTAAATTTGCTATGCATAATTATTTAATTAAATTTGATTTAATTACGTCGCAACGGAAAATTCGTTAATTCGAAATTAACGAACCCGAGCCCGAAATATGTTTGCGGGCCCACTCAGATTTTGAATCAAGTGGGGCCCACACAAGTCACATCACCTAGTCACTTTAATATACTTTTGGTTGATAGAAGTTGGTGGGTTGTTGATGACTTATAAAACACATTTCATTATTTTATTTAAAAGGTTGAAAGACATTTACCAAATTTTGGAGATTTGATATATGTTTTGATTTTGGAAAATCATAAACACCTTTTTCATTTTTAACAAAAAATCACTCTCTTCTCTCTCACTTGGGTGTGACCATCTCTCTCTCTTCCAATTTCTTGGCTTGGCCGAGAGATACAAGAAGAACAAGGGGTAATTTTGTTACAAAATTCTCCATTGCTAGCACATAAAGAGATCATACAAAGGTGATAGGGAAACCTTTCCCATGAGTTTGGAATTCAAGAATCAAGCTTGGAAGCTCAACATACATCAAAGAGAGGAGCTTGGAGCAACTTCAATGGAGGCAAAATTTTTGTTGTCTACACATCCACTTAGCCGATCAAAATGAGTATTTTCCACTACTTTACTTTGCGTATTCACATGATTTTATGCTTAATGATCTTGGTTTGACCTAGAAAACCCAACAGAGATCCATTTGCCGAATGGGAAATTTTGTTGTATGATTGCTATGTTTTATCAGGATGTGTAGCAAATATTATATCTCTTTTGTATTAGATACAGAAGGTTATCGTATTAATATTAAGAACTGTTCTTTGTATTTATATGATAAACGTAATATTCAGATCCTTTTTTGTCCAAATGAGCATGGTCATTACACATTGCATACTTCTAAAGATATTTTGAATACTAGGATTAATAACGTAGTTTACCTGTTGTTAATAATAATGAACTTTGGCATATGTGGCTAGGTCATATAGGCATTAAACGCCTTACCCAATTGGTTAGGAATGGTTTGATATCAGATCTCACCATTGAACCCTATCCAACTTGTGAATCGTGTATTCAAGGTAAGATGACCAAAGCCCCATTTTCTGGTGTTGGACACCGCGCCACAAACTTACTGGAAATCGTACATTCTGATGTATGTGGTCCACTAAGTCAGACTGCTCACAGTGGTTATTCGTACTTCGTTAACTTTACCGATGATCTGTCATGGTACGGTTATGTCTATCTGATGCGACATAAATCGGAAACCTTTGAAAAGTTCAAAAAGTTCTAAAATGAAGTAGAAAAACAGACTGGTCAATATATTAAATGCATTCGATCTGATCGAGGCGGTGAATATATGAGCAGTGAGTTCATGGATTATATGAAGAAGAATGAGATTCTCGCTCAATATACTCCTCCAGGTACTCCACAACACAATGGAGTGTCTGAGAGGAGAAATCAGACTTTATTAGATATGATCCGATCAATGTTGAGTTTTACAGATTTGCCCTATTTCTTATGGGGCTACTCTCTTTTAACAGCTGCACATCTTTTGAATAAGATTCATTCAAAAGCTGTTCCTATGACTCCGTATGAGATATGGACCGGTAGGAGACCGAATCTTATTTATATTAAGGTTTGGGGTTGTCCTGCCTATGTCAGGATGACTCAGTCAGATAAGCTTTCGTCTCGAGGGAAAAAGTTTATGTTTGTTGGATATCCTTCGAACATGAAGGGATATCTGTTATATGATACCGAGCATCGAAATATGTTCGTAGATCGCTTCACAAGATTTCTAGAAGTATAATTTTTGTCAGAAGGTGGTAATCATAGACAGGTTGAACTTGATGAAGTCCAACCTGAAGTTCAAGTAGATGAAGAAACTTCAACACACACACTCCGTAGGTCACAAAGGGTATCTAGACCTCCTGAATGCTTGTATTTGATACAACAAAATAGTCTTGATGTTCTCTTAGTTGAAGAGACTGATCCATTTATCTATAGAGAATCGATGTTGGACATCGACTCCGTGAAATGGCTAAGTGCCATGAAATCCGAGTTAGACTCAATGCATGAGAATCAAGTTTGGGACTTGGTTCTGCTTCCCGAAGGAATTGTTCCTATCGATTGTAAATGGGTTTACAAGAGGAAGCGCAAGCCTGATGGTAAGGTTGAAACCTATAAGGCCCGACTGGTAGCAAAAGGTTACACGCAGCGACCTGGTGTCGACTACGATGAAACTTTTTCACCAATAACATGCTTAAGTCTATAAGGATTTGCTTTCTATAGCTTGCGTATCATGACTACGAGATTTGGCAAATGGATGTCAAAACGGCTTTTCTAAATGGATTTCTTGATGAAGAAATCTATATGGAATAGCCGAAGGTTTTGCGTCCAGGGAAAACTCAGGTATGGTATGTAAGCTTAAGAAGTCCATTTATGGACTTAAAAAAGCTTCACGAAGTTGGAATCTTCGATTCGACGAGATTATTAGATCGTCTGATTTTCTCAAGAATTTGGAAGAATCCTGTGTGTATCGGAAAGCCAGTGGGAGCATGGTAGTATTTTTAGTCCTCTATGTTGACGACATCCTAATCATTGGGAATGATATATGGATGTTACAAGGCGTCAAAGCATATCTCTGTAAGAATTTCTCCATGAAGGACTTAGGAGAAGCTTCCTATGTTTGAGGGATAAACTCTATAGAGATAAACAAAGGAAGCTGATTGGGTTATCCCAATCAACGTACATAGATAAGATCTTGGAACGGTATAATTTTGGTAACTGTAAGACAACAAACATACCGTTCAGAAATGGGATTCATCTTTCAAAGAAGATGAGTCACAAACAGAAGATGAGAATGTTAGAATGTCTAACCAACCTTATGCTTCATGTTTGGGTAGCATAATGTATGTCATGTTATGTAATAGGCCTGATATCAGTTTCGCTGTTAGCGTAACCAATAGATATCAGTCCAATCCAGGAAATGACCATTGGATGGCCATTAAACATATCCTCAAGTATCTTAAAGGTACTAAGGATGAGTTGATAATTTATGGAGGAAGTGAACTGTTGGACAATTATGACCCATAGCATCACTATTTGTACAGATCATGGTGTTGTTGTACAAATTAACTATGTGACAAAGGAAATTGCTCTTTTATCATTTGTAATTAGATTACCAAGATGTATAAATGATGAAAGGTCCTTATGATTAGTTCCATATTGAGATGATATAAGACAATATCAATCCACGAAGGTTTAATCATTAAATATCCCTAGTCGTAGTATTATCGAGATTGGACATCGATAATACGGAATAAACTAGTATTACACTTGTGCGCATTGTGGGAGCATAACGGCATAGTTCTCATATATTTGGGTATAAGATACTCATGCAAGTGTAATAGGAGGTTGTGTTTACCGATGGTACGGAAACAGCTTCTCTCTGGATTGACCCCTCGGAATTCCATTGGTAGTATGACTATGTGTCTATGGAAGTCCGAATCAGGGTAAGTGTATTTGGTCTTAACCTGAGACTTGCACCGCTAATACTTGCGACAATAAATATACTTTGGTTTTGGTCGTCCAGGGCTTTAACAGGTTCTGTGTACGCCTCTTCTGGGTATATTGAGAATCGTAGTGTATTGGGTGTGATGTCAAGATGGAAATATCACTTCAGTCATAGTGGAGATGATGATCACGTAGGATACGGAACTGATGCTCTTATGTACTGCAGTCATCGGGATAATATGACTAGGTCATGATTATCCGATTATAGAGACTAGTTACCAGAGATCCGATATGTGATTCATACGGGGCAGACATAATTCCAGCCCCAGGCCTAGCACGTGACATCCGATGTTGGATCGTAATACGTAATACTACGTATACTACGCCTGATAAAGATTACATATTCCTTTAAGAATATTTCTGGAGAATTGGGTAGGCACGGTGTTTTGCTAGACCAACCATGTCTTGTAAATCGGTAAAAGCGTAGTACTAGGTACGTACATGTTCGGATAGTCCGACGACCGTATTTACTGCCAACATATCCGGGGATCTCATGGTGTCACTTCCCAAAGATTCACCGATGACGTATATGTCTTGCACTTTATTAATCTGGGATTAATTATAAGAGAGAGAAAATTAATCTGGGATTAATTACGGAGATATTATCTGGGATAAAATATTATTTAAAGAGAGAGAACGATTAATTTGGAATTAATCGATAAAATAATATATTCGATATATTATACGAAATTGGATTTCGACGCGGAATTAAAATTGGATTTTAATTCGGGCGAACGAGTTAATTTAGAATTAATTCGTTAACGACGTGAATAGTAATTTTGATAGGCATAATTATTTAATTAAATTTGATTTAATTACGTCGCAACGAAAAATTCGTTAATTCGGAATTAGCAAACCCGAGCCAGGGAGGAGTGTTTTGCGGGCCCACTCGCATTTCAAATTCAAGTGCGGCCCACAAGTCACATCAAGCGTCAAATCATTAGTCATTCAAATTATTGATGTCTTGTCACTTTAAGTGATGTGATGTCTAGTCACTTTTGAGTGATATGAGTTGTTGAGGGCATTTATTGTCATTTTGGCTCCAAAATTTCTTTTTACTTTTTGAAAGGCATTTTACCAAATTTTGAAAATCAATTTTAGGTAATTGTTTTAGAAACAAAAACCAATAACACAATACAACTCTCTCTCTCTCTTCTTCTCTCCCAGCCTTGGGCCAATTTTTCTTCTTTCTTTCTCCTTCAATGTCGAGAGATGGAAGAAGCTTAGGGGAAATTTTGTGGCAAAATTTCCTAGTGCTAGCACACCAAAGAGTCGTCCAAAGGTGATAGGGAAACTCATCTATGAGCATGGAATCACAAACCAAGCTTGGAGCTTGAAGATAAAACATGGAGGAGCTTGACCGAAATCAATGGAGCACAAATTGGGCAAAGCCGTGAGCTTCATGGAGCCAAGAAAGTTTTGTTGTTCCTCGCATCGCAAAATCTGATCATTGTAAGTATGATTCCGCCATACTTCTTATTATATTCACACATGATTTTCATTGCTTAATGATCTTGGGACTAACCTAGACCCAACATGAACTGAAAGTTAACGAGTATACGGATTCTGACTTCCAATCGGATCCCGATGATAGAAAGTCTACATCTGGATTTGTATTTACCCTTAACGAATGTGCAGTTTGCTGGAAGAGTTCCAAACAGGGGTCAACAGCAGATTCCACCACAGAGGCGGAATACATTGTAGCTTCTGAAGCTGCAAAGGAAGTTGTATGGATTAGGAACTTTATCATAGAATTGGCAGTTGTCCCAAGTATCGAGAATGTGATTCCATTATACTGTGATAATATTGGAGCCATTGCGCGAGCAAATGAACCGAGGGCGCATTAGAAGTCGAAGCATGTGGAACGCAAGTACCACATCATTCGAGAGATCATGTCACGAGGGGATATTATCGTGTGCAAGGTACCGAGTGAAGATAATGTAGCAGACCCACTTACGAAGGCCATACCTCTGAAGTTATTTGATAAACATGTGGAGTCGATGGGTATTAGATACAATCGATATTGGCACTAGAGCAATTGTGAGATTTTATTGGGGTTGGTGCTCAGAGCGCCAATTCCCGTTGTATTTCCTAGAAAATACTATTGTAAAATGTTTTATTATGAATAAAATAAGTAGTTTCTATAATATAATATATCTTTTAATATGGTAAAGACGTAATAGACCTTAGGATGATTAGTCATGATATAGTTGCAAAAGCGTCACAACTTACGTTGAGTTGTATCATGACATTGTCATTCTCAGACAGTTCCTGGTCAAGGTTTACACTACTTGGTCAGTAAAGTAAATACATTGAGATCGGTACATGTCGTATACTGGAATATATGATTATAATGGTTTCTCTCTGAACCATGAGTCTTGGGGACTCGTATAGACGTGTAGGTGTTTATAACGGATAACATTGAACGACTCACTGAAGATTCTTAATGGACGGTACACCAACGTCAAGAAGAATCTTCTCAGATTGAGTAGCATTTTTGATTCTTCGACTTGAGATACCACTGTGGGCACATGAGACATCTTCCACACTTAGATGGCAGCACGTCACCGATCTGTTTAGATCGGACCTCCGCCAGTTCGTTGGGTGTGCACAGATCCTCAGGGTATCCTGGGTGTGTCAAGATAGGATCCATCAGTTGTCTATACAGAGCATAGGTAGTTCATGTTAGGGTTGGTGCTCGGAGTGCCAATCTGGATCGTATTTATGTCCGATTCATAAATACGAGTATTATATTTTCCATAATATTACTTAATTTAATGGTAGCACTCTTTTCTTTTATACTCTTATTCGATCTAATTGCGATTAGATATCTGATTACGATTAAATCGAAACTGAATCTGGTTCAGTGATTCGTGTATATTAGACAAAGACCCTAGGATTTATAATATAATGCGTAGTTACAACGTAGTTTGTAATTGACATTGGGAAGCATATTATTAGTTGTATATCCTTAAATAAGTTCCTGGTCAAGATTTACTAACACGGGTCGGTTAGTAAAATCCACTGAGACCAGTACATGTCGTATATTGTGACTTGGTCCGATGGTTTATCCCAGTGAACCATGAGTCTCGGGAGACTCATATAGACATATAGGTATTTATTTGATAAGACACTGAACGACTCACTGAAGATTTCCTAATAGATGGTACACCACGTCAATAGGAACCTTCTCGAGTTGAGCGAGCATAGTGGTCATTCGACTTGAGATACCACAGTGGGATATATGCGTTATCCTCCATACTTTGATGGCAGTCACGTCAACAATCTATTCATGATCAGACCTCCGTCTGTTCGTTGTGTGTGGACTGATGCTCATGATATCCAGTGCGTATCAAGATAGGATACGTCAGTCCTGTGTACAGGGCATAACATCCTCATGTGCTTACGATCTAGTAAATCCATGGCCGTGGTATAACTTCGGAAATAAGTTCCGAGTGTTATTTAGAGAACGTAAATTGAAAGTCGACTGTATTATACCGAACGGATTTGACATTATTATCTATATCTCAGGTATAATACGGATAGTCTGTGACAGAGGGATTATACGTATGCTATGACCTCAACTTGCATAGTTTAGCGAGATTATCTGTGGTCATCATAATCCATGAGTGGGTGGATTATGGACACGAAATTGGATTTCATGATGGATAAACCTAAACTTAGAGAGTCCCACAATATGAAGTGTACTCGTTGAGCACTTGGGCAACACGATATGAATAATACGGATTATTCATAATACTTCATCGAATTAAGTGAGTTAATTCGGATCGTTTAATCGGTTAAACAATAAACACATGCATTAGGAAATTTTATCCGATCGTAATTATTTTGTATTTGTATTCGATAAATAATACGATTAGATACACATTAATTATTCGTCAAATGAGATTTTGACATATGCCATAAATATATGTATTTGTTATTTAATGTAAATAAAAATACATATATGGTTGTTATTTAATTATTTATTTATTTATTTGTTAAATAATTGAATAATTAAAAATTAAAAATCTTATCCATTTGTCATAATTAGTATGATAGATGGTGATTTATAATTGGAACACTTGTCATGTATTTATTAAGCCAAATGTGTGACAATTTGATTGGTCCACTTAAAAGCTTAATTAAAAAATTTATTTGATAAATTGCAATTGGACAAAAATGTCCTCAATTTTTCGGCCAAGGGATTTTTAAAAGAAAATTTGTTTTCTCTTTCTTCCATAAGCTGCCATAACCGAGAACCTCAACTAAGAATATGAAAAATGGGTTTTCATTTTGAATGATGATTCAAGCCAAAAAAGTGAAGAAAAACAAGAAATAAATCTTAGGAAAAAGGAGAATTAAGGTAATTCTTTATGCTCTTGAGCTTAGAAACTTTGTTTCTTATTCTTGTAATTCCTAGAATAGATCTATGGTTTTCTTTACTTGCTAAATTTTGGGGCTTTTAGTTGTGGTTGATGGTGATGGAAGATTATGCATGTGTGAAGTTGTATTTGGATATAATTAGTGTAATTATATTCCATTTGTTCAAATATTGTTGGACAACCTTGTTGCCATTCTAGAGTGTTGAACCACTCTAAAACAACCTAGAATTGTTCTAGAGTTCTTCATGTGTGGTGGGACTTCTTTGGTGTAAGATTAATTTGATTAATGTTGTGATAAAATTGGATTTAAAGCATAAAATTGGACAATTTCGTTTTCTGTGTAAGACCTGGAAATGATTCTGATTTTGTGATGAAATTTTTGTCTTATGAATGTTTTGGATGCATTTTGGGTGTTGGAACAATTGCCGGAAAGTGTTTCCAATTTGAAATAAGCGAAAACGGCCAAAAACGGCGTTACCGGGTGGATTTCGAGCCAACGGAGTGACGGCTGTCCAAACGGTGAATCTGTCACTGTTCAGGCAGTCCATGAACTGCCCCGACACTATTGGGGCTGACCTGGGCAGTCCCCATAAGTTTCGGGTGGTCGGTTCAGTCGAAAATGTGTTTTGCGTCATTTTACGGAAAAACGATTTTCGTAAAAGTTTCACGAGTTTTCAACCTATTTATATTGATATTTGATATTGAATATATAGGTTTAGGTGAAATATGAATAAATTATTCATATTAGATATTGAATAATTTATTCGGTATTTTGAAAAGTTTTAAAATATGATTTTGCCCGAACCGCGCTTCCTCTGCGCCCATCGCCCAAAACCCCAATAAAAATGGTATCAGAGTGGGTCTGATGCTTCATCCATTACATTATTCATGCTTGATATTTGATATTTAATCCAATTTTAATGTTCGCACATGCATTTTATCTAGATATGATTCTTTACTTTTCGATTCCACGCTAATGGGAAACGTAACGATAATTTAATCGTTAAGTTATGTTATGTTTTCTATAGGTAGAATTGAATTTTTAGAAAATGATTTAGATTAAAATTCTGCATTTGATGTAGAGTATAGCTTCCATAGGAAAATCCCCGCTTTTAAATATGGCTGTAAAGTAACTGTATTGGATACATGTTTCTTGGTTTGTATTGTCAGTACGGTTTATGGGTATCTTTCTATAACTGCATCCGAGATCGTGCCAAAGATGTGAGGGTGTAGGTTATGGGATTTTATCCATACCGGTTGTATATTGATACTGGACAAATTCAAGTGAAAGTGGAAATCCTGAACGTGCCAAAGCTGTCAGGACTACACCGGTAGCTTGAGTTTGTCATTGACAAGTGAAGCCTTGATACGCCTCCTTGTGAACGTGCCAAAGCTGTCATAATGAGAACCGGTCAGGACCAAAATTAGGAGTCACTGGTGAGTGATTGACAATGAGTTGTCTACCTAATGAATATACGTATGCGAGATCGTGTCAAAGCTGTGAGTCGAAATATATTCTATATTATTTATAGAATTATTCTTCTAATCCACTGCATTGCTTATTACTGGAATATGTTTTCTGACTTTACTTATGGTAACGTTGTTCTAGAATAGGTTCTAGAAAGAAAGTAGACTTAGATATTGTTAGATTAGTTGAAACCATCGCGAACTGTTGTTCCGATTTTCTTGAAAATCAAGATGGTTTGTGACTTAGTTACTAAGTCATGATTAGGTAATCTAAATAGGATATCTGCTTTAGGATATACTTATCTAGAAAGAGCAGTTTATTATGCAGTACGAATTGACATGAATAGGTTCATATCTCGGGATTCTTGACTGACATTAAGAAAATCTCATTAGTATGTGTTTGTCTTATAATGACATTTCTCGGCTTTATTGACTTTTAGAAGTCACATGTTTGACACAGTTTGCTAATCAATCATTTGCAATCGTTGCGAATAATTGAACGAAAATCATAAAGCTAAAGAAATGAGATAGGTATAGTTGTGTATAGAGAATATTGATTCTCACAATACGACAACTATAGATATTGGATACCAGATCTTCCGTCTAGTTATTTAAAATAATGTTTAATGATTGTTTTGATATTTGATATCAAAACTTGTGACTATTGGAAAGTTACGTGTTCTGTATAAACAGTTGTTACATATTTTAAGATGACTAGTAGTGTCATTAATGAAAGATAAGCATTAAGAAAGATATTCGGTAATATAAATAACTTAGAACGGTGCTTTATGAGTTTTATCACATAAGCATTAGATGCTTGTTACGTATGGTAAAGAATGGTTTGATATGAGATCACACCACATATCCTTATCTATTTAATGAATATTGTATTCAGGTTGTGATTAAATATCATTTAACCAATGATTGTCATTGGACCACAGATTTATTAAACTGATACATTGGATGTATGTAGTTTAATGAATTAGGAATTACCTTAGATAGTTTTCTTTACTTCGTAACTCAGTTAATGATTTGTCATGACTTAGTTACGTGTTTCTAATAGAGAACATGTTGAACGTCTTGAATTTTTCGAGAACTTTCAATATGTTTTCTGATGAAACGTGAATAGAATATTTTGAATGGTTCAAAGATATTCTATTTGTAGTGTTGAAAACTATAATTCTAAAGTTATTTAAATGAATATGATTCTCACTCAATATTAAACTTTTGCGATTCTATTTTGATGGAATTGGTCAGTGGGAGTTATCAAATCTTATATGATTTGATTGTTGATATTGAGTGTTACTGTAGGACACAGAACTTGACGACGCTGTTCTAGACTCGCGGCCTAGTTGGGAGTACGGAATAGTCCGCGGAGGAACTAAACCGGAGAAATAACATGGAGTCGCCACCCAGTGTGAACTGGGACAAAGAGTTAAGGCTGCACTCACCCCTCGTAAGGGAAGACCTCAAACCGTTGGGTTCAGAATGGTCCCTTACTTATGTCACTTGTGATGATATGATTTGTGCAATAAACTAACCGAATCTATTCAACATTCATGCTCAAGGGTAATCTACGTCTAGTATGCATTCATCAAAATAACTCCTAATCTAAGTTTGCATGCTCGAAAATAAGTCTTTAAACGGAAACACGCAATATCACATATGAGCACATTGAGCCATTAAACCAAAATAAACAAATAACTATTTAAACATAATCATAAACTAAACAAAATACCATGCATAAAAAACATAATCATGCTAAAAAAAAAACAATAAACTAAACTACATCATGCTTTAAATAATAACTAAATAATCTACGAACTACATTATGCTCAAACACAAGTTTGGATGAGACGAAATACGTGTCTCTTAAGTGGTACGTGGCATTGTATCCCGAGTACAAACCGCACTACCGTCCATTCGGATTCGGCTACGGAATTTACGTCCGAGTTTCCATCCTATATACCACAAAAGGGAACACATATTCCGCTCATCCAACAATCACATCATGCCTCAAACGACTCTCATGCGATAATATTTCTAAAATAAATAAAATAAACGAAAGATAATAAATAGAAGGGTGCCCTCAGGTCTAACCTCTTTTGTCATCTCACGAAAGGGCGTTACAAGTCCGTTGGAAGGGTGAATGATCCGCAACTCTTTTGGTTCACTAACTCAACGTCTTTCCTCGTTTTTTTGCTGTTTGGGCTGCTGTTTTTACTCCGTTTTGCTGCTGTTTTGCTGCTGTTTTTAGGCCACTTTTTTGGTTGTTTCAGGGGACTGTTTTGGGCGTTTTGGAGGGGTATTGGCTGCGATTTTTGATGGTTTTGAGGAGGGTTTTTTATGCAGTTTTTAGTGCAGTTTTAGGGTGTTTTCTGGACTTTTTTATGGGTCAAATTGGCGTGAAAAATTGGGCAGTGCAGTGGGCTAATATACGGCAGTGAGGGAGACAGTGCAGTGAGCTGTTTTAGGCGTGCAGTGGAGGGCAATGCGGGGGCTGTTTGGGCGTGACTTTGAGGGGTTTTTGGGGCTGTTTCAAGGTCTGTTTAGGCGTGTATTTGGGGCTGTGAAGAGGGCTAGATGCGGCAGTTTGGGCAGTGTGTTTGGTGGCTTGTACGAAGGCTTTGTGGGCTTGTTATGGTGCGGCTGTGAGGGGCTTTTGGCTTGTTGTGGTGCGTGAGTGGGGCAGGCTTGTTGAATGAAGAGAGCCAACATGAGGTTGAGGTTGAAGCGGCAACGTGTGGCTTATTGGTGTGAGTGGAGGGGTTGAAGCGTGAACTGGCTGAATGGGTAATGGTAGGCTGTGACGTGAATTAGCTTAGTGGTAATGGCAGGCGGTGTTATTGATGTGAGTGGGTTACGTTGAGGGGTTTATGTGCGCAATTGGTTTATTGAAGCGGCAATGTAAGGGTGAGGTGAAATATGTGTGTATTTATGATGTGTGAATGTGCCGAGAGGGGAGAGAAGGGCAGGTTTAGGGTTATTATTTTGTGTGAGTCTGCGAGGGTTTAATGTGTGGGTGAAGGGTCCTTTTTATAGGCAAATGGATGGGGGCTTTCCTTGTTTGAGAAGGAGAAGGATTTGTGCATTAATGGGATATCTTTTTAATTAAAATGTGATAAGGAAAAATCTTTTAATTAAGGAAGTGATTTGATTTAATTTGATTTATTCTTTTTTAATTAGGAATATGATATGATTTGATTTGTTTAATTTGGCATGTGATTTATTTAAATTAGGAGGTGATTTGTTTTAATTTAATTGGATTTAATTTAATTTAATTTGATTTGATTTAATTTGTGACATGTGTTTTAAATGTTTTAATTATTTGGATGTGATTTAATGGGCTTGGTGTGTTTTAAAACGGAGGTCCAACAAGCGAACCTGAAGCTACTCCAGTGAATTAAATCCATCAATGTGTCAATTCTTGACTATTTCCTTCTGACGTCCATTTCCCGCGACTTTCACAATCAAAGAGGTAGTGTCTCCATATGAGACTCATCATCGGGACTTACATGCAAAAATGCAGTGCCTACAGTTACCGAATTAGTTTTCAATACTCTTGGGGTTATGCTCCAGTAACGCTATTTCGTCTCTTTAATTTAGGTTCAATTCGTTTCTACAGTTACATTTATGATATGTATAGTAGAGAATTCGAATCTTGAAAAGTTTAAGATTTGAAACTTTCTTTTGTATAATGGTTATATAATTGAAAGTACTTGTGTCTCTGAGGTACGAATGATAGGTTTATCATTTATTCTATTCAATGGAATATTGTATTCTATCTAATAGAATATCTTTTCTACGATCCCGAGTAACGGAATTGCTCTATTACTTGGTGGTTAACATTGGATGTTAATGATTGCAGAAAAAACTTGACTTATTGAAGTCAAATGTGAGAGTGATAAACTATAAGTGGAACTACATAATTAATAAGATGAAAAGACCCTTAGACCACTTATGTATGAGTTTAATAGGATGTCAGAATCATTTACAAAGTATTCAATAATTAATGATTCTGTTGTTTTCTTACCGAAGAAGAAAATTATCCTATAACTTGTAGTGGGAGTGATATTTGATATCGATC
Organism: Zanthoxylum bungeanum; assembly: GCA_019454045.1. Lineage (NCBI taxonomy): Eukaryota > Viridiplantae > Streptophyta > Magnoliopsida > Sapindales > Rutaceae > Zanthoxylum > Zanthoxylum bungeanum. The sequence goes on from SKCR01014385.1 coordinate 128,600, forward strand.
CGGAACTTGCCATTGTACCATAGATCTAAAATTATTATTGCTTACTACGATCGAGTTTAGAACTTGATTTGCCTTTGGTTATGAATAGTTCATAAAATGTGCAAATTGTTTGTGAAGCAAAAGCAAAGTGAGCTTGATAAAGGTTTGACCTTTATAGTATGACAGTGAGAAAGGTTATACTCAGTAGTCTATTGTAGATTCTGAGAATATTTGTCTCTAGTCGTACTAATTGAACAGTTAAAAGTCTGTTGGTTAATATTGATATTAAACTGTATTTTGGCTAAAGAATTCAATGTGGCGTTCTTAATGATTTCTTCGAATGAGAGATCTGTCGTGATTTCTTTGTTTGAAGAAGTTCATTCTAGAATGGCCCTGGAGTTTTTATTTTGCTGAGATCACAGTTTGATGTACTAGCTTATGAAGCCTTTTTTAGACTCAGATAAGCTTTTCGGAAATCCATGTTCTCTGATTTTGATATTAGTCAAATTGTCTGGTTTTATCGAAGTATAGAGAATACGTATTTGTCAGTAGGGTCAGTGGGAGCGTACAAATTTCTTTCTAGTATTATATATCCTAAGTCTTCTTTTCTCTGTGGAAGTAGTGAAAGTAGTCTTTGTTTATTTGATATAAAGTTTTGTATAAGATATAAAAACAATAGACTTATGAGAAACTCCCATTAATCGCATATTAGATATGATCTAATAAAGGACACGGTAAGACTATCTGTATGACAGTTAGTATAACTGTTTTACAGTTAACGTGTCGTTTATGTATATAGTATTCATCTTTTGTAAATGATGATTCCTTTGTCGAAAGATAAATTGATTGGAATGTCTAGTCAATATTATGCATCATAGAATGATGGCGTAATGAATACAATATTATATGCGATTATCAATATCAATTTAATCGTATTTTTACGAGTTATTTTGATATTGTGTAGACCATATGATGGTTCTAGAAACATGCTATTTATGATCTTTGAGATATTAAGAACGAGTTTCTTATTCATGGAGAATTTAGTCTGCAACCATAAGGTGTTAGATTAGTTTTGATCCTAATTATGACATTAGATTGTCTGTGTCATATAAAGTCAGAAAATATGTAGTGGGAATATCACTGTTGATTCTACTGAACTAGTGGAATCAGTTGCAACTTTTGAAGTATTGACTTATGAAGTTGCAAAGTGACCCTATAGATTAGAAGTTTTCATACTAGTATAGTACTTGCGGTTGTTTCATAGTATTTGGATTTGATATCTAAATATATAGACAACTTAGTAGCTATAGCGCAATACTGATATAGCGTCTGAGTCATATTGATGTGGAATTTGGATTCTACAAAATATGAATGATGCTAGCTAAGGAAAATGGTTGGGTTTGTTAGACAGAATCGATTTTTTAAAGCAGACTTACTTGTTGTTGCCTACCTCTTGAGTGTCGGTGAGCTCTTGAGGGCCGCGAGTATACGATACACATTAAGATGTGTATAAGATCAAAAACTTGACCGGCGTAATCACACGCGTATAACGCAAGCGCACCTATCGTTCAAGTAGTATAAAAAGTATCGATCCCACGAGGACTTAAAACCTTTTGTTATCAATTTATGAAGTTAAATGTTTACAAGTATCTAATGGATTGATTGTTTGATTGGGTGGTGACTTTAAAATTAAAACAAGTAAATAAATTGCTAGAAAGTACATTGAAGAAAATTCAAATGTATAAAACTATCTATGGTTGTGAATCCTTCCAATATCATTTTTAAAGATGAAGTGGTTATCTTACGGTTGTGTAATATATTCGTTTATAAACCTGGAACACGAAATTATGTAAAAGCATCTTCTGATGGTCAGATACAAACACCCAGTGTAACCCAATTAATCATATTCCTATGTAAATTAAGTTATCTGAATTCATTAAGATTGAGTTCCAATTATGGCTACCCGCGCCCGACAGGTATATTCCTATCCTGTAAGGAAACCTATTAAAGGGTTATCTATCCTCAATGAAGATCGTGGGCTATTAAGTCTAAGGTCTTAAACCTAAAATCTCTTTTCCAAGTTCATTTTAAATTTACTAGTTCAATTTTATTAATGGCCAGTTAATAAAAAGCATTAGGATTAAGGCTCAATAAATAAACTTTATATTACCCAAACTGTAATTTAACCCCTTATAAACCAGTGATATTGGATTTCATCACAACCCTAGATAACTGACTTAGTTACGACACATATTTACGGGTAGTAAAAACTTAAATAAAAGAAAAGAAATAAAGTAAATGCTGGAAAGTAAATATTGAAAAGTAAATTACTGAAAAGTAAATTTCTAAAAGTAAATAAAGTAAAAGTAAATTGCTGAAAGTAAATAAAATAAAAGTAAATGCTGAAAGTAAATAAAGTAAAAGTAAATTGCTGAAAGTAAATAAAGTAAAAGTACAATAAAAGAAAAAATTGGGGTTAGAGGATCCACTTTTATTACTACTATTTTAGATATCTCCCTTAATATAATATATTAACTTTGCGTGATAATTACCAACCAGCCATATAGGCGGTATCCTGATTAAGTCAAATTAATAATTAATTACCAACCGACCAATCAAGTGGTATCCATGCTTAGTCAGGTTAAAACCAATTCATAATTAATTACCAACCGACCAATATGGCGGTATCCTCGTTAAGTCAGATTTTAAATAGTTATTACATTATAATTAAGGGAGATTAATCTAAATAGTAATAATAAAAGCTTTACCTTTTACCCCTCAGCAAGGGGGAGTTATCTCATCATTGCTTGAAAAGTAAAAACTGAAAAAGTAAAGAAAGGAAAGTACTGTGCGTAAAAGTAAATTGCGGAAAGTAAAAACTGAAAAAGTAAAGAAAAGAAAGTTCGAAAGAGGAAATTAATTACTGAAAGCTGTAAATAAACAAACAAGATACAATCTTCTTAGTTATTCATAAGGAATTTCAAAGAAGAAAGTATGAATTTACAAATAAAATGGCTTGGTATTTATAGGCAAAATTTTACCTCCATCAAATCATCCACCAAATCCATTATTAATTACTCCACTAATTGCTCCACTAATTACTCCACCAAATCCATTATTAATTGCTATCATGTTTGGTGGGAGCTTGACTATTTTTAATTTTTATTTATTTATTTATTTATTTATTTGCTTTGAAAATGACTTTAATAATTACACATAACACACTTACGGATGTTTCATCAATTTTGGTCATGAAATCTTCAGAATTTGAAATTATTTCGTTCTTAAAAGTTATATATCTTTGAGTTTTATTTAATATGGAACTTGAATCAGCTCAATCCGATATCGGAATAAAAAGTTATGCCCAAAATACGACAGTTGCGCAAAATTGGAATTTCCGAAACTGTACTTCGTTAGAACGCCCTTTCAAGTTTCCAATCTCCAAAATTAATATGTCAAGTCCAATTTTTGCCCTTATTTGACCCACATTTCATCCTAAATGATTTCATTGAGTCCCAATATTATTTTATCTGCAAAATAAACTAAAACACATCAAAACGTTCATCAAACCCGAGAAACTAAATAAAATATTAAGTAAATTGGGCGATAAATATTGATATATTTTCCACTCATCACACCCCCAAACCTAACATTTTGCTAGTCCTCGAGCAAAACAATAAAATAAAATACAAGAAACAATTAAAATTAAACTAAGCCACTTTCGTAGGGATCACGGTTGCATTTAGCATATGTAACAAGTCTTTAAACCCCTAGGTGTCCCTAGTGGATGAGTTGTAGTCTCGTGAGGGCTTACAGCAACGATACCCACAAACGTTTGATAAAAGTAAAAAGATAATAAAACTAATGCACACAAAAGCAAAAAGACAAGAGAAAAGAGAATAAAGAAGTTAATGACTAAACATGTGAAACTTCTTATCCAAGTTAATAATTATTTTCTTTGTTTCTAGATTACTAAATAAGTGAATTCTCCAATTATTTTTTTACCATTCTTCATATACACAGCTGACAAAATATTAATCAACTCATTTTTTCCCACAATAGTCACAGGTGCAGTTGAGAAGAAAGTAATATTTTTGTCCTAAAGTTTTATCAGAATTCACACTTTTTTTAGCAATGGAATATTTTTCTGATTTATTTTTGATTTTTAATTTTTTTTTATATACAATATCTTCCATCTATGTAGCGAGCTTTGGGCCAGTGACTATCAAACCAGTTGGTTTTAGGGCACTAGGTGTTAAGAACCCCTACCGACTTAATTACTCAGACTTCATATATATATTTTTTTGCAACATCTTTGATCCATGTAGCGGGCTTTGGGCCAGTGACTCCCAAACCAGTTGGTTTTAGGACACTAGATGTTAAAACACCCTTACAGACTTAATAACTCGGATCTCATACGTTTTTTTTTACTCCATCGCTTTTTATAGATGCTTCCTCCAATTAACTAAAGCACTGAATATTACAAACTTTTCAATTACAGCTCATGTTTGTATGTTACCATGCATATTGATAATATCTGTCAACTGAGCCTATGAAGATCCATTTTAGTTAGTTTTATGGAGAATTCACAAATTAAATAATTCAAAAGGAAATAAACAAAAATTAATTGTTCCGAAATAGGTTGAGATACGTCTCACGAGTGAAAACTCCTTACACAGTTTCTCACACCAATTTCAACTGATTAATCAAATAAAAACACAAAAATACAAAATATTTTTTTGGTTTTTGTAAAAATTTTCAATTTTTTTTGGCTTTTTCGAAAAATTTTGACTAAAAATAAAACAAAAAACAAGATACAATTTAACTATTATCATCCCCCAAACCTAAATGAGACATTGTCCCCAATGTCTTAAACAGTAGAAGAAGAGTTTAGAAAACTGTACCTGGTTAGCCGAAATTCTACATCCAAATGAAAAGTTAAATGTTAAGATCCAGATTTATCCGACACCTCTTACCATGATCATTATCAGACTAGTTTATCTTGGAAAGAATGTGGTCAATTTGAGGTTCAAAGGCTAAGATTTGTTCAATTAAATTTGGGGCAGTTTTGGCAGTAAAGAGAAGTTCTTTTACAGGCTTTGACACGAACCCATTTCTCCGGGCATCATCAAGAAACACACAAAGAAAACCATAAAATCCATCAACATTGTACAGTCCAAGCGGTTTCTGGTGTATGTTCAAGTTTGCCCAAGATAGTACTGTAAAAAATTTCCTCCATCGTGCCCAAGCCTCCTGGCAAAGCAATAAAAGCATCAGCACGGTTAATCATCTCTAATAGTCGTTCAGACATACCTGGCATGATTAGTTCCTTGTCGTTTGATGATCCAATAAGATTCGCCTCCGCCAAGGGTTTTGGTATGATTCCCAAGACTTGACTGCCTCCATCTTGTACAGCCTTTGAAACGATCCCCATTAGTCCAAGATTGCCACCGCCATATACTAAGTGCATATTCCTTGCAGAAAGACTCGACCCAATTCCGGTGTCGCTGTTACGTATTCTGGTTTAACACCAACACTGGTACCGTAAAACACACAGATGTTTTCAACCCGTCTTCTTGAAGTAACTTCCATTTTTATCTGGATGCCTTCAAATGTGAAATGATGAGTTGAATTTATAGAACATGAAAATGGTGAGTAATAATAGCACAAGTATCTTCCAAATGACGATTAGTAGCAAAATAGTAAATCATGAAAGGTCAAAAAGTAGTCTGGATCCTGTCGGAGAAAATAACAAAACAAATCACAATTATTAGGAAAAGAAAAAGAGATATAATATTTACAATAATGTAACGGCTTGACGTCTATGCGTCAGGGACAAGCTTCCCATCCAATTTTCTTATAAATTGGCAAACAGGGTCTTTTAGAGTCAGATTCCCGAGACTTAACTGTTGTCTTTCTTTACCGAATTGTGTATATAACATGCGAATTTCATGATATACATATCCATTGGGATGCGTCTCAATAGTCTTAGATATGTCATCCAAAGACTCCTTACTCAAGCCATCCCTAATGAAATTAATCTTATCTTCACGGTTATCAGACATCATTCCTAAAGAACGACAACGAGTATTACAAAACATACGAGCACATTTATAGCATACACCCATTCTTTTAGCTCTTCTATTTTTAGCATAGGTGCTTCTTCCTAAACCAGCCAGATGCGAAACAAAAGAGTCAGAAGACTCACCTGCCAATCGGACCCGTGTTTCAATAATCCAACGAATGTCATTAGGAATACCTTTGATCATCAGTAGTCTCATCCGTTCCAATTGAGCTTTGTAGACTTTCAGCAGAATGTTTTGAGGGAGAGAAGGAAATTGCTTGTGAAGATTTGCAAGAACGTCTTCCATCCTGAAATGACTTTACTTACACAAATGAAACATACACAAAAATAAAACACACCAAATCTGAATATATACACAAATTGCATGGGTTGCCTCCCTTCTAGCGCTAAATTTAAAGTCGTCGGCTAGACATGACTGCCCGAATGTTAGGTTGGATCTGAAAGTGTGACATTTTCTTTTTGTCGCTCAAATGATTCTCCCCAATAGTGCTTGACACGCTTGTTTTTAACCTTGAATATTTTGTTGGAGTCGGGATCATGTAACTCAACGGCTCTATCTGGTAAAACCTTGGTGATTAAGAATGGACCTGACCACCGTGATTTTGGATTCCATGGGAAGAGTTTCAAGCTTGACTTTTTTAACAGTACCCTCTGCCCTGGTTCTAGTTGTACGCGTACTAACTTCTCATCATGTCTCTTCTTTGCCTTTTTCTTTGTACAATTTGGCATCTCAAAAGGATGTATGTGAAATTCCTCCAATTCGTTGAGTTGGTGGAACTGTTCCTCTTCTATTGCTTGTAGTGCAAGAATAGGCTTCTTCAGTGCGCTTTATCTTCCGGCTCCATAGGAAATATACATGTTTTAAATTTGTCAGTAGAACTTTGCATTGCATTGGAGTTCTGGATGGTACTATTTATCACATCAAGTCTGAAACATTCCTTCTTTTTTTCATCATCTGGGAAATTCATGGCTTTGAAAACATTGAATGTTACTTCTTGGTCATGTACCCTCATGGTTAGTTCTCTTTTTTTGTACATCAATAATGGTTCGACCTGTAGCCAAGAATAGTCTCCCGATGATGATCGACACGTCTTCGTCTTCCTCCATATCAAGGATAATAAAATCTGGTGGGAAAATGAATTTGTCAACTTTTACCAGCACATCTTCAACTACACCTCTAGTAAATACGAGCGTTCTATCAGCAAGTTGTAGAGAGACTGAGGTGGGCATTGTTTCTCCAATCTATAATTTCCTGAAAATAGAAAAATGCATCAAATTAACACTCGCACCTAAATCACACAAAGCCTTACCGAAGTCATGTTCTTCTTTGGTGCAAAGAACAGTGAAACTGTCAGGATCTTTCAATTTTGGGGGAAGTTTCCTCTGAATGATAGCGATGTATTCTTCTGATAATGATATTTTCTCGTAATCTCACAATCTTCACTTTCGTGAAAGAATGTCTTTCATGAATTTGGCATAGCTGGGCATTTATTCCAACGCTTCTGCAAATGGAATGTTGATATGCAGCTTTTTGAAGATCTCCAAGAACCGAGAAAACTGATTGTCTAGTTTATTTTTCTGGAGACGCTGTGGAAAATGTGGAGGTAAAGTAATTCTTTCTTGATCTTTTTCATTTGCTTCTTCTTCCTCCATCTGTGGAACTGTATCTTTAGGAACCTCTTCAATTGTTGCCTTGATTCCAACATCTTTGTTGATTTTAGTATCGTTTTTCAAAGTAATGGCTCGACATTGCTCCTTCCCTCGATTCCTTGGATTGGTTCTGTGTTGCTAGGAAGGTTCCCTGGCGGTCTGTAACTCTGAGCATTGGCCAGTTGTCCAATTTGATTATCTAGTGCTTTGATGGAAGCAGATTGGCTTTGAAAAATAGCATCATATGCTGCTTGTTTCTTTTTGAACATCTCTGCAATCCATTCTTTCATTTCTGGTTCTTTTTCAAACTCTTGGCTTTTGTTTTGTTGCTGAAATCCAGGTGGTGGATTGTTCTTTTGCCCTGAATTATTGCTCCATGCAAAATTGGGATGATTCATCCATCCTTGATTGTAGGTTTTGGAATATGGATCGTTCCCCTGTCTGTTGAAATTGTTGACATAGTTCACCGTTTCTTCATGTTGGTTTGGCTCTGGTGCTCCTCCATATGGTGAACTTGTGGCTCTGGCGATGTTTACAACTTGCGTGCTAAGTGTTTCCAGGCTTTTGCACATTTGCTCCAACTTAGTATTCACTGCTGTGTTAGCTCCAACTTCATAAATTCCTGTAATTCGTTGAATCATGCTCCTTTTTGTTGACCATAATAAATTATTGTTAGCCATTTCTTCGATTAAGTCTCAGACTTGATCTTCTCATTTTTCCATTAAAACTCCTCCAGCAGCAGCATCAATTATGGTTCTCATCAATCCAAAAAGTCCATTATAGAAAGTTTGGACTTGAAGCCATTTTGGAATCTCATGGTGATGACATTTCTATAGCAAATCTTTGTACCGTTCCCAAGCTTCGTAGAGAGTTTCCGAGTCAAGTTGTACAAAGGATGTGATGTCATTTCTCAGTTTTGCTGTTATGGCTGGTGGAAAGTACTTTGCAAGGAATTTGGTGGCTAGAGTGTTCCAAGTTGTGATGGATCCTGCTGGTAGTGAATGTAGCCAAGCTTTTGCTTTGTCTTTCAAAGAATATGGAAAAACTCATAGTCTCATTGCTTCTTCTGATGCTCTGTTGTAATTGAAAGTGCCGCAAACTTCCAGGAAGTTGCTGATGTGGGCATTAGGATCTTCAGTTGCATTCCCCCAAACTGAACTGACGGTTGAATCATCTCAATACATATTTTGATGTCACAGGCATTTACTGGTAAGAGAGGAAGTATAATACAGGAAATGAGGCCGTCAACCACAGAAATGGTTCTGTCTCGAATAGGAATTGGTGGTGCAACCTCCAAAGGTTCAGGTTCCATGTTAACGATTGCTTCTTGGCCTTCTCGTCTTTCCCTTCTCAACTGTCTGATGGTTCTTTCAATCTCTGGGTCAAGCGGTTAGATTTCAAAGCTTCTGGTTCGTCTCATGTAGTGTCTGAGAACCTGAAACACAAGAAAACAGAAATAAAAAGTAAAAAGAATAGTGAAAGATAAATAAGTCCTCGGAAAAAACTTGACCGGCGTAATCACACGCGTATACTGCAAGCGCACGTATCGTTCAAGTAGTATAAAAAAGTATCGATCTCACGAGGACTTAAAACCTTTTGTTATCAATTTATGAAGTTAAATGTTTACAAGTATCTAATGGATTGATTGTTTGATTGGGTGGTGACTTTAAAATTAAAACAAGTAAATAATATTGCTTGAAAGTAGATTGAAGAAAATTCAAATTTATAAAACTATCTAGGGTTGTGAATCCTTCCAATATCATTTTTAAAGATGAAGTGGTTATCTTATGGTTGTGTAATATATTGGTTTATTAACCTAGAACATGAAATTATGTGCATATAAATTTTTGGGTTGATTGGATTTGATCTTGGTATGTTTTGAACACAAAAGGACCAAAATGCAATTATCCGAAAATTTGGGGTTGTCTTGGCAATTTGACAAAAGTTGAGGATTTTGTTGCAATCTGATTTTGATGAGTTGGACTTGTTGGAAATCATTTTAGAAATTATTTAGAATCATCCAAAATTATATTTGACAATTTTAGGACTAAAATGATCAATTTGTAAAGTTGTGGGGCAATTCGGTAATTACCAAGAAATTTGATTTCTTGTGTGTACTTTTTCAGAATTTAATAATTGGATATTAAATAAATAATTTTATTTAATTGATCCAAGAAAAATTTTGAAATCGGAAAATTTTGATTTTCCGCGATTCCGCTGCGTTATCGGATTTTCGCCATAAAACCCCTACAGTGGCAGTAGCATTCGGCATTGTAAAGGGAAGGGCAGAAAAGTTTTTCAGGTCCGATCAGTGTGTCTAAACCGTTTCTGCTACCCAAGGAAAGCGTTTCCTACAATAATTTGAATAAAAACACACATAATTTTATTGCTGAAAGAAAAAGAAATTACAATAAAAATAAAACACATAGAGTTAGATCCATTCACAAAACCTCAGAGAGGATTTTATGGATGAAGCTATTTTTCTAAGGTGCTGAGCACCTCTATATATAGTAGAGGGCTCAGCACCCTCATGCATTTAACAATCGCATTACATTTAATAATGCAATGCAATTGTCAATTTTATGGGCCAATCCACCGAAATGTGGATTAGACACATTATATATTCTTTTTTCTTCTTGTTTTTTCCCTTTAATAATTACATATAAAATACTTTAGATTCTTTATCAATTTCGGTCTTGAAAACTTCAGAATTAGAAAATCTTATGAACTTCAAAGTTGTAGATCTTTGAGTCTTCTTTCATCTGGTACTAAAATCACTTCAGTCTGGTATCGAAGTAAAACGTTATGGCCAAAATACGAATATTGCGCAGGGTTGAAATTTCTGAATTTGTACACTATTAGAATGCCCTATTAAATTTATGCCCTCCAAAATCCAAATTTCAAGTCCATTTTTCTATATATGCATCCAAAGTATTATTTCACTTACATAAAAGATAAAAATTATAATAAAATATATAAAATATAAATTTAATTATTATGCTAAATAAAAGGAATTAATGAAGTTACAAGTGTAAAATGATTGATTTTTCTTTTAATAAATGTACACTTTTAAGTGTTCATCAACAGCAAGTCGACACACGTGATTGTGTACAAGTTTCGTTCCAAAATCTCAATCATAACTTCATACATGTTCTTATAAATGAGCGTTTCCGATTTTCGTCATTATTTACACACATGCATAAGCACTCATTCTTAATCCACAACTCTTTTATTGGACACATGTCACACGTTCTCGTGTTTAGGTTTCGGTTCTATTAATATAACAAGGGACTTTTGGGATATATGTCCTAAAGTATAAATATAATATGTAAACAAAATTAATTTTAATTAATGAATGAATCAATTTTCATTTATCAAAAGTGTTTGTTTTAAATTCGCATATTATAAATTGTCATGAATGCCTTTTGTTGCTAATGTGCTTTTACACTTAGTGTATAAGTATTATACGTCCTCAAGAAGCGTGACTTGGTGGTGTAGGGCTTAAGATCTCACATTGAGGTTCTAGGTTCGAATTCAGGGAGTGTGTTTCAAAAAAAAAAAGTATGTGTTATAAATAAAGAGAATTTAAGTCTAAAATTAATAATCATAAATAGTCAGTAGAAATCAAATGAAGATGGGGCACTTTATTTATGATTTATCTACAGCTGCGGTTCATTCCATAATTGCTTAACTCGGGATTGTTCATGTAGTGACAACAATAAAATATATTATACTATCCGATTAATTTTTGAATAATACTTAGTTAACTTTTTCTTTTTACTTTACACTCATTAAATTATTCAATAAACTCAAAATTAACTTAAATCTATCGGGTGAAGTTCCATAAATCCCCTCATTATTCCTGCAAAACCCTATATATATTCAAGATAAGAAAACAAAAAAACCAAGAAAACATCAACACAGTAAAATCTGGTTGAATTTTAAAAACCCACCACAAAAGTGGAACCCTAGATACAATGTTTGGGTAAGACAAACAAAGTAAAGTAAAATAAAATAAAAGAAGACAAAAATAAATAGAAAAGAGACAAGAACAAAAAATGGGGGGAGGGGGGAAGAAAGGAAGAACAAATAAGAGGGCAAGAGGAAGAAAAGATAAAAGATGGGGTATCATGTTTGTGCTGCCTGCTGTAGATGAATTGGAAATATTATGGGCATTTTTTTCTTAGAAAATAGTTTGCTTTTACTTAATCCAAGAAATTTACTAAAAAAACTCTATTTAAAAAGTTATAGAGGATTAATTTAATTAATTTTTTTTTAAAATAAAAGGATTAAAATGCCCATAAAATTGCTTTACTTTCACAAATTGTTTTTAAAGGAAAAAAATGGAGGTATTTAAAATTACAACAATGACACATGCACACCTTTGTAAATATCTTTATGCACAAATTTATATAAGACAAAAGAATATTTCATTATTAAAAAAAAAAAAAAAAAAAAAAAAATCAATTGCGTGATGTGCGTAAGAGGGGATAATGCTAATTTCTCCTTATTATAAAATAATCAATATTATTAGTAATTATTAATTCATTAAAATAATTAATCATGAAAGAATAAAATTATAAAATACAGTATTTTTATACAAAATTATTATAAAATCTAATATTGTTTATAAAAAATTATTTTAATAAATATGTTTTAATTAAACTTTAGTCTATTTCCATTTCAAATGATTTGATATTAGACAATATAATGCATAAATAAAATAAAATTAGTATATTTATAAATTTACACACACATATATAAATAAAATTAAAAAATTTATAAGAAATCTATGAGAGGTAAGGATGATAGAAAATATCAAATCCCGACAGAATCTTGTACCGTAAAATTATCCAGATTAAAAACTTATGTCAAGATTTAAGATGAATTTTCGTCATGAATGAAAAACTAGGTCACGATTCGAGATAATTTTTTGTCTCAAATTTAAGACACCGTTTGATAGAGAATTATGTGAGAGTATATAGATTATTTTTCAACGCTGGATTTACTCTAAGCCCTCGTTTGGTAAGGCGTTTGTGTAGTGTAAATGCTAACATCTAACGTCTTACCAAACGACGTAATGCTAGCGTAACCAAAAACTAACAAACCAACCTTTTTTTGAGCTTTTTAGGAGAAACTATCATTTTGTCATCTGTTTAATTTTTTATTTTTATTTATCTTATTTGTAATTTCACAACTTACACTCTAAAATATTCTCTATATAACAAAACACCCTAAAAAACTTATAAACTAATTTATACTTTAGCGTTTGTATCATAACTTATACTTTAGCGTTTGTAGTATAACTTATAAATTTAATTTATACTCTCAGTCCAATATTCTCTTTTAAACACACCATAACTTTTATTTCACAGTTTATAAACTAACTTATACTCTCGATATATTACTCTCTATCAAACTTAGGATAATGATATATAAATAGGATAAATATGTGAAAATATAAAATAATCATCCTATCCTAAAATTACCCATTAACAGATGGGGATATGACGTCACTGCCACGTTCAAACGAAATCGATTACAATCCAATCTCTGATCATAAATAACCCGACCTTTTTCTCTTTGTATTCAATCTCTTATCTCTCAACGAAATGGCGGATGAGACCGTAAACCCAGAAGTGTTTGAACTGAATAATGGAACCATGCAAGTCAGCATTACCAATTATGGCGCCACCATCACCTCACTCTTGGTTCCTGACAAACATGGTATGTAATAATCATGTTTTTTTTTTTTTTTTTGTTAGTTACTGATGATGACTGGAATGTTGATTTTGCAAGGAAATTTGGGCGATGTTGTTCTCGGATTCGACTCTGTTGAGCCATATGTGGTGAGTAGATTTCTATTTGAGTTTGGATCATGATGTTTATGTGATCTCATTACAATTATGTTTCTGGGTACATTCATTGGCCTCTTTCACTGTAAATAATGCGACCCATTTAATAATAATGCTACATTATCCGAGAATTGATCTTTAATATCATTGCCTTGTATGGTTTTGCATTTTGAAACCATAAGTGCCCGTTTGTGATTGTGGTATGTTTGAGTTGTCAGAGGCTTTAGTAAGTATGACTAACTATGGTGATGTATGTGTTATTAGAAAGGTGTTGGCTCGTTTTTTGGCTGCATTGTGGGTAGGGTTGCGAACAGAATTAAAGATGGGAAATTTTCTCTGGACGGCGTTGAATACTGTTTGCCAATCAACAAGCCGCCAAACAGTCTCCATGGTATGAAATTTCCTATTTGTTCAGCCATATTGTTGTTAGTTTCTGTTACATTTTTCCCGTTTATTTTATTGCATTTTTTTTCATGTTTCTTGTCTTACGGAAACCATAAAAGTGATCGAAATTTTATTGATCTTAATGCAACAATGATTTCAGATAGTTTCATAATGGTTTCAAAAGATCCATATACCCGAAGCCACCTAATGGGAAAATGCTTTAGTTTGGTTTGGTTGTTTGGCTTCTCTTAAGCAACCAAAGATGTCTCACTGGTTTATTGTCTTAACAAAAAAAATTATAAATATGAATGGAACTCTCTAATTCTGAAGCTGAATTATTAGGATATAATCATGATGTGAGCTTAGGCTAATGCTGTTTATTGGTTGCAAACTTTTTTCACTCATCACATTAGAAATAAAATTCTGAAGTTTGGAAAATCAACTTTATGTTAGAAGGGGAGCGTCATCCATATTGAGCTAATGGAACTCGTGTTCTGTGTGGTTTTTATTATTAATTTGCAAGTCAACTTAGTAAAACTATAGAAAACAACTACATAATAGATTAGTATACCTCATATACCAATTATTTGCTCATGATATGTTTATGAGATGGAAAATTCCATAGTAAATATCAAACTTTTCTTTCTTTCTTTCTTTATTTATTTTTTTTTTTCTGGAAAAATTATAATTGTGAAGACAGATTTGAGAAATATTACTTTAGTCTGTGATGGAATCAAAGGATTGAAAACATTATGGTGAGTTATAGGCTCTTCCATGTTGCTTTATGGCATCAACATGGTGGCAACAGTAAATTGCTTTCCTGTTCCTGATGCTGTACACTAGGGTACAAGTTTACTTCTCAAAATAGTGAGAAATTACCTTTTTAATTGAAGAATGCGTCTCATTTTTGCTTTCCCCACGTATTATCAAATTTTCTATAACTAAATATTTATGTTCTTGTTTGGTACCAGTGCGTCACTTGCATTTATACAAATATATTTTTTGATTCATGGCTGTATAGACTTTGGCAATCAGTAGGAAGATTATCTTAGAAAACATATATGATAGTTCTGGCGTCTTCAGAAGGTTGATATTTTGACGGTTTCCTAACATACAGATCTATGTAGCTGTTGCTAATTAGTATGGCAGAGATGCAGTACTCTGCTTTTTTCTTCTTGGTGCTGAGCACATTTTCTCTCGTCTATTAACTATATAACAAGCAACTGAATTTTAAGAATTTCATTTTCATGATATAATCTTTATTATTTTTTTCACTCTCACTTTAGGTGGGTTCAAGGGTTTTGATAAAGTGGTGTGGGAGGTAGCAGAATATAATAAAGGCGAAAATCCATCCATTACTTTCAAGTATCGCAGCCATAATGGGGAGGAAGGTTCTCTCTTTCTTACCTTACCACAGTTACACACACACACTCACTTTTTCTGTTTCTTATTTTTCTCCCTCATTTTTTTTCTTGTATAATTTTTTTCCCCTTTTAATTAATAGGTTACCCAGGGGATGTTTCTGTGACGGCAACCTACACACTTACTTCAAGCAAGACGATGAGGCTTGACATGGAAGCAGTTCCTGAAAACAAGCCTACTCCAATCAGCTTAGCTCAACATACGTACTGGAACTTAGCAGGACATAACTCGGGGAACATACTTGATCACTCAATTCAGATATGGGGATCACACATTACTCCTGTAGATCAGAACACAGTCCCAACTGGAGAAATTATGCCAGTCAAAGGCACCCCTTTCGATTTCACCACTGAGAAAAAGATTGGCTCATCAATTAATGAAGTACCTGGCTTGGGGTATGATCACAACTATGTTCTTGATTGTGGGGAAGAGAAATCAGGTTTGAAACATGCTGCAAAACTGAAGGACCCGTCAACCTCAAGGGTCCTTAATTTATGGACCGATGCCCCTGGGATGCAGTTTTACACCGGTAACTATGTCAATGGAGTTGCTGGAAAAGGAGGTGCAGTTTATGGAAAGCACTCAGGTGTCTGCTTGGAGACGCAAGGGTTTCCAAACGCCATAAATCAACCTAACTTCCCTTCTATTGTGGTTCGACCTGGTGAGAGGTACCGACACACTATGTTGTTTGAGTTTTCAGTTGAGTAGTCTCTCTCTCGGAGAGTAGATATTGGAATAATGTTTTTTTTTCCTTCCTGGTTTGTGTACTGTCTGCGAGTAACAAAGTTTGAATAATGGTGAAATCTCTAAATAATAATATTGGAAGAAACTTGTGTGATTTGAAAGATGTGGATGTATATACTCTGTGATTCATTTTGGTATCTTGGCATTTAAACAGTCTTATTGAATATTGATTGTAGGGTCATGGTCATTGCATCCGGGACTTAATGTTGCTTATTTAAGCACTGAACTTTTTGAAATTAGTCTGACTCTTTGGACTTCTTGAATACATTTTTGGGATATGATTTTAGCGGAAACGCCAGATGCTTGGGACGGGACGATATTTTAGTGGGACGAGACATGACGATTTTTTATTCTGAAAAAAAATACGTGATGGTCGTATATATAGGACAGATATGAGATTGGTAAATCTCGGCTCGTCTCATCCTATTATCATATCTTATTATTAGATTTTATATATTTATTTAATATTTATAATATTTAAAAAATAAAAATAAATTAATTATAATGTCAATACATTCAAAAGTAAAAAAAATAAAAATAAAAAATCTTAATGCATTTTTCAAAAGGGAGAGAATAATGTAATTGCACTTATGTTTCAGTATTAGGCTCCAAGTTTTATAGTTAAATTAAATGTAACCATATAAAGTGACTGCAGGAGATCAGAACGTTTTTTTTTTTACCTAACTTGGATTTAAGCAGAGTAGAAAATCATCGTCTGTCCCAGATTCTTACAAGAAATGTATTCTTTGAATTCGAACCCAGAACTTGAAGGTCGGATCCTGAACTCTAAATCACCAAATCATGTCCTTCGAGGGCATAACACAAATAAACCTGATTTTAGGGGGAAAAATACAGCTCTCTAAAGGAAAATTTAGAATGAGAGAAAATAAATGTGATGCATTGGGATCATTTTGAAAATGAGGTATGCCCTATATCTATCTATAGTGGTATGCGACTCTCACTCTGAGGTAAATTTATTCCGGTACTGAAGCATTGGATCCATTCCCGAATGACTTTTAAATATACTATATATTATCATATATCTAATGTTCATTTTTAAAAAAATGTATTATCTTAACTTGGTCAAGATGCGGTCTATATTGAATGAGTTGCTGGACTAATCATGATATATCACACTATCATAGCGACTTTATTGTTAGAAGATGTGACATAAGGGTGTATAAATTTTCTAAGTCAATTCGTGATTCGACCCGATCTGATTTGTGTGGGTTTTAAAAAAAAAAAACGGGTTAACCTTATCCAACCCAATTTTGCGGTGGGGTCATGATTTTGATATTAAAATCCGTCCCGTCTCGACTTTATTGGTTTTTTATTATTTTTTTAAAATTTTATTATTTTTCTAAAAATTTTATTTTTTAAATTTTATTTTTACTATTATTTCATTTGTTTATTACTTTTGTTTAATATTTATATTTCAAAATAATTAAATCATTAAAAAAAATTACCTGACCCGACGCGACGACCCTTTCGGGTTTCACCACTCAAATTTCAGATTTGGATTTCCCAACCCACATGACCCAACATGATCAATTCTCACAAAATTCAAAAAAAAATATGACACGACCCCTATCCGTAAACACTCCTCTCACATTTTAGAAACTAAGTTGGGTGTTTGATCCGTATGCCCAACGAGTTATGGCATATGTTCTTTATGAACAAAGAATTTATTGTAGCACTGACCAATACTGTATAGAAAATATATTATAATAAAAAAATATATTATAATATTATAAGAATTCAATTACAATAATTAAATTATAAAACTGAATTAATAAATATATTAAATGAGAATCATATTATAATAAAATATATTATTTACAATTAATTTTTTATTATTAAATTATAAAATTAAAATATCTCTAAAATTATTTTTTTATTATTAAAAATTAAAATAAAAAATTTGTTACAATATAAAAACATAAACTCTTATTCAAATAATAAACCTATTAATTTAATACGTGACACATAATCTTTACAATTATTTATTTATTATTAAATTATAAATTAAAATATATGTGTACGGACCAAATTTGGTCCGAGGGCAATTTCGACCTTTTGCTCCAGGACCACTACTGGATGCACCCTCGAAACCCCCTAACCAAACCCCAAAGATGTAATGTAGGCTCAGGCCCAATGAGCACCAACACCCGTAATCGAAGAAACATCCAAAGGCCAGCCCACGTAACGCCCAAGTTCATAAACACCATTCATAACCCATCCGTTCCAGCCTACAACGGGCAAAACGCAGTAATAGCTCCTCATGAAGTCGACCGTTATCATGACTCGACGGACGAGCAGTCAAAGGGCAATAAAGACACAAGTTACTAGAGCATGTATATATAAGAAACGAGGCTCCAGGAGGAGGTGGGAGATTCAACCTCAAGCTCTCATACTCAGAACCTTAGAACACTCATTCCACAGCTCTCTTCACCTCCCACCTACCGCCCTCACGGCAACCCACGGGGATCAAGGTAACATCTGACCTTTGTCCCTTGTTCTACGACTTTAGCTCATCATTTCCATCACTGACTTGGGCGTCGGAGTGCCTACGACATCCACCACACCGGTGGGTAGACTCTTCACCCTACCTCTTTGTTTTGCATGATCGCCAGTGCCCCTCTACGAAATCTCGATTGTAGACGTCGGGTGAAAATCAGCGTCTACATTTTGGCGCCCACCGTGGGGCCCTAGCGATTCATAACAAACAAAGCTCTCATTCAGCCAACGACGAACTCGCAAGCATCAACATGGCTTCAGGCAGCGAGCCTTCAGACCCAATAGCCAACCAATTGGCCATTCTCCAGGAACGTCTGCGCGTACTAGAAGAGGAAAATTCGGCCATGAAGAATACTAACGGCGACCTTCAAAGCCAGTTGGAGCATCTTTCCTCCACGCGTAGCCAAGTAGAACCAACGAATCCCCTTGAAGCTCCAGGTAGGGGTAGGCAAAAAAACCGACCGAACCGAACCAAACCGCAAACCGAACTAAACCGAACCGAATTTACGGTTTTTTATTTAACAGTTCGGTTTGCGGTTCGGATTGGCTCACCCCAAACGGTTTACGGTTCGGTTCATGAGCTAATCCGAACCGCACCTGTTAAACCGAACCGAACCGTTATAATTAAAAAAAATTATATATTTTTATAAAAATATTTGTATTTTTCTTTTAATTTTATTCTATGTTTTATTTTTATTAGTACGTTAATACTTTTATTCTTAAATTTTTTGTTAATATATTTATTTGTTAATACTTTTATTCTTCAATTTATTTGTTAATACTTTTATTCTTAAATTTTTTGTTTTATGGTAGCATCATTATTCTTGAAAGTAAGATGTTGGATTTGTCTCTTAATTAGAATGATTGTAACATCATTATTCGAGGTAATTTTTAAAAAATACAATAATTAATTGTGCCTCATTTTTCAATCCTTTATGGAGTGCATATGTTCACTGGAGTCACAACTTACACTCTAACACTTCATACTATTTGTTTGATAGACTAGTTTTTTTTTTCTTCACTTAAGTGGATGAAAATTTGTTTTAAATATAATAATCCGTAAATCGAACCGAACCAATCCGTAAACCGCTGGTTTAAAAAATTTTCAATCCGAACCAATCCGTTTTTTAATGGTTTGGTTTGAGAGGTAAAAAATCCAAACCGTAAAATATGGTTTGGTTCAGTTTTTAGCAAAAACCGAACCAAACCGAACCGCGCCCACCCCTAGCTCCAGGTCGCCAGCCTAATTCGGTGGGGACACCAAACATCGAAAGAACCGAAGGTCCCCTTCCTGAAGATCGTCCAATTGGTCACGGAAGAAACCAACAAGTCCCCCCAGCCGAAACGATGACAGCTTCGACAATACGCAAGGAAATGGAGGAATTCAAGGAGGCGATTCTGTCTAGCTTACTTGGAGCCAGGGTACCTTTGAGGAAAAGTAGAGCAGAAACCCTGACAGATACTCCCTTCGACGAAGGGATCAACTCGGTTGAGCTCCCACGAAAGTTTAGCCCTCCAGAAATGAAATTGTACGATGGATCAACCGACCCCGATGACCACATAATCCATTACAAATACAAAATGATGTCCACAGGCATTTCTCCACACCAGAGGGAGGCAGGAATGTATAGAGGATTCGGAGAGACGTTGGTCGGTCCAGCCCTCACATGGTTTATAAATTTACCATATCGATCGATTGGATCCTACAAAGAATTGACAGACAAGTTCGTGGGACACTTTGCTAGTTCATGCAAGTTCGAGAAGACCACAGACGACCTCAATTTGATACAACAGCGGAAAGGAAAGTCTCTTCGAAGCTACGTCTCACGCTTTAACAAAGAGAGAATAGATATCCCAGATCTCCACCAGTCGACAGCAGTAGAAGCATTTCGTAATGGGTTGTTGGCAGATAGTGGCCTCTACAAGAAGCTAACGAACAATCGATGCTACACCATAGACCAGGCTTTGGCAAGAGCCCGAACGGAGATCAGATGGGAAGATGATAAGAGGAATACAAGTAGGGAAAGTTCTTCCAGTCTACGAGAGAAGAGAACAGGCCTATCCAGAAGACCGAAAGAATTCGATAGGAGGGGCCAGCATATAACTGACCGAACAATATATCGTCCAAGAGATTTCCGCCCCTATGACAAGGCTTCCAATCGCGGGCCAATCCCTTACGACAGAAGAGAAAGAACCCTCATAGGTGCACCAAGACTCCCAGACTACAACTTCACTATATCACCAGGTGAACTCGTCTCAGTCCTCAGGAAGATGGGGATGAAGTGAAGTGGCATCCACGCTCCAAGGAAGGCTCCAGAAAGAAAGACACCGGTAGATGGTGCGAATTCCACCGAGACTACGGGCACACGACGACCGACTGCATAGCACTAAGGTTGGAAGTCCTAGAACTACTAAACAAATGGCACCTGAAAGACCTGTTAACGGAGAAAGGGAAAGCTACATTGGCCCGAAGAGAAGAAAGAGAAGACCGGGGAGGAGCCCCAATTCCTCCTCCAATCAACAACACTGTCAACTTCATCTCAGGAGGTTCAGAAGTAAGTGGGGTCTCTTATTCGGCAGCGAAACGACAAACCAGGATGGTTTCTTCTATCGTCTCGGACCACGAGCAAACTGTAGCGGGAGACTACACAGGGCTAATGATTGAGTTCTCGGATGATAAAATATCCAATCTTGTGAACCCCCACCATGACGCCTTGGTGATATCCCTACAAGTGGCCAACTTCATGGTCAAGAGAGTGCTAGTCGAAACTGGATCATCAGCCAATATTATCTTCTTGACGGCTCTCAATGACATGGGATGAGGATTGGAGCAAATGAACCGTCGGTCTACGGCCTTGATAGGCTTCAACGGAGAGCAGAAATTCACTGTGGGCGAAATTTATCTCCCAGTATACGCATGGGGAATCAATAAAATGATTATGTTCTTGGTCCTTGATTGCCCTTCAGCCTACAATCTGATAATGGGACGACCATGGATCCACGAGATGCGAGCTGTTTCATCTACATACCACCAGGTGTTGAATTTTCCCACCAAATGGGGGGTCCAAGAGATTAGAGGGGATCAGCTTGCTTCCAGGGCCTGTTATCAAACCACCCTAAAGCCTAAATCCCAGTCGGCATAGCAATTACAGGGAGGATCTTGTCGAGACTACGCAGGTGGGCCCAAAGTGGAGGAACTCGACGAGGTCCAGATTCACCCACACTACTCGGACCATAAGACCCTAGTTAGAGCCGACCTTGACCCGGTGTTGCGGGCCGAACTGGTGGAATTCCTCCTGAAGCACCATGATTGCTTCGCCTGGTCGCATGAAGATATGACAGGGATAGACCCATAATTAATGACTCATGAGCTATATATAGATCCGACTCACCAGTCTGTTAAGCAAAAAATGATGAAGTTTTCCCCAGAAAGGAACCGAGTCATCGACGAAGAAGTTCAGAAGTTATTAGAGAATGGAGCGGTAAAAAAAGTGAAGTATCCGGACTGGCTTGCCAACGTCGTGGTCGTGCGGAAGAAAAATAGAAAATTGCGAGTCTACATCGACTTCACAGACTTGAACAAGGCATGTCCAAAGGATTCCTTTCCACTCCCACATATTGATTCGCTGGTCGACGCAACAACAGGGCATGGACTATTAAGTTTCATGGATGCGTACTCAGGATACAACCAGATTCTCATGCATCCGAATGATCAGGAGAAGACGACCTTCGTCACCAACAGGGGGATCTACTGCTATAAAGTAATGTCATTCGGGCTGAAAAATGCGGGTGCCACCTATCAACGACTTGTGAACAAAATGTTTTCCCATCAGATTGGGAAGACAATGGAAGTCTACATTGATGATATGTTAGTGAAGTCTTTACAAGCTGAGCAGCACCTGGAACACCTTGGGGAGGCATTCGACGTAATGAAGAAGTATGGGATGAAACTGAACCCCACCAAGTGTGCCTTCGGTGTAGCTTCGGGAAAATTCCTTGGGTACTTGGTCACTCGACGAGGAATAGAGGCCAATCCAGAACAGATAAAATCCATACTCAACATTCCATCCCCAACAAACCCAAAAGAAGTCATGCGACTTACGGGGAGGATAGCAGCTCTCAATAGATTCATCTCCAAGTCTACTAACAAAAGTTTCTTGTTTTTCTCCACCATCGGTAAGTCGAAGAAATTTGAGTGGACCCCGGCCTGCGAAGAAGCCTTGACCAAATTAAAAGAGTACCTGACCACACCGCATCTCCTATCCAAGCCAGTCGACGGTGAGAGGCTTTACCTTTATCTTGGAGTTTCGCCACAAGCAGTCAACGCAATTCTGATAAGGGAAGATGAAGGACTACAACATCCAGTCTATTACGTAAGTAGAGCCTTGCTCGACCCTGAGACTCGGTATACTCAAATGGAGAAGTTGGTCCTTGCTTTGGTGATGGCGGCACGAAAGCTCTGCCCCTACTTCTAGCGCCATCCTATCACTGTATATTCCACCTCCCTATTACGAAGCATTCTTCATAAGCCCAAGCTCTCCGAGAGATTGACCAAGTGGGCTGTTGAACTTGGGGAATACAACATTGATAAGTGTGGTTTATACCCACTTATTATGGCATTCTTAGCCTATTGTTTTGTTATATTTCGAGATATTTAATGTCATTTATAATTTATTTTCTGTTTTTATTTGTAGGAACATAATTCATGGATCATGGGATATTTACACGTGTTTTGGGGACCATACGGGAGCATATGACACAATTTGCTCAGCACCAGGAACTGCACTGGCGCCCCAACATCACGCCATGTCAGGCGCCACAACGCCAACAAGCAAACAAGTCTCAGCCAAAATGCCTAGAAGATGGCGCCAATATCACAAGGCGCCACAGCGCCATGGCATCAATGTCTCAGGCGCTGAAGCGCCTATTGAAAGAACCAATGCAAGACGACTTGGCGCCTTGCAATCCAATATCGCATGGCGCCATCATTACTCAAGGGCCATGGTGTAGGGTTTCTACTATATTCTCGGGATCAATTCAAGCAAGAAATCATGTGTGAATACAACAAAGAAGCATGGCGGAATCATACTTACATTGAACGGCTTTTGCGATGCGAGGAACAACAAAAATCTTCAAGCTTTTTCCCTCCAAGGTTCTCGGCATTGACTCCATTTTGTGCTCCAATTTTCGGTCCTTCAAGCTCCAAGCTTGGTGTGCATTCCATGCCCACGGGTGGGTTTCCCTTTCACCTTCGTAAGACTCCTAAAGTGTGCTAGCACTTGTGAAAATTTGCAAAAAATCCTCACCATTGTGTTCTTGATGCTCTCGGCAATGAGAAGCAAGAAGAAAGAAAATTTGGCCCAAGGCCGAGTAGATGGAGAGAAGAAAGAGTTGCATATATTTTTTATTTCAAAAATCTTAGTAAATGATATACCAAAAGTGAATTTGGTAATAGTCATTCAAAGCTTTCAAATGGAGTGTAAATTAAGTCACCAATAACTTCACCTAAACCCATCACCAAAAAGCTATTTTAAAGTGACAAGTGATGTGACATGTGGGCCCCACTTGATTCCAAATGCGAGTGGGCCCGCAAACACTCTCGGGCTCGTGTTTGCTAATTTCGAATTAACAAACTTCCGTCGCGACGTAATTAAATCGAATTTAATTAAATAATTTTGCCTAGCAAAATTACTATTCATGTCGCTAACGAATTAATTCTAAATTAACTCGTTCGCCCGAATTAAAATCTAATTTTAATTCTACGTCGAAATCCAATTTCGTATAATATATCGAATATATTATTTTATCGATTAATTCCAAATTAATCGTTCTCTCTCTTTTAAATAATATTTTATCCCAGATAAAATATCTCCGTAATTAATCCTAGTTTAATTTTCTCTCTCTATTAATTAATCCCATATTAATAAAGTGCGAGTCATACGTTATCGGTGAATCTTCGGGAAGCGACCCATGAGATCCCTGGATATGTTGGCAGTAAATCCGGTCGTCGGACTATCCGAACACGTACGTACATAGTACTAAGTTTTTACCGATTTACAAGACATGGTCGGCTTCTAGCAAAACACTGTGCCTATCTAATTCTCCAGAAATATTCTTATAGGAATATGTGATCTAAATCAGGCGTAGTATACGTAGTATTGCGTATTACGATCCAGTATCGGATGTCACGTGCAAGGCCTGAGGCTGGAAATGTGTCTGCCCCGTACGAAGTACATATCAGATCTATGGTCACTAGTCTATATAATCGGATAAACATGACCTAGTCATAATATCTCGATAGCTGCAGCTTATAAGAGCACCAGTTCTGTATCCTACGTGATCATCATCTCCACTATGACTGGAGTGATACTTCCGTCTTGACCTCACACCCAGTACACTACGATTTTTCAATATACCCAGAAGATGCGTACACAGAACCTGTTAAATCCCTGGACGACCAAAACCAAAGTATATTGATTGTCGCAAGTATTAGCGGTGCAAGTCTCAGGTTAAGACCAAATACACCTACCCTGATTCGGACTTCCATAAACACATAGTCATACTACCAATGGAATTCCGAGGGGTCTATCCAGAACGAAGCTGTTTCCGTACCATCGGTAAACACAACCTCCTATTACACTTGCATGAGTATCCTATACTCAAATATATGAGAACTATGTCGTTATGCTCCCACAACGTGCACAAGTGTAATACTAGTCTTTTACGCATTATCGATGTCCAATCTCGATAACACTCTGACTAGGGATATTTAATGATTAAACCTTCGTGGATTGATACTGTCTCATATCATCTCAATCCGAAACTAATCATATGGACCTTCTATCATTTATACATCTAGGTAATCAAATTACAAATGATAAAATGGCAATTTTCTTTGTCACATAGTTAATTTGTACAATAACACAATGATCTGTACAAATAGTGATGCTATGGGTCATAATTATCCAACAATCTCCCACTTGGCCTATAGCCAAGTGTCCTACACCCGAACTATGTACGGTTCACTCAAATTTCTACTGAGGAAATGCTTTCGTCAGCGGATTTGCATGGTTATCATCTGATGCGATTTATTCGATCATCACATCGCCACGATGTATGATCCGAACGAATCAGATGAATATTTGAAGTATATATCTAGATCGTTGATGAGACCATTAATTCTTTAGCGTGTGCTGAAGTCTAGCTCAGCTGCTAACAGAACTACTCCTAATCTGATTAGGATTATTATCGATCCAAAAGGCTTCTATTGCTGCCTCAGCTGCAGCAATATTCCGCTTATGTTGTTTATTCGGTAACAATATCTTGCTTGGAAGATTTCCAGATCACTGTTCCGTTATTCAAACTGTATGGTACCTTTATTACGACTTATAGTCGTTTATATCGGTTAGGAAACTTGCAATAGTGAACCAAGTCACTTCAAGTTCTCCTTCTCCACAGTATAAGAAAGCATCATTCGTTCATCTAAGATACTTAAGGATGTTTTTAACATCAATCCAATGACTATCATTTGGATTGGCCTGATTGTGACTCCATATGCTCAAAGCATATGAGACACCAGGTCGCGTACATTTATTTCAATGTACGCGTTCTCGGAGAGTATGAACAACTTTAGATCTATCCCAGTAGATATTTATTCCTAGAATAAATGTTGTATCTCCCAAGTATTCTACGGAGAATTTTTCATGAAAGCCAAGCTTTCACCAATTGTTTTATGGGAATATCATTTCCAAGAAATGACATGTCATCATTTTATACAGGACAGTCATTGTCAGTGCGCTCCCACTAACCTCCTTATATACACAAGAATTATGTTCGTTTTTGAATTAAATCATATACCATTATGATTACATCAAAATGATAGTTCCAAGAACCCTATGCTTGCTTCAATCCATCCATGGATCGAAATAACTCGCAAACCTTGTTTGCTCGTTTTGGTACCACAAAACCGTCAGGATGTTGTAAACATCCTACAAAAGGTTTCCTTTTAAGGAAAATGATTTTGACGTTCCAGCTGCCATATTTCATGAATGAAATATGCAGCATCAGCAAGCATTATCCAAATGGATTTTACTATGGCAACAGGTAAAAGATTTCGTTATAATCAACACAATATTGATAACGATACATTTTCGCTACAAGCCTAGCTTTGTACGTTGGTATGTTGCCTTCCATGTATGTCTTCCTTGAAGACTTATATAGTACCAATAGGCACAATGCCTTCCGGTACAACAACCAGTGTCTAAACTTGGTTGGTATACATGGAATCCATTTCGGACATCATGGCACTTTGCCATAATAGGGAGTCGATACCTTGTATCACTTCCTCATAACTAGTCAGTTCGTGTCCCTCAATAAGATTGACATCTTTACGAGGTGAGATCAGAAACCCATACCCCAAATTATTTTCTGACTCTCTCCGACTTACGCGGTTCTTGTGTATTCAAAGATTATTGGTATATTTTCATCATTGATGAACTATTTGTGTTCTATTAAGGAATCAGTGCCTGGAATAGTATTACTCTGATTATCATCGAGTTTTACTTTCCTCTCACTTACAACTGCATATAGGTATTCCTCTTAGGAAAACCGCATGGTGAGCAATAATTACATTGTTCTCAAGTGAGTTGTATAAGTACTATACTTTGGTTATCCTGGGATAAACCACAACTTAGGCACTTATTCGATTTGGGTTCTAGTTCGGTATCATCCAAACATATGCCTAGCATACCCAAATCTTCAGGAATGAGAAAACCCGGTTTCTTTCCTATTCATATCTAATATGAAGTCTATCAAACAGATTTTCATGGAACATTATTCAAAATAAGTTTTGCATTGATTAATCTGTATCCTTTGAAGGAAATGGTAGCTCAGAGCGACTCATGATTAACATTATCGTGTCCAACAAAATTTGGTTTCTCTGTTCGGACACACCTTCAAATTGACGTGTTCCGGGTGAAGTCCTCATTGAAAGAATATTATACTCTTTCAAGTATATGAGAAACTTATTGCTTACGTATTTTATCATGGTCTAACCGTGACAGTTTAATACTTTAGCCGATCTGTTTGTCTACTTCGTGTCGAAACTCTTTGAATTAATCAAAAGTTTCTGATTCGTGTTTCAAAAAAAAAACACATAACCATAACGCGATGCCACATCCGTAAAGGTCACAAAACATTCATATCCACCTCTAGCCTAGCTTAGACATGGGCCCACTTACGTCACTATGAACGAGGGCTAACAGATCGGTGACACTTGCATTTTTACCAAGTAAAAGGTGTTTCAGGCACTTTGCCTAATTAACTAGATTCGTAGACATTATTTGATTAGAATCAAATCTGTCCTAGTATCCACTCTTCGAAAGTGTGGATATACGAGTCTTGTTAATTGTGTCCCAAACAACAATGTCACTTTTAAGTCTCATCTGATCAAATCAGTTTGAGCTATTTGTTTGTCATGTTATACGTTTGAGATTCATTTATATTCAAAATATAAATACTGTTATTCACATCTAATGTGCTTATCTCAATATCATCTTTATAAAATAAAATACTTTAGTGTTCTAGAATATAAAGGTATACCCGCAACGGGTTAAACTCTGATGTGGAGATAATGTTTCTAGTCAAACTAGTTACATTGTAACAGTTTCCTAATTTAAGTACATACCCGAAGGGTAATTCCTAAACTTAGGTTTCTACGATTAAAACAGCGACTGTAGTCCCATTTCCGATTCGTAGGTAAATCTCAACTGAAGTCAGTATCCTGCTTACAGCAGATTCTGCGCATCAGCACATATTTATGTACCACACTCAGTATCTAAAATCCAATTTTAATACTAGTAGCGAACATTTTGATGACAAACATATTTGAAGTCGAAGCCTTGCCCATCTTCAATTCCTTCATGTCTGCCATGTCCATACGGCAGTCACGCTTCCAGTGACCCCGTTTGCCACAGTTTAGGCAGACATATTGGGATATGTCATTTGTCTTCCCAGAAGACAATAATGACTTTGCCTTTGCCTCTTTTCCACACTCCAGAAGCCTTTGGCCAAGCCTTGGCCTTCTAGGATGTCGAAGTAAGGTGCGTCTTGCTCTTCTTGCCTATTGCAAACTCTGGCTTTGTCTCCTTGAGTATAGCCATTAACTCTCCAAGAGTTTTCTATTGCAATTTGTACTTCTAAGATCTGAGGATAGATCTATGAAGATCCTTCAATTTCTTTATCATACTATAAGGATCTAATCCTTAGTTCTGACTAAGAAATTTAGGAGTCTTTGCGGCAAGCATAACGGATTAAGCACTAAAGTTATCATCACATGAATATTCCAAATACCATGTTCTACTATTTGCTCAACTCCAGGCTTAGGCTCGAGACGTCACTCTTATTAAATAAAGTAATTTCTCGGTCACCCAGGACTATCCTGAGATTTTATTCCCAATCTGAAAATTAAAGTCGCTTAAAAAATTTTCACCCAGGATTATGTTTTAAATGCTAATCTTTCATATATCTTGATTCCAATAGTCTAACTATCAAATCAACGATTTTAGGTACTATTTATTATAATGATTACTATAGTCTAACTATATAATCAACAATAATTTTATTGGTTAAATTCAAATATATTGATTACTATAATCCAATTATATAATCAACTATAATTGAAGTAGTTTGAATACAGTCCAACTGTTTTATTTAAAACAACGATTAAATATTAGTCCAACTAATATATTAATTTATTTAACGAAAAATTGAAATGATCGCGTATTGCCAAGTAACTAAACGAATATTGCAAATTTAATACTTGCCTCCCACTATTTTTCGATGAGCCTCTAACCCTCTGTGGAGTACTCGGGAAACCTTGTTTCCTAGTGGGCTAGGATCCCGTTAAATAACACACAATCTTGACTTTGGCCAACAAATTGTATGATAATTAACTAGGTAGATCTCTAAGATCAATTGGATCCAATCCAATTCCTAGATCCAGTAGGTGGACATCCAAGTCCGAAACATATATCTTATATATGCCAATATATCCAATATATTCCCTAACATTTTTCCTCTGAATCAACTAAGCCTTGGCTTTGGCACAACAAACTTAATGATCCGAGTTAAGCGGAACCCATTGACCTTGGAAAGCTTCGTAATCAATGTCGATGGACAAGAAGTGATCTTGACTTTGGCCAACAAATCACAACTTGGACAAGACAGCGATATGGAACAAAGCCTTCATGATTCAAACACATCTGCGACGGACAAAGGTCTTGACTTTGGCCAACAAACCAGTGTCAATCTTGGATCTTGAGTAAGAATCACTTAATGGAAGGAAAAACGCTTAATATGTAGTGAGGGTTTTTCGCGTAATTGGCAACCAATTAATTATCTTTGTTAAGGTTTCATCATCATACACCCTTAAACATGCATTCTAAACACATAATAAGGCGCGTAAGTAAATAAATATAATAATGATATGCGGATGGATATTTAAACATTGTTCCTAGAACAAATCTCTCCATTTACTCTCTCCCGCTAGCACAAGTATTGCTTCTACCCGATTACATAACACTTCTAAAGAAACCTCATTTACATTGAGGGGAATAGGTGAGAAGAGAAATACACATAGTCAAGAGGTAATAGTCTGGACACGCAGGTCCAATTAATAAATTCTAAATTTATTACAATAATTTCCAAAATTGTCGTCACCCATCTAATATCCATCCAATATACATTATTCATACATCGCATCCATGTATTCACACAAGCATGTTATCAATCAATCTAATCCAATTAATTAATCTGAAAATTAATGACCATCTAATGTTCAAACAACGATTTGATTTTGCGCGAGTCAAATTCGTTTTGCGAATAAGTACTCAAAGTACGAATTCTTGAATTATATTAAACTACAACATTAAATCCAATTTAATTTGTATTTAATACTAATTCTATATTTAATTCCAAATTAAATATTTACATTTTTTAATGTGCCTTTACGACTTAGATTCTAAATCTAATCGTTACGGGTCTCAAAGCCCGATTAACATCCAATGTTAATTTAATTAAAGTCCAATGGGCTTTTAATTAATTTCTTAAGACATGGACTTTTGGTCAATATGGGTCAAACCCAAAACCAAAGCTCATTTAAGGAATCACCCTTATTTGCCAAGAAACTTATTTAGGCCCATTAGGCCCAATTAAAATTAAAGGTCCATTAAGTCATATTTGGACTTTATGGAAATGGTTTTGGGCCCAATTGGATCCAACCAATTAGCCTAAACCAAACTTGGCCCAACCAAGCCCATTAAGCCCAATTACAACTTTAAAAGCCCAATTCCAAATTTGGCCCAATTAATTAAATTACGAAAATTCCAAATTTCATAATTTAATTAACCAAAGTGTATGCCATAATTAATTACTCAAATTAATATTTCCAAAACATCAATTTACACAATTAATTATGCTCATTATCATCAACACATGTCCAACACATTTGAATCAAAAAATCATATCAATTTACATGCTTCAATGTCACGACATTTAGGGTTTTATGTCCAATTCCAAATTTAATCCAATTAAATCTCAAATTAACATTTCCCAATTGTTTCAAGTCATCCAATGATCAAAGGAACAAAAAATACCATGACTTTAGGGCATCACTCACATTCGGCCATGCCAAAATATTGGGGAAAATTTGATCCAATCCAATTTTCATTAAATTGATCATGCATAACACCATGTTATCATAATTTAAGCATACTCAAACAATCAATTTCACTCAAACATGCTCAAATCATTTTTTCCCAATTTTACCCTAAATTCAATTTCATGCTCAAAATGGCTCTGATGCCATTGTCGAGTTTCTACTATAGTACCAGGATCAATTCAAGCAAGAAATCATGTGTGAATACAACAAAGAAGCATGGCGGAATCATACTTACATTGAACGGCTTTTGCGATGCGAGGAACAACAAAAATCTTCAAGCTTTTCCCTCCAAGGTTATCGGAATTGACTCCATTTTGTGCTCCAATTTTCGGTCCTTCAAGCTCCAAGCTTGGTGTGCTTTCCATGCCCACGGGTGGGTTTCCCTTTCACCTTCGTAAGACTCCTAAAGTGTGCTAGCACTTGTGAAAATTTGCAAAAAATCCTCACCATTATGTTCTTGATGCTCTCGGCAATGAGAAGCAAGAAGAAAGAAAATTTGGCCCAAGGCCGAGTAGATGGAGAGAAAAAAGAGTTGCATATATTTTTTATTTCAAAAATCTTAGTAAATGATATACCAAAAGTGGATTTGATAATAGTCATTCAAAGCTTTCAAATGGAGTGTAAATTAAGTCACCAACAACTTCACCTAAACCCATCACCAAAAAGCTACTTTAAAGTGACAAGTGATGTGACATGTGATGTGACATGTGGCCCCACTCAATTCCAAATACGAGTGGGCCCGCAAACACTCTCGGACTTGGGTTCGCTAATTTTGAATTAACGAATTTCCGTCGCGACATAATTAAATCGAATTTAATTAAGTAATTTTGCCTAGCAAAATTATTATTCACGTCGCTAACGAATTAATTCCAAATTAATCGTTCTCTCTTTTTAAATAATATTTTTTCCCAAATAAAATATCTCTGTAATTAATCCTAGATTAATTTTCTCTCTCTATTAATTAATCCCAGTTAAATAAAGTGCGAGTCATACGTCATCGGTGAATTTTCGGGAAGCGACCCATGAGATCCCCGGATATGTTGGCAGTAAATACGGTCGTCGGACTATCCGAACACGTACGTACCTAGTACTACGTTTTTACCGATTTACAAGACATGGTTGGCTTCTAGCAAAGCACCGTGCCTACCCAATTCTCCAGAAATATTCTTATAGGAATATGTGATCTATATCAGGCGTAATATACGTAGTATTGCGTATTACGATCTAGTATCGGATGTCACGTGCAAGGCCTGGGTCTGGAAATGTGTCTACCTCGTACGATGCACATATCAAATCTCTGGTAACTAGTCTCTATAATCGGATAAACATAACCTAGTCATAATATCCCGATAGCTGCAGCATATAAGAGCACCAGTTCTGTTTCCTACGTGATCATCAGCTCCACTATGACTGGAGTGATACTTCCGTCTTGACATTACACCCAATACACTACGATTCTCAATATACCCAGAAGATGCGTACATAGAACCTGTTAAAGCCCTGGATGACCAAAACCAAAGTTTATTGATTGTCGCAAGTATTAGCGGTGCAAGTCTCAGGTTAAGACCAAATACACCTACCCTGATTCGGACTTCCATAGACACATAGTCATACTACCAATGGAATTCTGAGGGGTCTATCCAGAACGAAGTTGTTTCCGTACCATCGGTAAACACAACCTCCTATTACACTTGCATGAGTATCATATACTCAAGTATATGAGAACTATGTCGTTATGCTCCCACAACGCGCACAAGTTTAATACTAGTCTTTTACGCATTATCGATGTCCAATCTCGATAACACTCTGACTATGTATATTTAATGATTAAACCTTTGTGGATTGATATTGTCTCATATCATCTCAATCTGGAACTAATCATATGGACCTTCTATCATTTATACATCTAGGTAATCCAATTACAAATGATAAAAGGGCAATTTCCTTTGTCACATAGTTAATTTGTACAACAACACCATGATCTGTACAAATAGTGATACTATGGGTCATAATTGTCCAACACATGGCGCCACCAATTCCATCATTATATAAGGCGCCATGGTGCCTCAAGCTTCACGCGTCCCATACATTTCCCAGAGACTTTGGCGCCATGGCACCACTTAAGCAGACGCAGAGGCGCTGCGGGGGAAAAAGCCACGCGTTCCAGGATTTGATTTTTAGGGTTTTTAAGATCCCTAATGATACCTAATGACTCCATGATTTTATTATAAATGCATTAGTTAGTCCAAGACTTAGAGGGAGAGGCTAATACACAGAACAAAATATAGAAACACATATTTTTAGAGAGATCCAAGGAGGAGGATTGAAGAGCGACAAGAGGAGACGAAGACGGTGACCTCCGAAGAGGAAGAGATTCAATTCGAGTTTTATCTTCTTGTTTCTTTCTTAGAACTCTAATGATTTCCATTAGATTCATGACTTGTTATTCATTATTTTTTATCTTTTGTCATAAACTAACTCCTTAATTTTGGAGAATGATGTAACTAATGCTTGAACCTTTGTTTTAATTGTTAATTTTGTTATGAAGTTTTATTCAGTTTATTCGTATTCTCTTGAGTTTAATGCCTTGTGTTTGCTGGCCACAAATATGCTGATATATGTTTAGAATCTATCACTCGAGAAAAAGGGATTTTGAATCGATCTAGAGAATATGACCTAGGATTTTATAGAGTTCGAGAGAATCTGTAGTTCCTTTGAAGTCGTTAATATAGAATCATAAAGTGTAATGAGTTGATAACTACTGGATTTTTATAGAGATATCAAAGTCTGTAGTTGATGATATTTTCACTCGGCACTCGAGAGATGGAGTGGATATTTTAGGAGTCTTGACTTATAAAAAATATAACTGAACAAAGATGAATTGGGATGACAAATACATAGGCGACAGTTAGGTGAAATCAGGATCTAGAATCTCTATCGTATTAGTTCATCCTATCAAATTATTTTATATTTATTTATTTAATTAAATATTTATTAATTATCGTCTAAATAAAGTTAGGATTATCAATTGTAGTACTTAATGGGAGTTTAACACAATCCATGTGGGTTTGACACTCTAAACTCATTTATACTAAAACTTGACATCGTACACTTACGGTATGATATAAAATATCACAATAAGTTTTTGGCGCCGTTGCCGGGAATTGTTTGTTTAATTCACATTAATACTACTACCAAGTAATTTTAACTTTAATTTAGATTTTTATCTTTTATTTTTACTTTATATTTATTTTGTTTTGTTTTTATTTTATTTTATTTATTAAATTTTTTCTTTTTCTTTTGGTGCTTCAGTGAATGCGAAAATCCACTAGTCTCGACTCGCTCCTGTTTGATCCTGAAATAGAAAGAACATCGAAGAGACTAAGGAAAGAAAGGAAAATCGAACAAGAAGCAATGTCAGCAGAAAATAGAGAGATCAACCCACGTCTGGTGGCAATCAGAGATCATATCAAACCAGTAATAAATGATACTTATTCTGGGATTGCCCATCAACCAATCAACGCTAACAATTTTGAGCTAAAACGTACATTGATCAACATGGTACAAAGGAATCAGTTTGGGGGTTCAGCTGTAGAGGATCCCAACTTGTACTTAAGGATGTTCCTGGAGATCGCAGATATCATAAAGATAAATGGCGTGAGTAAAGAGGCTATCAGGCTACGCTTATTCTCATTCTCCTTACGGGATAAATCGTGGGATTGGCTTCAATCAATACATACGGGTAGTATCATGACATGGCATGATATGGCCACAAAATTTCTTGAGAGGTTCTTTCCATCAGCTAAATCAGCTCAACTGAGGGCAGAGATCAGTATATTTAAGCAGTTGGAGACTCAGACTCTATATGAAGCATGTGAGTGCTTTAAGGATCTACTACGAAGATGCCCACAACATGATTATACAGATTGGGTCCAGATTCAGTTGTTCTATAATGAGATGAATGGTTCGAATAGAACAGTGGTTGATGCAGCAGCTAGGGGAGCTTTATTTAAGAAATTAGCTGAGGACGCTTACAATCTATTAGAAGAAATGGCCATTAACCATTATCAATGGCCAAGTAAACGCGCTACGGTGACCAAAGTGGCTGGAATATATGAAGTGGACCCTCTTGTAGCACTTACAGCTCAGATTTCCACCCTATCCACTCAAGTAGCAGCCCTGAAAAATCCACGGGTACCATCTATTGAATCAGCGACAGCTACAAATATGCTGTTATTGGAAAGAAACCCAAACGTTGAACAAGTCAGCTATAGAGGAAATCATGTGCCTAATCGTTATCATCCAAACTTGTCATATGCTAATACAGAGAACGTCTTGCAACCTTCATCTGGTTTTGACTATCAAAGAGCTGAGCAGAAATCTTCCTTAGAAGATTTCATGAGCACGTTTGTTGCTAATACTTCAACGAGGTTTGAAAAGAATGAGTCAAGGCTGAACAATATTGAGACACACATGGAAAATCTTGAGGCCTCAATGAAGTCGTTAGAAACATAAATTGGGCAAATTGCATAATCCATATGACGGGTGCGTAAACACACGCGTATAACGCAAGCGCACATATCGTTCAAGTAGTATAAAAAGTATCAATCCCACAAGGACTTAATACATAATCTATTAATTTTATGAGGTCAAATGATTACTAGTATCTAACAGGTTGTTTGATTGATTTGAAAAGGTGACGATTCTAAATTTTAAAAAAAATAAGTAAATAAAATTGTTCAAAAGTATGCTTAAGAAAATTCAATATTAAAAACTATCTAGGGTTGTGAATCTTCCAATATCATTTAAAGATGAAGTGGTTATCTTATAGGTTGGTAAAATATTGATTTATTAACTTGGAACACTAAATTATGTGAAAGCCTCTGTCGATGGTCAGACACAAATACCCAGTTTAACCCAATTGAACTATATGTCTATGTCAACCAAATTATCTGGATTCATTAAGATTAAGTTCCAATTATGGTTTCCCCCGCTCGACAGGTATATTCCTATCCTGTAAGGAAATCTATTAAAGGGTTATATATCCTCAAGGAAGATCTTGGGCTATTGAGTCTAAGGTTTTTAACCTAAAATCTTTTTTCTAAGTTCATTTTAAGTTTACCTAATCAATTTTATTAATGACCAGTTAATAAAAAGCATTAAGATTAAGACTCAATAAATAAACCTTTATATTATCCAAGCTATAATCTAACCCCTTATAAACCGGTGATATTGGATTTCATCACAACCCCAGATAACTGGCTTAGTTACGACACATATTTACGGGTAGTAAAAATTTAAATAAAATAAAAGACATAAAGTAAAATACTGAAAATTAAATACTGAAAAGTAAATTGCTGAAAAGTAAAAAAAGTAAAAAGTAAAAAGTAAAAAGTAAAAAAAATAAAAGTAAATTATTGAAAGTAAATTGCTGAAGAGTAAATTGCTGAAAATTAAATTACTGAAATTAAATAAAGTAAAAGTACAATAAAAGAAAATGCTGGGGGTTAGAGGATTAACTTTTATTACTACTATTTTAGATATATCCCTTAATATAATATATTAACTTTACGTGATAATTACAACCCAGCCATAAAGGCGGTATCCTGATTAAGTCAAATTAATAATTAATTACCAACCGACCAACCAGGCGGTATCCATACTTAGTCAGGTTAAAACCAATTTATAATTAATTACCAACCGGCCAATATAGCGGTATCCTCATTAAGTCAAATTTTAAATAGTTTATATATTATAATTAAGGGAGATTAATCTAAATAGCAATAATAAAAGTTTTACCTTTCACCCCAGTAAAGGGGAATTACCTCCTCATTGCTTGAAAAATAAAAACTGCAAAAGTAAAGAGAGGAAATGATTGTGCGTAAAAGTAAATTGCGGAAAGTAAAAACTGAAAAATAAAGAAAAGAAAGTGCGAAAGCGGAAATTAATTACTGAAAGCTGTAAATGAACAAACAAGATACAATCTTCTTATTTATTCTTTAGGAATTTCAAAGAAGAAAGTATGAATTTTACAAATGAAATGGCTTGGTATTTATAGGCAAAATTTTGCCTCCATCAAATCATCCATTAAATTCTTCACCAAATCCATTATTAATTTCTCCACTAATTACTCCACCAAATCCATTATTAATTGCTCCACTAATTGCTTATCATGTTTGGTGATGATTTGATAATTTTATTATTTATTTATTTATTTATTTTTTTGCTTTGAAAATGACTATAATAATTACACACAACACACTTTTAGATGGTTCATCAATTTCGGTCATGAAATATTTAGAATTCGAAAATATTTTATCTTTCAAAGTTGTAGATCTTTGAGTCTTATTTAATCTGGAACTTGAATCGGCTCAATCTGATATCGGAGTAAAACGTTATGCCCAAAATACGACAGATGTGCAAAACTGGAATTTCCAAAACTACACCTTGTCAAAAACGCCCTTTCAAGTTTCCAATCTCCAAAATTAAAATATTAAGTCCAATAATTGCCCTTATTTGACCCATATTTCGTCCTAAATGATTTCATTGAGACCCGATATTATTTTATCTACAAAATAAACTAAAACACATCAAAACGTTCATCAAACCCGAGAAACTAAACAAAATATTAAGTTAAATGGGCGGTAAATATTGATATATTTTTCACTCATCACCATAACCAAGCAGCAGTAAGGGTATTTGGATAAACTACCATAGCTGCCAAGCTATCTTTTTCATGTCAAAGTCGCCAGTGGATACAAAAGAAGAAGCTACCATGACCACCATTTGGGTGGTTGCGTCTGGCTGAAGACGTTAAACTTATTTATTCTTATTTTATTTTGTTATTTTTATTTTTATTGTGTGATATTGTTTACTTATTCATTTTGCATGCTATTTATATAGGTAGATGGAGACACAAAAAGCCCGCGCAACCAAATTCTAGCCAGCAGGAGTATGATCAACTCCATGCACGGTAGTGTTGTTCCTCACTCTTGTTCTTTATTTTTATCTTACATTGAGGACAATGCAAGTTTTAAGTTTGGGGGTGTGTGCATGTTGCTTACCTGTTATTTATTTGTTTAAGCTGAAAAAAAATTATTTGTTTTTAGTCCTAGATAGTAAAACATAAATTCTATGATGAATTTCGTTTGTTTATGGGTGAAATTTTAGAAACGATAAGTGCCCAATTTACTTTTATCTGATTCCTTGAGTAGTTGATCTATGTTAGACTCGTAAGCACTCAGTTATAGGTTTTTAGCAGTGAAAACTTAAGTAGTTGGCAATGTGACTAGCTGAATAAATTGCATGTCGATGAATGACTGTTTTCTTAGATGTCTATCTTGATTTGCTCGTGTTATGATGTATGGTATAGATAGAAATAAAAGAAAAAAGTCTATAAAGAAAGAAAATAAACCACCTATAACCGATAAGCGTGAAGCTACCCATGAGCGAGTATTATGACCACCATGAGGAGAAATGCTACCTTAAAGGGTAGGTGTGTTGAAAAAAAAAAGAGTGCAAAAAGAGAAGTAAAAAAAAAGAGACAAGAAAAGACAAAAATAAAAATCATACCATACTGAGCACAAAATAAGGCAATTACAGAACAATCATTAAGTTGGCTTACTTAGGAATTAAGTTGTGACTGAACCTTTACACACACACACTGTGAGTCTAGCTTAGATGATTTACTCAAGATTTTGGATTTGAGTCGCATTGCGTACTTTGAAAGTTCTCTAATTTCATTTATAAGCTTTCTTTGAGGATAATTTTATGCGTAACTATCATGACTATGTTTTTATTTGTTTTATATTTTTGCATGATTGTGTGTGAATGACGTTTATGGGTTTCGTCGATGTAAGCCCTCACGAGACTATAACTCGTCCACTAGGGTCGCCTAGGGGTTTAAAGGCATATTGCATATGCTAAATGCAATCGTGATCCCTACGAAAGTGGCTTAGTTAATTTAGTTATTTTTAAATTTAGTTTTTATTTTGTCTTTTACTCGGGACTAGCAAAACCATAAGTTTGGGGGTGTTTGATAAGTGTGGTTTATACCCACTTATTATGGCATTCTTAGCGTATTATTTTGTTATATTTCGAGATATTTAGTGTCATTTATAATTTATTTTCTGTTTTTATTTGTAGGAACATTAATACATGGATCTTGGGATATTTACACGTGTTTTGGGGACCATACGGGAGCATAGGACACAAGTTGCTCATCACCATGAACTGCACTGGCACCCCAACATCACGCCATGCCAGGCGCCACAGTGCCAACAAACAAACAAGTCTCAGCCAAAATGCTGAGAAGATAGCGCCAATATCACAAGGCGCCACAGCGCCATGACATCAATGTCTCAGGCGCTGAAACACCTATTGAAAGAACCAATGCAAGGCGCTTTGGCGCCTTGCAATCTAATATCATATGGCACCATCATTACTCAAGGTCCATGGTGCCACCAATTCCATCATTAGACAAGGCGCCATGGCGCCTCAAGCTTCACGCGTCCCATACATTTCCTAGAGACTTTGGCGCCATGGCGCCACTTAAGCAGGCGCTGAGGCGTTGCGGGTGGGGAAAAGCCACGCGTTCCAGGATTTGATTTTTAGGGTTTTTAAAATCCCTAATGATACCTAATGACTCCAGGATTTTATTATAAATACATTAGTTCGTCCAAGACTTAAAGGGAGAGGCTAATACACATCACAAAATACAGAAACACATATTTTTATAGAGATCCAAGGAGGAGGATTGAAGAGTGACAAGAGGAGACGAAGACGGTGACCTCCGAAGAGGAAGAGATTCAATTCGGGTTTTATCTTCTTGTTTCTTTCTTAGAACTCTAATGATTTCCATTAGATTCATGAGTTGTTATTCATTATTTTTATCTTTTGTCATGAACTAACTCTTTAATTTTGGAGAATGATGTAACTAATACTTGAACCTTTGTTTTAATTGTTAATTTTGTTATGAAGTTTTATTCAGTTTATTCGTATTCTCTTGAGTTTAATGCCTTGTGTTTGCTGGCCACAAATAAAATGATATATGTTTAGAATCTATCACTCGAGAGAGGGGATTTTGAATCGATCTAGAGAATATGACCTAGGATTTTATAGAGTTCGAGAGAATCTGTAGTTCCTTTGAAGTCGTTAATATAGAATCACAAAGCGTAATGAGTTGTTAACTACTGGATTTTTATAGAGATATCGAAGTCTATAGTTGATGATATTTTCACTCGGCACTCGAGAGAGGGAGTGGATATTTTAGGAGTCTTGACTTATAAAAAATATAACTGAATAAAGATGAATTGGCATGACAAATACATAGGCGACAGCTAGGTGAAATCAGGATCAAGAATCTCTATCGTATTAGTTCCTTCTATCAAATTATTTTATATTTATTTATTTAATTAAATCTTTATTAATTATCGTCTAAATAAAGTTAGGATTATCAATTGTAATACTTAGTGCGAGTTTAACGCAATCCCTATGGGTTCGACACTCTAAACTCATTTATACTAAAACTTGACACCGTACACTTGCGGTATGACATAAAATATCACAACATGGTATTTTGTGTCTGGTCTGCGAGATCTTGCCCGAGCTCTCCGGGAGATTGACCAAATGGGTTGTTGAACTTGGGGAATACGACATCACCTACCAACCGCGAACCGCCATTAAGTCCCAAGCTCTCGCAGATTTCGTGGCAGACTTCAGTCCCAATTCTCAAGAGGATATGAGAGAAGAAGTACTTTGTGTCCGGTCTACAGAAATATGGAAACTCTCGGTGGACGGAGCATCCAGCAGACATGGTTCCGGCTTAGGAGTTGTGATCACTACTCCTGCAGGCGACATTATTCAACAAGCGTTCAAATGTGGTTTCCAAACTACCAACAATGAAGCCGAGTATGAAGCGCTAATAGCCGGGCTTGCACTACTCAATGAGTTTGGGGCGAGGATAGTGGAGGCGACGTCCGACTCTCAACTTGTCATCAATCAACTTCAAGGAGCCTACCGGGCTAGAGGAGCTCAGATGGCAGCGTATTTGACAAGCGTTCAAATGTGGTTTCCAAACTACCAACAATGAAGCCGAGTATGAAGCGCTAATAGCTGGGCTTGCACTACTCAATGAGTTTGGGGCGAGGATAGTGGAGGCGACGTCCGACTCTCAACTTGTCGTCAATCAACTTCAAGGAGCCTACCAGGCTAGAGGAACTCAGATGGCAGCGTATTTGACTAAGGTAAAAGAAGTCCAGTCTACTTTTGAATCTTTTGAAATTTCACAGATCCCAAGAGCCGAGAATACCTACGCGGATGCCCTGGCTACCCTTGGATCCACACTACAAGAAGGGAATATCCAAGCCATCCCCGTAACATATTTGCAATGGCCAGCCATAACTAAAATGGAAGGAGGCACCATCTCCCATATCACAAAAAACGACTCATGGATGACACCTCTAATCAAATACTTGGACGAAAGATCGTTACCAACAGACAAAGTGGTCGCCCGAAAGGTAAAACAGCAGGCTGCGCGTTTTGTTCTGCATGACAACCAATTATTAAGGAGGTTAGTTACCGGACCCTACCTCAAATGCCTCTCCCTATAAGAGGCGCAATACGTTCTGGCCGAGCTGCACGAAGGACAATGTGGGAATCATTCCGGATGTAGGAGTCTTGCGTGCCGAGCCCACACAGCTGGATATTACTGGCCCACTATGCGCGCCGACGCAGCTGAATATGATCGCAACTGTGAGAAATGTCAGAGGTTTGCACCAGTCTCCCATCTTCCACCTGAAAAACTCCGCCCATCCTTATCTCCTTGGTCGTTCATGAAATGGGGAATGGACATTGTCGGGAAGCTTCCAGTCGCCCCTGGGCAACGAGTGTACATGCTCGCATTAACAGACTATTACTCAAAGTGGATCGAAGCAGAGGCTTTCGCGTGGATAAGGGATCGGGAAGTACAAGGGTTCATCTGGAAGAACATTATTTATCGTTTCGGCCTACCCAGAGAGATTATCACTGACAATGGATCCCAGTTTATCAGTCACCGCTTCCAGGATTTTTGCAAGAATTGGGGAATCAAGCTCAGATTCTCCACTCCACGATACCCACAAGCTAACGGACAAGCTGAGTCTTCCAATAAAACGATAATGAACACTCTGAAGAAAAGGCTGGAGAAAGCAAAAGGAGCCTGGGAAGACGAACTCCCGGGAGTCTTATGGTCGTATCGAACAACAGTCAGATCGTCAACTGGCGAAACGCCATTCTCCTTGACTTTTGGAACCGAAGTAGTCATTCCAACCAACTTCGGTGTGTCTTCACCACGATACCAGTAGGTTGACGAGGATATGAACAAAAGACTCATGACCAATGCACTCAAAACTGTTGAAGAGTTAAGGGAAAACGTGACCATACGGCTCGCAGCCTACCGATAAAGGATGTGCAAACACTTCGATAAAAACATGAGAAGTAGAATTTTCAAGGAAGGCGACTGGGTCCTTCGCCAAGTCTTCCAAAATACCAAGGAAGCTAATGATGGGAAGCTCGGGCCCACTTGGGAGGGCCCATACATTGTCAAGAAAATTGTAGGCCACAGAGCCTATAAATTAGAAAAAGAATATGGGAGGTATGTCCATAACAGCTGGAATGCTATTCACCTCAAGAAGTACTACCGATGACCTCGTCACTTGACAAACCGCCATCTTACCACAATAAGGCGACCTGTTAGTTTGATTTCAGTTTCGATCTTTAACTTTATGTAATTTCAATTTCATTATGTAATTTTGCATAAGTCTATTGAACGAGTTATTAATAAATGTGGCTAAATTCTAGTCGACATGAGGATTAATGTCTAAACGATAATTGGGGTATATACTCACAATCAAAACATTGTCTTTACAAGAAAGGCCCGAGCCAATATTACAAAAAAGGCCCGAGCCAATATTACATCAATCTTCTTGCCTTTCAACAGGTTCAACTAAATCCATCGGCTGAGAGAGAGGGTCAGTCTCCATAGGCTCCTTCGGTCCAGACTCTTCCGTGGCAGCCTCAGCAACCTTATCAACAGTGGCACCGGTCATAGGCTGCTTCGGTCCATACTCTTCCGTGGCGGCCGCAACAACCTTATCAATAGTTTCGCCAGTCATCGGGACCTCTTCAACTCTCTCGGTATCGGTCCCTCCAATCTCCTCTGCGGCCATTTCCTTGGAGCTGACCTCCTGTCCTCCTTCAACTTCAATCTCCTCGATCGACAAAGATAGGCCAGCCTCCAATCTTTCCCCCAGCGTTATCCACTTCCTAGGATTCCACGAGCTGTGTTCCCCTGACATGTACTCCTTCATGAGCTGGCTCCTATCTTTTATAATGGCTTCCATAGCCACTCCCTCCAACCTATCCAGCAGTTCGGTTTTCTGGCCTTCCAGCTCTTCGACACTCCCCTTCACAACTTCCAATTCGGAAGACGTCGCCTCCAATTTAGCTTTCGTGGCCTTAGCCTCGTTCTCATCTTCCTTCATTCTCTTTTTGGATTCTTCAGATGAGGCTTTAGCTTCAGCCAATTCTTTTCGTAGGGTTGCATTCGACTTCTTCAGTTCTCTCGCCTTCCTCAGATTGGCTTCGACATATCTTTGTTGGAATATGGCATACTCCAGAGTCTGACACGACAAATGCAAAAAAAAAAAAAATTGAACAATTTCACTACGAAGATTCGTGAATACAAAATTCTTACCTCGTAATTTTGAGCAACGGCTCTTTTTGCAGCCTCTAGTTTTCTCAATGTCAGCATTCGACATTCATCTTCCTCTAAAAGCAATCCATCGACGAAGTTGGACAGACTGGAGGGATCCGACATAACTGTCGTGCTTCTTGGGATCTTAATGATTACATTTTATGGGTCATCCTCAATATCCGACAATTGTTTCCTCTTCTTCGAAGAATGTCCGGATCCAGTCGACGTCTTGTGACCTATTTCGGATGGTAGTATAACTGAAGTATCCTTCCTTGAGGGTTGAGACTCGGGG
The DNA here is from genome assembly GCA_019454045.1 of Zanthoxylum bungeanum. Lineage (NCBI taxonomy): Eukaryota > Viridiplantae > Streptophyta > Magnoliopsida > Sapindales > Rutaceae > Zanthoxylum > Zanthoxylum bungeanum. The sequence continues at coordinate 172,979 of SKCR01014385.1, forward strand.
ACAGTCTCAATTTCCTTCCCCTTGGATTTCTTCTTCTTCCTTAGTTCCAGCATTTCTTCCACTGATGGTAGTCTGAATTGACTCATTCTTTGCACTGCGCACAAATTTTCCTCCGGGGTTAGAATCCGTAAAAATAAACTCCCTTCGTATAAGATCCGACACGACTGTTAGTATATGTTTGGTCAAAGGCAAATGGATACCTTCGGGATAGAAAACTTCTTTCCATAGCGGTGTCAACCTTAACCTTTTCTCCGCCAACACCACCCTCCAATTCCTATCAGGCGGAGGAAGACTCAGAATATAGTTCGTATTTGTTACGACCCCAGACGTCACGTCAAAGCTATGATTTCGGTTTGAGCCTACAAAAGAAACAGGAAAAGAACGTCAGAGGCACATTAAGTCTACAAGCGAGAAAAGAATATAACCAACACTCACTCGTAATTTCCCAACACTCAGGAATTCTACCAGACCCAGTCGACCCGAACACACCCTCTCCCCTTACAAAAAGTAAGTCTTTTGCCAGCCCCCTCTATCATTTGTAGTCAGCCCAGAAATCAAATGTTCTCTCTTTTGTCGAAGGAACAAGTGGTATCTCCCTTTCTCCACTACATGTTTCTTCATATAGTAAGTGTAGAGTAAGTCCTTCACTCTGAATCTGATTCCCAATTCATATGCTAAAACCTCAACCGACATCAGGACTCTCCATGTGTTTGGCATAAGTTGAGAATGGGCTATTTCATAATGATCTAATACTTCCCACATAAGGTTTGGAATTGGGAACCTAAACCCGTCTGCAAAGGGACGTTCATAGAACCCAATCCACCCGGAAATCCTATAGTCGATTCGTTCTTTCGAAGAAGGCAACCTAACTTGAACCGACTTAGTGAACCTGTACTTTATTTTGATCTCCCTCATGGCTCTCCAGTTACACTACTTTGAGGCTTTTTAGTCAGAAGATTCGTTGGTTCACTTGTGCTGGTTCGTTCGACTCGGCAGAAACAGATCGCAGAGGTGGCACGTCTTTAGGAATACCAACTGGAGCCTCCGTCGATGCGAAAGTCAACACATCTTCATCACCCCCAACTTGAGTATCCCTGCCATACATACTATAAGGGGAGACGACTTGCAATGGCGAACCTACATATATCTCCAACGATGAATCACTTGAGCTCGAACGACCTTCAGTCAACATATCAGTTCACTCTATAAATAACGAATCAACATAAAACCAGTATGACATGAGATCAAACCTAGGCTTCACACAAAAACAATCCTAAAAAAAACTAATCAAATTGAAGATCAAAGCCTTGAAGAACATGAAGATTTGAACAAATTGAAGATTTGAAGAACATGAAGAAAGGAAAGAAGAATACCTTAAAATTCGAGGAGAGCCCTTCAACCTTCAACTCGAGAGAAGATATTGCGAATGAAATAAATGAGACCCCTCAAGGCCTCTTATACCCTTCCTCACAGTGACTCTTCTTTTTCCCGCCCAAATGGCCTCGAAAACAATGCATCATTTATTGCAAGTGAGGAAATCGAGGGGAACTAGAGACACTCAGCACCAAATAAAGTATTGTCGACTGTAATCCCAAGCAACTTTGACGCAAGTCGAATTAAGGACCATTTTTCTGGTCCAGTCGACATGTAGGCTCGGTTTTGTCCCTTTTTGATACCAAACGAATGAATGTCTTCCTGGCCCTCATCAGGTCCAGTCGACGGGATCACCTACCAAGTGGCTCATAATAGAGTCATGTGTTAGTTCTTTGACCTTCCTCTGGTCCAGTCGACATGTAGGCTCGGTTTGGTCTCTCTTTGATACCAAACGAGTGAATGACTTCCTGACCCTCATCAGGTCCAGTTGACGGGATCACCTCCCAAGTGGCTCATAATAGAGTCAAGTGTTAGTTATTTGACCTTCCTCTGGTCCAGTCGACATGTAGGCTCGGTTTGGTCTCTCTTCGATACCAAACGAGTAAATGTCTTCATGGCCCTCATCAGGTCCAGTCGACAGGATCACCTCCCAAGTGGCTCATAATAGACTCAAGTGTTAGTTATTTGACCTTCCTCTGGTCCAGTCTATATGTAGGCTTGGTTTGGTCCATCTTTGATATCAAACGAGTAAATGTCTTACTGGCCCTCATCAGGTCCAGTCGACGGGATCACCTACCAAGTGGCTCATAATAGAGTCATGTGTTAGTTCTTTGACCTTCCTCTGGTCCAGTCGACATGAGGCTCGGTTTGGTCCCTCTTTGATACCAAACGAGTGAATGTCTTCCTGACCCTCATCAGGTCCAGTCGATGGGATCATCTCCCAAGTGGCTCATAATAGAGTCAAGTGTTAGTTCTTTGACCTTCTTCTGGTCCATTCGACATGAAGGCTCGGTTTGGTCTCTCTTCAATACCAAACGAGTAAATGTTTTTCTGGCCCTCATCAGGTCCAGTCGACGGGATCACCTCCCAAGTGGCTCATAATAGAGTCAAATGTTAGTTCTTTAACATTCCTCTGGTCCAGTTGACATGTAGGCTCGGTTTGGTCCTTCTTTGGTATCAAACAAGTGAATGTCTTCCTGGCCTCATCAGGTCCAGTCGACGGGAACACTCCCCAATTGGCTCGTAAGGGAGTCAAGTTTGGTCAATAGACCTTTTCCTGGTCCAGACGACACGTAGACCCGGTTAGGTCCCTCGCAGGAACCAAACGAGCAACCGATCTTCTTACCATCATCAGGCAAGTTAAAAGCTTGGTTCATACTCGACTCAAACGACCCGAAGGCTCCAATAGCCCTCTGACCAAACAAATGGAGCCCATCCAAGTACCTCACATAGAATTGTCGACTGAGGCGAGACCAAGCAAGAAGAAAACTTGGACCAAATTCCGTCCTAACATCGAGACACTTACGGTCTTCAACAAAGCCTTTAGGTCATGACCAGAGACAACATCCACTTGCTTCCACTGGGGACATCTCCCTTGTCCAGGCGACACTTAAGTCGCTCGATTGCGATTTGATTAGGGCCACAAAGACCCTCCTAGCTCGATTCAGACGACACGACCATCGAAATACTCTCCAAGCCAAACTCTCATTGACTTAGAGAGTAGAGGACAAACTGTACGGGCCAAATTTGGTCTGAGGGAAATTTCGACATTTTGCTCCAGGACCACTACTGGATGCACCCTCGAAACCACCTAACCAAACCCCAAAGATGTAATGTAGGCCCAGGCCCAATGAGAACCAACACCCGTAACTGAATGACCATCCAAAGGCCAGCCCACGTAACGCCCAAGTTCATAAACACCATTCATAACCCATCCGTTCCAGCCTACAACGGGCAAAACGCAGTAATAGCTCCTCATGAAGTCGACCGTTATCATGACCCAACAGACGAGCAGTCAAAGAGCAATAAAGGCACACGTTACTAGAGCATGTATATATAGGAAACAAGGCTCCAGGAGGAGGTGGGAGTTCAACCTCAAGCTCTCATACTCAGAACCTTAGAACACTCATTCCACAGCTCTCTTCACCTCCCACATACCGCCTTCACGGTAACCCACGGGGATCAATGTAACATCTGACCTATGTCCTTTGTTCTACGACTTTAGCTCCTCATTTCCATCATTGACTTAGGCGTCGGAGTGTCTACGGCATCCACCACACCGGTGGGTAGACTCTTCACCCTACCTCTTTGTTTTGCAGGATCGCCAGTGCCCCTCTACGAAATCTCGATTGTAGACGTCGGGCGAAAATCAGCGTCTACAATATGTCAAATTAATTTATTATTATTAAATTGAAAAATTAAAATAACAATATTAAAATATCTCTAAAAGATTATTAAATATCTCTATAAGGTGGATTAAAATTTTGTAACTAGAAAACATAAATAAGCAAAGAAATCAAGTTTTTTATTAGAAGCTTTAGTTTGGGAAGGATTCATTCTTTGTAAAATTCTTTTAGGGTCAAAAAAATAATATTAAAATTTTATTAATGATCGCTCATTAAGTAGTATAAATTTATATTTTTTTTTTGATAATCGAGATATGCGAGGTCATTTACGTGTATTTTGATTAATTTTCAGAATATATATTCTGTGATCCTAAAAAAATACATATAGTAAAATTCGAATCTAGAGAGGAAATAAATCCAACAACTCCTTCAGGTTATATGAATTTATATCTACATAATTGTGAAAAAGAGGGGGGGGGAAACGAGAGAAGGGGTAGTAAGTAACTCTTGCTTCATAGGGAGAGCGTGACGATCTGAGCATAAATATGTAACGTGGCAGAACATTATTGGTCAAATGACAAAACCCCGACGTGGCAATAGAACATATATCAAATTCCAAAACTACCCCTACCAGAACTTCATCTTCCTCAAAACACCCCCAAATACAGTTGCTTTCTCTCGCACTTGCCGTTGAATGCAACAGAAAAAGAAGATGCCTCAATTATGGACACAGAAACTGATATTTTGTCTTCTAATCCTTTCTCTGTATCCTATATCTCTAAAAGCACGCCCCTTCGTTCTCGTCCTCACCCAAGACGACATCAAGGACTCGCCTATCTCTCCGGACGACGAGTCGGCCGCCGACTGGGATGAATTCGGCGACTCCGAGACCATGCCCGCTGAGGAGCTCGATCCTGGCTCATGGAGCCCTGTTTTTGAACCCAGCATCGATCCCGATGCAGTTAACGGAAGCTATTACATAACCGTTTCGAAGATGATGTCTGCTGTTAGCGGCGGTGATGTAAGAATGATGGAGGAGGCGGCGTCGGAGGTCGAGGCCGCGGCTATGGAAGGTGATCCCCACGCGCGGTCGGTTTTGGGGTTTTTGTACGGGATGGGGATGATGCGAGAGAGGAACAAGGCTAAGTCTTTCTTGTATCATCATTTTGCTGCTGAAGGCGGTAACGTTCAGTCCAAGATGGCTGTCGCTTACACGTATTTGCGCCAAGATGTGAGTAAATTTCTGCTTTTATTTTTTGAATTTTATATAATTCTTATAATTTCTGAGCTATAAAACCCTAAATCTTGATTTTTTTGATTTATTGATTAAAGAATATAATCACATTGTTATATATTTTTATTTAATGAAACATAGCTCTTTATTGGAAATTTTAATGCCTTTTTTATTACTTAATCCTAGCTATTTTGTTTTTTTCTTTTTCTCTTCATGGAAATTTAAGACTCTGTTTGGTAGTGTAGTGCTTGGTGAAATAAAAAAGATGATAGTGCTTAGTAAATATGGATTTAAGTAATAATTTTGCAAAAAATTGAAAAGGTAATATGAATTTTCCATAAAATAAATTTTGAGGTAAATTCACCCTAACTTATAAGCTACAGCTGCAAGTGTTTACCAAACGCCTTAAGTGCTGAGCCAAGCGGAACTGGAGTCTGGTGCTAAAGGGTTTATATTGTTGTTGAACGTTTCTTTTAATGAATGGTTTTATTTCTTGATTTGTTGTTGCAGATGCATGAGATAGCAGTTAAATTATATGCTGAATTAGCAGTGATAGCAGTGAATAGTTTCTTGATTTCAAAAGATTCACCTGTTATTGAACCGATCAGAATTCATAATGGAGCTGAAGAGAATAAGGGGGCCTTAAGGAAATACAGAGGGGAGGAGGATGAGGCCTTCCAGATCTTGGAGTATCAGGCACAGAAAGGGAATGCTGGAGCCATGTACAAAATTGGGCTATTTTACTACTTTGGTTTGAGAGGATTGAGGCGAGATCGTACCAAGGCATTGATGTGGTTTTCGAAGGCTGCGGACAAGGGTGAGCCCCAGTCCATGGAATTTCTTGGTGAGATATATGCAAGAGGAGCAGGTGTTGAAAGGAACTACACTAAGGCACTTGAATGGCTTAGGCTTGCTGCCAGACAGCAACTTTATTCGGCTTATAATGGAATAGGGTATTTATACATTAAGGGATATGGAGTGGAAAAGAAAAACTACACGAAAGTAAGTTCATTTTGTTTTGTGTTTGTTGATTGTATGATTTGTCTTTGTAAGTTACTGGCTGCTCTCTTGACTTGGCTATTTTGGTACAATTTTGCGTACTCTTTCGCTATGGGTGTGTTGTTCTCAGCATCAGAAGTTAATATTTGGAACTATTCCTTATATTTTTTTAAAATCTAAGTTAAGCATTGAATTTTGCATTAAGTGGTTCTATTCAAGTTAATTTTTCCTATGGAAGTAGAAGCTATTACAAATCCCAAAATAATACATTCCTATTCAACGCTGTTCTCCTTGCAATGAATGATCTTGATTATGCTTCTCCAGTTAAAAGAACGCTGTGGTCTTAAAAGTAATAATAACTATTATTTATTTATTCTTATTCTTATAATATGTGTTCTTTTTCCGTTTGAGATTGGAATTAAAGGTTTGGTGTTGGGCGGAAAGGTTTTTGGTGCACAGGATCTTATACTTACCTCTATATGTGAGCTTTCATTGTCAGTGGCTGATGTGAATAGGTTTAGATCAGTTGGGGATTGATGTGATTAGGTTCCTGATCAATTGGGGATTGACCTGGGTTGGAAAGTTTTGATGTTTAGGGAAACTCTGGTGCTGGAAATATGGTAGTCTTATAAACCTAGTACTACATAAGAAAAAGATAAACGGGTAGAACCTATGAAAATCCCAGTTGTTCCCTAGCAATGCCACCTACAAAGGAAAGCAGTCACTCTAATAGAACTTCAAAATGTATAAAACTTGTTATTCCCTTTTTCAGTGTTTCTGGTTTCAATGATATATATATTGCATATACTTTATGTGGTCTGTTGTTTTCACTAACCTTGATGGAAATCTAAATTATACACTTCTCTTGTCGCTTTTTTTAAGAGTATATGTCAAAAACTAATTCATTTTATTACAGGCAAAAGAGTACTTTGAGAAGGCCGCTAATAATGAGGAGGCCGGCGGGCATTATAACCTTGGAGTAATGTACTATAAAGGGATTGGGGTAAAGAGGGATGTGAAGCTTGCATGCAAATACTTTTTAGAAGCTGCCAATGCAGGTCACCAGAAGGCATTTTACCAGTTGGCAAAGATGTTCCATACTGGTGTTGGGCTGAAGAAGAATCTCCCCATGGTAAATTTAGTGCTCTTATGCTTTTAGTTTTGCTTTGGTCATATTTATTTGTTTATTTTTCGTTACTACTTTTTTCACATACAATCTACTCGAACCCAATCATTTTCTTTATGCTTTTTTGTGACCTGTATATGTTTTACTGACTGCTTTGGGAACATTTGGATTATTCCCTGATAGCATGGCAGTCACTTTGATCACTAATTTAGTTTACATGTTAACAGTGTTCAGTATTGCCCCTGTAAACATTTTTTCCTGTGATTGTGCTATCGTGAAAATAGAATGTTATCACTTTCACTCCTGGATTTAGGTTATCATTTGGAATGCAAAAGGGTTAAAAATCTAGAAATTGGGGTTTCGTGGTAAGACATTAAGTAGAAGAAAAGACGATTAAAAAAAATTAAAATTCCAAAAGTCCTATAGAAAGAGCTATATCTTTTTTTTTATGTTCTTTTGTGCTTGACTGTGACCAAAACAGCCCTTGTTTGTTTTAAAAGAAGTTCTGTTATCGATCCAAATGACTTGTTATCAGATTGTTGAAACTGCTGGTGAACTTCCTCCTTGTAGCCCAGTTACTGTAGTGGACAGCAAATTATGGCCAATCTATTCAATGCTGGAATCAGACCCACTATTAATGTTTGAATTCCGTTGAATTGAAGCCCACTTCCCTCCTAGAATGCCACTTTTCTAATTTCCCATTGAACTGGTGGAATACATGGCGCTTTGCTCTTCTGATGCTCGTATTCGTTTCCTGCAGCAGCCCATTTCTTTCTATTCCATCTTAATGCAGGGGACTGGCCTCATAGAGCACATCCTAACTTAACATTTAGGTTTTGACTTAACAAAGTTTGCATTGTCTTTTCGCACTTAGGTGCACAGCATGCCGTTATTTATTCTAGTACAGTGCCAAAAATTCGCAAGGTGTTCCTAGGTAATCATTGTTGTTCATTGGATTCCAGAATAGTTTTTTTGGTGTGTGTGGTGTGTGTGTGTGTGTGTGTATTAATAGATATCGGTACCCAAAAAGAATTCTTTCTCTGACGATAGAACAGAAGAACACCAAAACACAAGCGCGGCTGCATTCCGCGGCTTCTCTAGCTTGTGCAATGTAGTCGGGCAGTAGAGACAACAGAAAGCGTGAGAAATCATGTTTTATATATATATATATATAGTAGGACTTCCTCATTTTAACGAAGTGAGGATGCAGCTGAAAGGAAGAAGGGGGAAAACACGGATTTCAATGCCCTAAAAGGCAAAAACATGATTTCCAATGCATTGAAATCTGTGTTTTTGTCTTTTAGAGGCATCCTTGGTTTGTTAAAATGATGATGTCCTCACTCAAGATTTATTCTATATACATGTACACATAATCTATTTCTCATGTGGACTCAAAACACAAAAATCATAAAATTTGTTGTAATGTATTCGACAGAATGAATTCCCATGGTTGAACTCATGACATCTTAGTCAAAGAGGTTCTATGACCATTTTGAACTATCATTAATATTAAAAGCTTCAATTGATAGGACATGGCCTGATAATTGTGTGCAAACGTGCTTTGGGACACAAATTTACTTCATATTTGGATTTAGCAAGCTAAGTGGTCTTAGCGGGTGTCTAGTTGGATGGTTGCTTGGGGTTCATCTTCTACTTTTCTTTGGATACAGTTGAATCTAATGATTTAAAATGCCAACCTTTTTATTGAATCACTTGGAAGTTTTCCAAATTTGGAATCTAATGGCAAATAGTGTATCATTGGTCTTTGCTGTAAGGTATTTCTCAATGTTGGAATTTATAATAGCAAAACTTGATTCTCTATCCCCTCTGTCCCCACCTTCATGTACTTTTGTGAAGACCATAGTTGTTATTTTTGAAATGCATGCTCCTCAATATATGAATACATTTGAGTTCTACACGGTTTCAGGCTACTGCATTGTACAAACTAGTTGCAGAACGAGGACCATGGAGTTCCTTATCTAGATGGGCACTTGAATCATACTTAAAAGTTGATGTAGGTAGGGCATTCCTGTTGTATTCAAGAATGGCTGAGCTTGGCTATGAGATAGCACAAAGTAATGCAGCATGGATCCTTGATAAATATGGAGAGCGAAGCATGTGCATGGGAGAATCTGGTTTCTGTACTGATGCAGAAAGGCATCTATGTGCACACTCTTTGTGGTGGCAAGCTTCTGAACAGGGTAATGAACATGCTGCTTTGTTGATTGGGGATGCATATTACTATGGTCGGGTAGGTGTCTCAAGATAAAGGACACTCTCCAAGTTTGGGGGGGTCTATTTTTTTTTGTTTCAAGTGGTTTGTTCACTCTGACTCTTACTGGCAACACAACTTTCTTTTCATTTTTATTTGTTTTCCAGGGCACTCAGAGGGATTATGAGCGTGCAGCAGAAGCTTACATGCACGCAAGATCCCAAGCCAATGCGCAAGCAATGTTCAATCTAGGTTATATGCATGAGCATGGCCTAGGGCTGCCACTTGATCTTCATCTTGCCAAGCGTTACTATGATCAAGCCCTAGAGGTTGATTCTGCAGCAAAGTTACCTGTCACACTTGCACTCACAAGCTTGTGGATACGGAAGAACTATGCTGACAGTTTCCTGGTGATTACTTTTGTCTGGTCTATTTGCTTTGTTTCTGGCATGGTTGAAAATTTTGATCTATATTGGTATTGTGACCTACTCAGTTTAAACCTTTTATTTTTCTGAGAAAAAAATTTTATAAAGCAGTCTGTCTGGCCAAAATGCTGCCCTCGGATGGCAGTTCAACACATAAGCGTTTCATTTAAAACTTAAAACATTAATTGCGTCTTTTGTCTTTATTGATTGTGAAAAGGAAAGCCGGTTTAGTATTTTACAGCTGTTATTAGATGCCTTAATGGCATAAAGATGCCTAATAAGGCTTCTCCTTTCATCTTGCTTCTATTTGAGCAAAATAGAATGATAAAATGATGATGATTTTATTCTCTGCTCTAATTATTCTTAGAAAATGTTATGTTTAAGTTCATTAAATTTGCCCTGTTTTATTTCTGATTTTGATGAACAAAATGCATAATTATTTGTTTTGTGACTTGCCCTTTATGGTTCAGTTTACTTTTAGAACTATTTCAGGGAAATAATAAGTGTATCGGCAATTGACATTGGTGCTGCATTCTTATCAGGTCCGACTGATTGATTCATTGCCTGAAGTCTATCCAAAAGTGGAGGCGTGGGTAGAGAATGTTATCATGGAGGAAGGAAATGCAACAATATTGACTCTTTTTGTTTGTCTTCTTACTGTCCTCTATCTTCGTGAGCGGCAGCGAAGGCATGCAGTTCAAGCCGCCGGAGATGTGGCCTTGCTGAACCAGCACAATGAGGAAGCTGCTCCTGCATTTAATTAATTGGTGGTGTTGAGTAAGAAACAGCAAGGTTGGTTTTTGCCTTATTTAAATTTGAAAAGGCACAGATTCTAATGGCAATATGATGTTGTATAGAGACTATAGACAGCTCTTTTTTTCTTTTTTTTTTTTTTTTTTTTTAGCTTTAGATGGAAACAGGTTCTTACATTTGTACCATAGAGAAACAGAGAAACAAACAAAGGAATAAGGTCCTTTTTTTTTTGTGGTTCACTCTTTAAAGTATGCTAGGAAAAAAAACATTGTTTGCATTAGAAATGGGTCATATGATGAAATTACACAAAAAGATTTCGGCAGATTAGTTCATAGAAATAAAATTACTTCACTAATTGGATATGATGAAATTTAACTATTGGCAGATTAGCCGGTTTTGTGATGACTTTGTGGCTTAAAATGGATCACATGGTCTTGTTTTTGTATATGGATCCAAATCCATCTAAAAGGTTCTTTAACTAATTTAGAGCCCAATGAGAGCAGGCGCTGGTTCATGGTCATGGATAGGGATGGCAGTGGGTAGGGTATGGTGCGGGTTTGCCATTACCAAACCCGCACCCGCATATGTAAATAAATTACCAAACCCGCACCATACCCGTTGCGGGTTTTAATTTTCATTACCAAACCCGCACCGCATATAAAAATAAATTACCAAACCCGCATTGGTACCCAACGGATTTTTTGCGGGTTTTTAAAATATTGAATTACTTGTGTTCTTAATAATCTAATTTTTTAATTAAATAATTTATTTTTAATTGCTAGTTGTAGTTTTCACATTTGTTTTTCATTTAACATATACAACATGCAATGTATGTATATACAATACATAGATAACATAATGTATGAAAGACTCGGTACCATATGTTTATTTTTTCATATAACATAATTAAAACGAGTTCTTCCCTTCATAATTATAATGATCTAAGTTAGCCAACTTAATCGATAATAAGCTAAAAAGTAATAATCAATCTTTGGTCATATTTTTTATGCTAATTGTAATGAAAGTGATGCTTACAAAGCTCAAGTGGTGTAAGTGTAATGAAGAAACATGAAAGCTACTGAAGTTGGGCAGGTTGCGGGCTGCGGCTGAGTGGGAGTGTAGAACTGTGGATTAATGTTTTAGATTTAGGTTTTGTTAGTTGTTTTTATATTAATGTTTTTTATATTGTCCTAAAAATATTAATTAATAAAAAATAATATTGCGGGTATGCGGATACCCGCAACAGATACCCGCATTTTTTTCTTAATTACCAAACCCGCACCGCACCCGCAGCGGGTTCTACTTTAAATTACCAAACCCGCACCGCACCCACTAATATATTTACCAAATCCTACCCATTGCGGGCGGGTTTTTGCGGGTTTGCGGGTTTGTGGGTAAAATTGCCATCCCTAGTCATGGATGACTGAGCGCTTGAATGTTACCATCATTTCCTTCTTGTTTTTTACGTCGGTAGTTCCTGTCACGGTTTCGTATTTCACTATCTTCACTAATTATTATTATATTTTATTTTATTTTATTATTTTTGTGGTTCCAGAATCAAAACCGTTGGAACACCTTATAAATTTATGACTTCCAAAATCTAAATGTCATGTCCATTTTTCTAATTATGTAACCAAAGTATTATTTCATCTACATAAAAAAATAAATATCACAATAAAATATATAAAACATAAATTTAATTATTATTTTACAAATGTGCTAAAATAATAGGATTAATGAAATTATAAGTGTGAAATTATTAATTTCTAAATGTACACATTTTAACTGTACGGGCCAAATTTGGGCCAATGGCAATTCCGACTTTTTACTTCGGGACCAACACTAAATACACCCCATTCCCCTAACAGCACCCAACATAAAGTCTAGGCCCAAGTTACTACCACAAGCCTACACACTAAAGGAGGCTTTGAGTCTATTATATCAAGACCCATAAATCTACGGGCTCAAGCCCAATGGAGCACCCCATATCCAAGCCATGACCAAAGCCCACTATACGCCAGCCCACGAAACGCTCGGACTCATAAACATCCCTCGTAACCCAGCCGTTTCCAGCCTACAACGAGCAAACACGATAACTACCCCTCATGAAGTCGACCGTTACCAACACCCAACGGATAAGCAATCAAGTGCAGTAAATATACACCTCCTGAGAGTGTGTATATAAGAGAAGAAGGTCCACAAGGAACGAGGATCTTTTTCTAAGCTTTCCTACTCATAGCATTTTAACAGAATTCACATAAACATCATCCTACTGCCCTCGCGGCATCATACGGGGATCAAAGTAATATATGCCATTGCTCCTCATCTTACGGTGTTGATAACTCATTTCCTGTACTGACTTGGGCGTCAGAGTGTATACGGCATCCACCACACCGGTGGGTAGAATCTCCCCGCTCACCCTATCTCTTTGTTTTGCAGGATCGCTGGTGCCCCTCTCGACGAAATCTCGATTGTGGACTTCGGGTGAAAACTAGCGTATACATTAATGCTCATCAGATCATGAGCCATCACTCGAGGGACAAAAAATCAAGTGTTATGATAATTTAGATATGCTCATTGAGCCACCACTTGAGAGCAATGAGCCATAAAGTGTTCAGACAAATTGAATTAGGTTTTGAGCCATCACTTAAGGATAATATGCCACAAAATATTAAAGACAAATTGAATTGAGTTTTGAGCGGCCACTTGAGGGTAGAAATGATTTGTATGATATGGTTTTGGATGATTGAAAGTATGTTTAAATCAAATGAGCAAACCTCAAGTTTTTGCACATATATTTTAAGATTTGTTTAAAAAACTTATTCTACTTTTGATACTCTAAATCTTTTATGAGTTATGTTTTACTATTATAATTTATTATGTATTAAAAACTATTCTATAATGAGAAAAGTTTGTTTATGAATTTTTTTAAAAAGATCATGACCTGTCATATGCATTTACATTATATATAAGAATGCATATATTTTGATATGAGAAAAACTAGTTTACTTAATGAGTTTTGTACTCGCGATTTTAAGAGATAAAAGTGATTCTTAATGAATAAGAAATTTGAATTGAAGTGATCTCATTATGATGAAAGATTTGATTTGAAAATTATATTATACTTGACATAAAGTCTTTCACTGACACTTAATTTGAGAAGTGGATTAAGAAAGTATGATATGAAGCTGTAAATATTTTTTTAGAACATTTGATGTATTTAAGATTCGAATTATTGAGTATATAAATCTTTATATCCTCAGTTATTTATTAAAGATGATTTGTTAAGTTTGACGCTTCCATAATATAGTTTTTAAGTGTACGAATAAAAAAAAAGATCGTAACATCTCAATTTCCTTTGGTTCAGAAATTCAGAATGTTACAATAACAATAACATTTTCTTTAAGATTTGTTAAAAAATAATTGTCATTAAAAAATATTCATATTTGAAGAAATTTCAGCCCAAGAAAAAAAAAACCAACAAAAAATATTGAACAAAGTTACACAAGAGGGGGAAAAAATCTTTAAAAGACAAAAATAAAATACTAGTTGATTGGGGAGGGATTTCCAAAAATACTAACTATTTCATCCTACTGTGTTAACGATTAGAAAGTGAAAAAATCAAAAAGTAGCTGATCCTTTGGATGCGAAAATTATATTATGTGTCGGGTGTATATGATATCTCTCTCACAGTAGACGGGCCCCACACTCTCACAGCAAGCGGATCCCACACAGTTGTGGGGCCCGCCTGCTGTGAGAGAGATGACATATACACCCGGCACATGATATAACACCTCCTTTGAATGAGCTAAAATTTAAAAAGATTAATTATATTTTAAGTATTTTTTATTTAAATTTGAGTCTGATAAAACACACTAAAAATACCAATTCAAAGTTTAATAAACTGATTTTTTTTTAATATTTTAAAAATATTAACAAATAACACTTGAATAATTATGAATGAATTTTTCAAAATCTAGCCCCTTTGCTGATCCTAGATCCTTATGAAGTAGATTTGGTTTTTATTTTCTGAAACTGCATAGGCGGTTTGAAGAGTTTTGTAAAATTAAATATTAATTTAGGCATTCATAATTTTTTTAGATATTTATAGAATAAATCATATTAATATACTTAATGAAGAAAAAAATATCATCACTATAAACCCTAATTTTGTTTCAATAGCACAATCAAACCTTCAGGTATAAAACAAAAGGATGAAGAAAGTGGTGGCATGGAAAATACTTGCCGCGGGTGGCCAAACCACGGTTGGCGATAATTTTTTATTTACTTATTTTAAAATTATTTGTTTTCTTTTCTCTCTAGACATTAGCAACTTTATTTTGTGTTATAAATTTAGGGTCTAAATGGGTTTGTATTGTAGTTATTGGGCTTGGCTTAGGTTGATGTTCGGTTATAGATAGGGGGGGAGGAAATCGATTTCGTTTTTGGTTCCATTTGGAATCAGAATTTATCCAGAAAAAATCGATTCTTAACTATTAGGAGTATGAACCTACCATATTAAATAAATATCATATTTATCGCTTCCGATTCGGTTCCGGGTTACCGTACAATGAAAAGAAAATATATTACATTTTCAACTCTTTGTTATACAAAAATATGTATTAGCCTGTTAAATTTTATAAATTAAAAATTAATATGAAGAAATTGGACACAATTATTTGATATTAATTCAAATTTAAAATAAATTATTTCAAAGAAATCACAAATTTTGAGTTAATTTAATATTAATTTGGTTACATATTTTCGGTTCTAAAAATTCAGTTTTATGGTCTGGTTCTGGTTCTAGATATTGAAGAACCAGAACCTACATGGAAGAACTATGTTCCTAACTATTAAAAACTGGAACCTACCCTAATGTAACCGGTTCTGACCTTGAATCCAAATTTTTGGTTCAGTTCCAATTGGTTCCGAATAAATCCTGAACTATCAGTTTTATGGTCCGGTTCTGGAACCAGAACCTACCTGGAAGAACTATGTTCCTAACTATTAAAAACTGGAACCTACCCTAATGTAACCGGTTCTGATCTTGAATCCAAATTTTTGGTTCGGTTCCAAGTGGTTCCGAATAAATCTTGAACTATTATTCACCCCTAGTTATAGATGATGGAAATTATCAATTCTTAAGTTTACAGATAGTTACAATAAAATCCGAAGACAGATTTGACTAAATTTCCATCGAACTTTGGGTGGAAGAATGATAATTTACCTATATATTACATTGAAGAGTGGTATATAATATCTAGAGAATTATTAAAAAGTTATGTCCACCATAACTCTTTCTTAAAATGATAAAACTCTTAATGATTTTAATAAGTAGTCATAATTTTTAAAATTCTTCCTATTTAGTTCAAAATATCATCATAAGTTGACTTTCATCATATTTATATCTCTATTTTATCCATCTTCATTCTAACATTATATTTTTTTCACATTAATTTTTTTATTGTTATTGTTCAATATGAATAGTGAAATTCACTGTTCACAATTTTTTTTAAGGTTGGACATCAAATAAGGAAACTTTCACTTAAATAATTTTTTTAAAAGGTTTAACATGTTAAAATATATTTTTAGGTATGTAAAATGACATTAGAATTGTGACTAATATTATAACTGTGATTAGATATTTATAATTGTCATTATAATGGAAAAATGTGATCGAATATTGTGTATATGAACAATAAATGTAATTGAGCTGAGAAATATGACTGAAAATTATATATGTGACTGACATTATAACTGACTATATGATTATGACTATAACTATGACTGCGACTATGTGACTGTGATTGCTACTATGACTATATGATTTTGTTTCATTATATTATAAGCTTGTAATCTCAACCAATTTGGTCTTTATGTGGGTGGGGGGGTGGGGGGGGGGGGGGGGGTAAAATCTGAAGGTTAATCAATGCCTACTCCGAATTTCCGGTTTTTAAAAAATTAGGGGGAATTAAAAAAGTAGATCTGAAATTATACTCCAAGCAAATTTATGCTCCATTGCTCCAAACACCACAGAAACTGAATCTTGTTCTGGATTCCAAGAGCCATGAACTTAACTAGATCTGAATGAATCTAAAACTACCCAATCAAAATAAAAAAATAAATTAATTAATTAAAGAAAATGAAGCAACTGACTCAGCACGTACACCTTTTGGAAAGAATAATCATTCTACTACCAAACGAAACAATTAGTAGCAGCCGTAAGTCCGGCCTTTTTGTCATCATTGCCAGCCACCATTTTTCTTTTTTAAATTAATTATAATAGCTTCAAAATTATTCAATTATCTATTTTATATATATATATATATAGAGGAGAGAGAGAGAGAGGGAGAGAGAGAGGAGGCAATTACCAGAGCTATTGCTTTGCTTAGGGGAAGCAGCCTCCATTAGAACGCCGATGCTTTAGAGAGAGTGAGAGGCATCGTTTTATTTATCTTTAAAAACCTGCGGGCCAACAAGGAGGAGGCCAAGGCTAGGGTTTTAGTGACAGTTATGATACGAACACGTGTACCCTATTTAAATTTGTGAGAATACTTTTTAGTCCTTGCAAAATAATAATAAATGAAACCCATTAATTTATTTTCCCAATTTCACGTTATTCTGCGTTCTTTGTATTTCTTTATGTCGTGGAACAGAATGGAAAATATCCAAACGACTAAAGTAAATAAGATAATTATATGGGGCGGAACGAAAATGGCTAAATTATTTTAATAAAGGAGTTTCTTGTAATTTATTTTTGGAATATCGGGGAAATCTCACATCATCCATACGAGGGTCATTGAACCCTGATATGAATGCGTGGGTAACTGATGTTGTCTCATGCTCTTATATGGGTGCTATATGTGGACGCTGGATGGGACACTAGCGATCCTGTAAAACGAAGGTAGAGTGAGCATATAGTTAGGCACTCCAACGCTCAAGTCATTAGTGAAGACGAGCAGAAAGTAATGGAAGAATAAGGTTCGAGGTTACCTTGACATCTGTTGACTGCCGTGAGGGCGGTGATCCGATGTTTAGAGGATGATCTCTTTTGAGAGCTCAAATATGAGAGCTAAAAAACCTCATTCGTCACTATGAGTATTGCATCCTTTTATAGACTATTATGATGTGGGTCATTTAATACATTAAATGATAAACTTTTCAGTGCAAAAACGGGTAACCATGTGGGGGTGTAATTAAGGAAAAGACGTTTTTCAGTTTGGGTGTGGGAACGTCAATAGGTTGTGATGTGGGATCCTTCTAGTATATGAGCCCGAGAAGTATTAGTTAGGGGTGACAATTTGGGTCAGGATTCGTTTATTCGTTCGATTCGATTCGCTTTAAAGCGAATACGGGTTTGAAAAAATGGATTCGTTTAATAAATGTGTCAATTCGATTCGATTCGTTTATAAACGAATCGAATATGAATTTAAGCTCATTGATTCGTTTATTCGTTTAGGATTCGTTTTATTATTTTTATTTACTAGTTCTTGTTAATTTTCAATTAAGATTCGAGAAATTATAGCTAATTATCATAGAAAAAGTAATATTTTCGATATTTGGTGAGATATTTTTAGTAAATATATTAATTAGATATTTCATATGTATATATTTATGAAGAATTAATGTAAATCAAGTGTGGCAAATTATTTTATTAAATAATATCATTGACTAAACGAATAAATGAATATTCGTATTCGATTAAACGAATCGAATACGAATCCTAATATTAGGATTCGTTAATAAACGAATCGAATACGAATTCATCACATTTGGATTCGATTCGTTTAGGATTCGATACAAATTCGATTGGTTGATTCGTTTTGCCACCCCTAGTATTAGTTCCTTGGTCCATCATTGGCCCAGGAATTTGATTGTTTGTAGAAGTTAGGCTTTTGATAAGAATAGTTTAAGTCTAATGGGTCGTATATTGTTAGGCATTTGGGTTTAGAATGATATTGGGCCCGAGATGAAAAGACGATTTTGCCCTTGGCCCGTACAGTTTGTCCCATATTCTCTAAGTCAATGAGTTCTTGGCTTGGAGAGTATTCAACGAGTATGTCATTTGGGGTATGTATAAAGCACGTAAGCGTACCTGAACGTTGATGTCGACTGGACCTGTTAAAGGTCATACCATGTTGATAGAGATAAGTACATATTCGAGGATGATCCTCAGTCGACCAGCCTTGGACGTTGATATCGTTTGTACATGTCCAAGATTATATCATGCTGATGAAACTAAATAAATATCAATGATGATCCTCAGTCGACCAAATCCGAATGTTAATGTTGCTCGGTCCTGAGATAATCCTCGGTCGACCCAACCTGGGTGTTGATGTTGCTTGGACCTGTCAAATGTCACATTTAAAGAAAACAAATAAATATTAGGGATGATCCTCGGTCGACCCGACCTGGGTGTTGATGTTACTCGGACCTAGGATGATCCTCGATCGACCCGACCTGAGTGTTGATGTAGCTTGGACCTGAGATGATCCTCGGTCAAAACGATATGGGTGTTGATGTAGCTTGGACATGTCAAAGGTTATATTTTAAAAAAATAAATAAATATTATGGATGGTCTTTTGTTGACCAGATGAATACTATGACAATTTCCAGTCGACCAAACCAGTTAAGGGTCAGGGAGTCTCCAATTTCGTCCGGACCAGATGAAGGTCTGGGTCTTGAACTCCACTCGACATGAGCCATTGGGGAATGTTCATGTCGACTAAACCAGATAAAGGCCAGGTTAATCTCCAGTAGAGCAATCCAGCTAAGTGTCGGGGGAGTCTTCAATATCGTCTGGACCAGATGAAGGTCCAGGTCTTGATCTTGACCCGACATGAGCCATTGAGGAATATTCCCATCGACTGAACCAGATGAAGGCCATAATAATCTCCAGTCGACCAACCAGCTATGGGTCGAGAGACTTCAATGTCGTCTGGACCAGATAAAGGTCCAGGTCTTGAACTCGAGTTGACATAAGCCATTGGGGAATGTTCCCATCGACTGGACCAGATGAAGGCCAGGATAACCTCCAGTCGACCAAACCAGCGAAGGATCGGGGGAGACTTCAATGTCGTCTGGACCAGATGAAGGTTCATGTCTTGAACTCGACTTGACATGAGTCATTGGGGAATGTACCCGTCCACTGGACTAAATAAAGGCCATGATAATCTCTAGTCGACCAAACCAGCCAAAGGGTCGGGGATTATTCAATGTCATCTGGACCAGATGAAGGTCCAAGTCTTGAACTCGACTTGGCATGAGTCATGTGTGGAATGTTCTCGTCGACTGAACCAGATAAAGTCCAAGATAATCTTCAATCGACCAAACCAGCCAAGGGTCGGGAGAGTCTTCAATGTCATCTGGACCAGATGAAAGTCTAGAGGCTTCGATCGACTGGACTTGATTGATGTCCTGTTGGGGTTGGTGCTCAGAGCGCCAATTCCCGATTGTCTTTCTGTTGAATACTTCTGTAAAACATTATTATTATGAATAATATATGCAGTTTCTATAATATAATCTATCTTTCTATATGGTAAAGACGTAATGACCTTAGAATGATTAGTCATGGTACTGTTGCAAAAGCGTAGCAATGGACATTGGGTAGTATCATGACGTTGTCATTCTCAGACAGTTCCTGGTCAAGGTTTACACTACTTGGTCAGTATAGTAAACCCGTTGAGACTGGTACATGTCGTATACTGGAATATATGATTCCAATGGTTTCTCAATGAACCATAAGTCTTGGAGACTAGTATAGACGTGTAGGTGTTTATAGCGGATAAACACTGAACGACTCACCGAAGATTCTTAATGGATGGTACACCAGCGTCAATAAGAATCTTCTTGGGTTGAGTAGCACTTGTGATTCTTAGACTTGAGATGCCATTGTGGGCACATGAGACATCTTCTACATTTAGACGGCAGTCACATCACCGATCTATTTAGATCAGACCTCCGCCTGTTCGTTGGGTGTAGATAGATCCTCAGGGTGTCCTATGTGTATCAAGACAGGATCCGTCAGTTCTGTGTATCAGAGCATATGTAGTCCATATGATTAGCAATCAGATAAAACCATGGGCCCGTGGTAAAGTTTAGAAGCTAGTTCTAAATATTCTTTTAGAGATTGCTAATGGAATAGTCGAATGGATAATCCCGATAGAGATTTGACGTTTATATCTATATCTCTGGGATTTATCCGGATACCTGTGACAGAGGAATTATACATTTTCCATGACCTCGACCTGTGTGGTTCAGCGAGATTATCCGTGATCGTCATAATATACGGGTGGATAGATTATGGACACGAAATTTGATTTCGTGACGGATATACCTGAACCTAGAGAGTCTCAATAATGAAACATACTCGTAGAGCACTAGAGCAACATTAATAAATAATATTTATTATTTATAAAGTCGTTTAATGGTTAAACGCAAGATACGTGCTAAAGAGACTAGATAGTCATTTACTTAATTATTCTGTATTTACATTTAATACTTGATTAATTTAAATACACATTAATTAATAGTCAAAATGAGTTATTTGACTTATATCCTAAATGAATATATGTTTTTAATATTTAATGTAAAATTATACATATATTTAATATATTGTATTTGATTAATTAATTAATTATTTAATTGTTAAATGATTAAATTAATTAAAATATAAATATCTTACATTAGGATATTTAAAGTAAATGATGTTTGTTGCAATTGTTGACTTAAATAAATATCTATAAAGTAGTTTTAGATATTTGTATTAAGATAACAAATGTATTTGAAATGAAAATGAAATGAAAAACTTGAATTTCCATGCCTTGTAAATTCGGCCAAGGCTTAATTTGCACAAGTATAAATTGTTTTCATTTGCTTTTCATTTTGGTTAACCTGATACATTTTACAAAATATAAATCTCCATTGAAGAAGCTAAAGGAACCTTGAGAAAAAGAAGGAAAAAGTTCAAAAGCTTGGAAATTTAGTAAGTTTTACAAACTTGCTATTAGTAAGGAATTTGTTCCTTAGGTTCTAGGCTTTAATATATGATATTCTTAGGATGTTTCTTTCTTTGTTCCTTGTGGTTTTTGTTGATGGAAGTTTTGGTGAAGTGTGAAGCATGTGTAATGAAGGAAGTGTTGTGACTATTGTAGTTATAAACGTTCTTTTAAGGTTTTGGAAACCATGTTGCTAATCTAGAGTTATTGACCCACTCTTAAATGACCTAGATTTGATCTTGAGTTGTTTCATTGTGTTGAGACTTGGATTGGATGGAAGAATGATGATTGAAGTAATTGATTTAATGTATTTGGTCTAATTTGTCCAATCTGTGGAAATTAAAAAATTAGGGTTCATGACCAATTCCAAATTTGGGGATTTTCATATATGTTGTGTATTTGTGTGTGTATATGATGCATATAAAGTTTCATGATCATTGGATTACATCTTGATGTGTTTTGATGCATGAAATGACAAAATGCACAAACCCCCCCTTGTGAGGCTCACGACTTTGGAATCAATTTTGGGGATTTTGGTGCTTTTGGTGTTATGATGTTTTGAACATCATAAGTTCATCTTGAAAATGATTTAGAATCATTCAAAATTGATTAGATCAATTTCGGACTAAAATGGACAAAAATACAAAGTAAGGGTATTTCGGTAAATTCACTTAAATATGATTTATTGAATTTATTTTCATAATTTGATTATTGGAATGTTAAATAAATATGTTTATTTAATTAATCCGAGAAAAATTTTTGAAATCTGAAATTCGGATTTTCACTGCTTCCGCTGCGTTACCGGATTCACCCCCTAAATAACCCCTACAGGTCCATGAGGCTTCGATCGAATGACCTGATGGAGGTCCTATATCACTCTATCTGACCTGATAAAGGTCAGGAGGCTTCGGTCGAATGGACCTGATGGAGGTCCTCATGATTTTTCACTTTACCTAACCCGATAAAGGTCAAAAGGTTTCGATCGACTGGACCTGATGGAGGTCCTCGGGGTTCTTCACTTTGTCTGACTGGATGAAGGTCGGGAGGCTTCGATCGATTGGACCTGATGGAGGTCCTCGAGATTCTTAACTTTACCTGACCCAATGAAGGTCAATAGGCTTCGGTCGACTGGACCTGATGGAGGTCCTCTGGATTCTTTACTCTACCGAACCCGATGAAGGTCATGAATCTTTGGTCGACTGAACCTGATGGAGGTTCTTGAGATCCTTCACTTTACCCGACCCGATAAATGTCAGGAGGCTTCGGTCGACTAGACCTGATGGAGGTCCTCAGGTTTCTTCACTCTTTCTGACTTGATGAATGCCATGAGGCTTCGGTCGACTAGATCTGATGGAGGTCCTCAGGATTCTTCACTTTACCCGACCTGATGAAAGTCAGGAGGCTTCAGTCAACTAAACCTGATGGAAGACTTCCCACGTAGTCTGAAGTTGATGGCAATCCATCCATGTCGTATGAAGTAGATGACAATTCATCCATGTCATTTTGAGTAGTAACAATTCTTCCATGTCGTCTGGAGAAAATGACAATCTTAGAGAATGCTTCTTGGTCGATTGGGTATGCTGGAGGTTTATAACGGTATTCCTATGTCGACTGGGATAAATATGTCAATTGGGCCAGGTGATGGTCCATATATAAAAATAATATTTTTTTAATATTAATAGTCTTTTGTCTTTGATATATAAAAAAATCTCGTTTTTAAGCATCGCTTGGTCTTGATTGTCGAATGAGATAATTCATTGAAGACCGGTGTCGTATCATGTTGGCTGAAGGCCCGCATTTATAATCCATGTTTTTAGGGTAATGATTCCCAACTTACAGAGTTCGATTGTCTGTTGGTTGATGGGTACTTGCATCCGAACCCGTTCATCATTTGGAAGGGTTTGAAATTTTATCTTCATAGCGGTTACAGAGAACGTCTCATTTCCTGCTCCTATTGTCCTCTTCCCATATGACCTCGATTTGGGCTCGGGCCATGACCTGATCCATAATGTAGCATCAGAATTTTCTTAGCTTCTTATAAAGTCCACTATCTGCTAGTAACCCATTCTTGAAAGCTTCAATGGCAATCGGCTAGTGGAGATCCGGAATGGATATTCTCTCTTTGTTGAAACTTGCGATGTAGCATCATATAGATTCTCCTTTCCACTGCTGAATTGCATTGAGGTCTTCTGTGATTTTCTCAAGTTTACAAGAGCTGAAAAGTCCTCCACAACCTTATCAGCTAGTTCCTGATACGACCCAATAGTCCTATAAGGCAGATTGATGAATCAAGTGAGGGTTGGGCCTGTCAATGTTTCTTTGAATGCTCTACACATTCCAGCTTCCCATTGATGAGGAGCCATATTAGTTGATGTCATCTTGTATTTGTAATTGACCACATAGTCGTCTGGGTCTCTAGATCCATCATACAATTTCATATCTGGTGGGCTAAACTTTTGTGGTAGTTCAATGGAAGTGATGGATCCCAAAAAAGGAGTATATGAGATCGTGTCGGCTCGAATTTTTCTCACTGGTAGTCTAAAAAGAATTGCATCTTTGAACTCTTGCATTTCCTTGTGCATGGTGGAGGTAACTTTCCATGCTTGGTCGATTGGGGAGATATGTTGACTTCTTTCTTGATTTGGTGGATGGTTGTCTGATGGTGCATTGTCGCTTGCCATATTGTTGAATGCCTCCAATAGGTTGGACCAAATGGTAAGAGTGCTGGGGTGATCTGGAGCTTCACGTCGTTGGGAGGTAGAGGAAATTTGTTTCAACTGCTTCTGGAGGTTCGTATTGGAGCTTCACATGGCTAAGTTTTCCTCCTCTAAAACTTGTAACCGTTCTTGGAGAATGGCCAACTGAGCGGCCACAGGGTCTGGTGTCTACTTGCTGCTTGAAGCCATGAGTAGCTATGTTTGTAAGGACTGTAGAATGAAAGATCTTCGTTTTCTATAAATCGTTAAGGCCCCATGGTGGGCGCAAAATTGTGGACACTGTATTTCATCTCCAGTCCACAATCGAGAATTTATATGATGGGGCACTAGCGATCTTGTAAAACAAAGGTAGAGTGAGCGGTGAGTTCCTAGCAACCGTTGTGGTGGGTGCCGTAGGCAATCCGACGCTCAAGTCAATAGTGAAGACAGTGAGAAAGTAATGGAAGAACAAGGTTCGAGGTTACCTTGACCATTGTTGGCTGTCGTGAGGGCGGTGAGCCGGTGTTTAGAGAATGATCTCTTTTGAAAGCTCAAGTATGAGAGCTAAAACGCCTCTTTCGCCATTATGAGTTCTGCATCCTTTTATAGATTATTATGAGGTAGGTCATTTAATACATTAAATGATAAACTTTTCAGTGCAAAAATGGCTAATCACGTGGGGGTGATTAACGAAAAGATATTTTTCGGTTTGGGTGTGAGAAAATCAATAGGTTTTTATGTGGGATCCTCTTAGTATATGGGCTTGAGAAGTATTTAGTCCATTGGTCCATCCTTGGCCAATGAATTTGGCTGTTTGTAGGAGTAGGACTTTAGATAAGAATAATTTAAGTCTCATAGGCCGTATACTGTTTGACATTTGGGTTTGGAATGATATTAGGCCTGAGGTGAAAAAATGATTTTGCCCTTAGCCCAAATTTGGCACGTACACTATCCATGGCTCGAACCTGAGACCTTGAAGATAATGTCCCAAACTCCAACCGCTGGATTGCTCCTATTGGGGATGGATTTCTTGTAAAATACCCATGCACTAAATCCCCCATTTGTTATTTGTCAATTTTTCCATGTTAGGGAATATAGTGGAGAATCTAGTTTTTGAGACTTGTATGACTCTTTTTAGAGCAATATTTACCCCACTATATGTTATAATGGTTGCAGGACAAATACAGTCTATGATACAATAAAAATTAGAGATACAACACAACACTTATTGGATATTTATTTAAGAACTTTTTATATGAAAAATGTTATGTTTATTGAATCATTTTTGTGCTCTATATATAGGCAACCAAGATTTGCCTCCAAAAGACGTATCTTTTAGTCATGCTTTTCTAAACCAGCGTCTCATTGTCGAGTCAATGATAAATCATTGTCATAACAATATGCACAGACTTCATATTTTCGCAATAATGACTACTCATTGGAACGAAAATATAAGTCCGGGAGCCACTTTGTATCAACGTCTCATTGTCACGCCAATGAGTAACCATTGTCGCGACAATATGAGTCAGAATGCATCTTTATGTCTCTGCCTCTCATTGTCACACCAATCGAGGTAAATAGGCTTAAACTCAACACAATGAGAAGTAACTTAGTGAAACCTAACCTAGCAAATTGTAAACCAAGTCTAGGTTCAATGTGGAAAACTAGTTGGGTAAAACTCAAGTAATTGAGCATAAAAAGTTGATCATTCCTATGATAAGAAAAATTATGCTACCAGTGACGATAATGAGGAATGATTAATCATCCTTAATGACACTAACAAAATAATATATTAGTATTGCAGGATACTTAAAATCATTGTGTCACCTATTTATGAGTAATGTGGGGTCGTATTTATGAGAATGAAATGACTAATTTCTCTAAAGCTCCAATGAATCCAGGATTGTTCAAGATCAAAATGAATACAACTGTATGAATTGAAAGGTGTCAAGATTAGATATGTGTGATACTTGTTGTCTTGATTTACAATATATGATGAACAATTCAATATCTCCTATACACACTGACTCATCGGTAAATCCAATAAATATTTACTAAGGAAGGTTCAAGTCCAAAAGACATATCTCCTAATGCATATCAATTTTTTAGTTTTCTCTGGATCATGCTATGTACAATATTGCCACTATTTTCTATACAAATATAGGGTATTGTAAGCAATTTGTATAGAAAATAGAGGGAGTAGTCACACATCTAAAAAGAAAATGGAAAACACAATATTTATAATTGTCTAATTGACACTCATATTAAATGGAAAAAGGCTTGGACTTGAACTTGGATATGTGGTTGGGTTATTGGGTTTGCTTGACATATTTAAATATATTTAAAATTAATCAAAGATAGGTCTTGGTCCTTGGGGTTCTCGAGGTCTTGTGATTCATTGCTTTAACATCACGTTTTTTTTAAAAAAAAAAATTGGATCAAAGGTTGTGTCTGATCAACACAATCCTTGGAAGAAAACTGATAAAACGTCCATTTTTACTTCTCTATAAATAGAAGGGAAAATGTCAAAGCAAAATCATTCTTATTTTCCATTTTTGAATACAAAACTTTTTGATCAATTGAGAAAATAAATACCTAGTAAATTCGCCAGGGGTCGAAACTTCAGTGCAGAATTTCAACTTACAGATTGTTGAATCCTAGTGGCAGAAGTCAATCGAACTATAAACACATGAGTAGGGCGAATTTTTTCTATATAAGATAGTGTTATATGATAGCCTTAATCTTCAATAAAAGTCAGTTTCATTTGTTGTTAATCTTAATTGCTTGTGTTGTAAGTATTCTTATTTTATTGATATTATATAAATACATCTAATAAGTTATTATTATCCATTCATTGCATTCATTGATTGTTCGTCAACATATAACAATAATCACAACGATTGAAAACAAATGAAAGCTACTAATTTCAACAGAAAAAATAACAACATATGAAAACAAATGCCTGAAAATTGGTAAATTCTTTTATCCTCAATAAACGTGACTTGATGATTTTCAAGTATCTTTATTTAGAATGCGAGAGGATTGTTTATTTACAGCTTTCAGTAATTAATTTCCGCATTTGCACTTTCTTTTCTTTACTTTTCAGTCTTTACTTTCTGTAATTTATTTTTACGCACAGTACTTTCCTTTCTTTACTTTTCAGCAATTTATTTTTACGCAATGAGGAGGTAACTCCACATTACTGGGGTAAAAGGTAAAGCTTTTATTACTATTATTTAGATTAATCTCCCTTAATTATAATATATAAATTATTTAAAACCTGACTTAACAAGGATACCGTCTGATTGGTCGGTTGGTAATTATTTAAATTGGTTTTAACCTGACTAAACTGGATACCGCCCGATTGGTCGGTTGGTAATTAATTATTAATTTGACTTAATCAGGATACCGCCTATATGGCTGGTTGGTGATTATCACGCAAAGTTTATATATTATAATAAGGGAGATATCTAAAGTAGTGGTAATAAAAGTGGATCCTCTGACCCATCATTTCCTTTTATTGTACTTTTACATTTTTAATTTCCAACATTTACTTTTTCAACATTTACTTTTCAGCATTTACTTTTCCGCATTTACTTTCCAGCATTTACTTTATGTCTTTTATTTTATTTAAGTTTTTCTTAGCCTTAGATATGTGTCATAACTAAGTCAATTATCTGGGGTTGTGATGAATTCCAATATCACCGGTTTATAAGGGGATATTTTACAGTTTGGGTAATATAAGGTTTATTTATTGAGCATCAGTCTTAATGCTTCTTGTTAACTGGCCATTAATGAGACTGCGTGTTTTTCCACTCCTTGAAAGACAGAGCTAAAGCTTGGCTACATTTACTACCAGCAGGTTCCATCACAACTTGGAACACTCTAGCCACTAAATTCCTTGCAAAGTACTTTCCACTAGCCAGAACTGCAAAGCTGAGGAATGACATCACATCCTTTGTGCAGTATGACTCAGAATCTTTCTGCGATGCTTGGGAAAGGTACAAAGATTTACTTAGAAAATGTCTTCACCATGAGATTGCAAAGTAGCTACAAGTCCAAACATTCTATAATGGACTTTCTGGAATAATGAGAACCACAATTGATTCTGCGGCTGGAGGAGCTTTAGTGGCAAAAGTAGAAGATCAAGTCTGGGATTTAATTGAAGAAATGGCCAACAACAATTCATTATGGCCAACAGAAAGGAGCATGATCCAAAGAATTGCTGGAATTTATTAAGTTGGAGCCAACACTGCAGTGAATGCCAAGCTGGATCAGATATGAAAATTTATGGAGACTCTCACCATGCAAGGTAATACTGGATCCACAAGTTCATCATATGGAGGAGCACCAGAGCTAAACCAACATGAAGAGACGGTAAACTATGTCAACAATTTCAACAGACAATGGAACAATCCTTATTCCAACACCTACAACTCAGAGTGGAGGAATCATCCCAATTTCACATGGAGTAACAATTCGGGGCAAAAGAACTATCAACCACCCGGATTCCAACAACTGAACAAAGGTCATGAGCAAGAAAAAGAACCAGGAATGACAAAAGTGCTAGCTCAGTTAAAAAATACGATGTTATATTTCAGAGCCAATCTGCATCTATTAAAGCACTGGAGAATCAAATTGGACAACTGGCCAATGCTCAGAGTTACAGACCGCAAGGTAACCTTTCTAGCAACACAGAACCAAATCCAAGGAACCGAGGGAATGAGCAATGTTCCATTACCTTGAAAAGTGGTACTGAAATCAACAAAGATGTTGGAATCAAGGCATCCATTGGAGAAGTTCCAAAAGATGCAGTTCCACAGATGGAGGAAAAATAAGCAAAGGAAAAAGATCAAGAAAAAATCACTCCACCTCCACTTTTTCCACAGCGTCTCTAAAAAAATAAGTTGGACAATCAGTTTGCTCGATTCTTGGAGGTGTTCAAAAAGCTGCATATCAACATCCCATTTGCAGAAGCTTTGGAAGAAATTCCCAGCTATTTCAAATTCATGAAATATATTCTTTCACGAAAGCGGAGATTGAGAGATTACGAGACAGTAGCATTAACAGAAGAATGCAGCTCCATCATTCAGAGGAAACTTCCTCTGAAGTTGAAAGATCCTGGCAGTTTCACAGTCTCATGCACCATTGGAGAACATTACATCGGTAAGGCTTTATGTGATTTAGGTGCAAGTGTTAATTTGATGCTTTTTTCGATTTACAGGAAACTATAAATTGGAGAAGCAATACCTACTTCAGTCTCTCTACAACTTGCTGATAAAACACTCATATTTCCGAGAGGTGTAGTTGAAGATGTGCTGGTTAAAGTTGACAAACTCATTCTCCCAGCAGATTTCATTATCCTTGACATGGAGGAAGATAAAGATGTACCTATCATCTTTGGGAGACCTTTTTTGGCTACAGGTCGAACTGTTATTGATGTACGAAAAGGAGAACTAACCATGAAAGTTCAGGACCAAGAAGTTACCTTCAATGTTTTCAAAGCCATGAATTTCCCGAATGATGAAAAGGAGGAAGAATGTTTCAGAATGATGTTGTTGATAGTATCATCCAGGATACTGATAAAATTCCCACGGATAAACTTGAAGCTTGCATCACCAACATGACTGACAGCGAGCTAGATGATGAAATTCTGGAATGTATCAATTATCTTGACAAACCATTTCGCTTCAAGTCAACACCACAAGTGGAAAGTCTGGAACTATCGAAGAAAGAGCGAATCAAACCTTTGATTGAAGAACCACCGCATTTGGAGCTTAAGTTACTACCGAGCCATCTCAGGTATGCATTCTTGGGAAACTCATCTGAATTACCTGTGATTATTTCTTCTTCGCTAACATTGGAGCAGGAAAAAAAGTTGTTGAGAGTGTTATGAGAACACAAGAAAGCCATTAGTTGGACTATAGCGGACATTCGAGGCATTAGTCCATCATTTTGCATGCACAAGATTCTGATGAATGACGAGTACAAATCCACAGTGGAGCATCAACGGAGACTAAATCCAATCATGAATGAGGTCGTGAAGAAAGAAATTATCAAATGGTTGGATGCTGGTATCATCTACCCCATCTCTGACAGCACTTGGGTGAGTCCTATGCAGTGTGTGCCAAAGAAATGAGGAATTAATGTAGTCACAAACGAAAAGAACGAGCTGATTCCAACAAGAACGATGACTGGATGGAGAGTATGCATGGACTACAGGAAGCTGAACAAAGCAACAAGGAAATACCATTTTCCGCTACCATTCATTGACCAGATGCTGGACAGACTGGCGGGACATGAATTCTATTATTTTCTGGATGGATACTCGGGGTACAATCAGATAGCCATCGCCCCAGAAGATCAGGAGAAACCCGTATTTACATGTATGTATGGTACTTTTGCTTTCCGCAGAATGCCATTTGGACTATGTAATGCTCCTGCCACATTTCAGTGTTGCATGATGGCCATCTTCTCAAACACGGGTGGAACAAAGTATGGAGGTTTTCATGGATGATTTCTCTATTTTTGGAGATTCTTTCGACCACTGCTTGTAAAATCTGGAACAAGTGTTACAAAGATGTGAAATACCAACCTGGTACTCAACTGGGAGAAATGCCATTTCATGGTGCAGGAAGGTATCGTCCTGGGACATCGAATCTCACAAAAGAGAATCGAGGTAGACAAAGCAAAGATCGAAACAATTGAAAATTACCTCCACCAACAACTGTCAAAGGGGTTTGGAGCTTTCTCGGACATGCTGGCTTCTATAGGAGATTTATCAAAGACTTCTCAATGATTGCTAAACCTCTGTGCAATCTTCTGGAGAATGTTGTGTCTTTCAATTTCACCAAGGAATGCCACGAAGCTTTTGAGATCCTAAAACAGAAGTTGGTTTATTTCATTTTGACAGGTATTATCAACATACATAGTAATATACGGACATGAATTATTTAATTTGTGAATTCTCCATAAAACTGACTAAAATGGCTCTTTATATGCTCAGTTGACAGGTATTATCAACATACATAGTAACATACGGACATGAGTTGTAATTGAAAATTTTGTAATATTCAGTGTTCTAGTTTAATTGGAGGAAGCATCTAAGAAAAGCGATGGGGATAAAAAAAAGTCTGAGATCCGAGTAGTATTAAGTCCATAGGGGTATCTTAACACCTAGTGCCCTAAAGCCAACTGATTTGGGAGTCACTGACCCAAAGCTCGCTATATGGATCAAAGATGTTACAATATATATATATATATATATATTATATATATATATATATATCGGAAATCTAAGTAATTAATTCTGTAGGGGTGTCTTAACACCTAGTGCCCTAAAGCCAACTGGTTTGGGAGTCACTGACCCAAAGCTCGCTACATGGATGGATAATATTGTATATAAATAAAAAAAAAATCAGAAAAATATTCCATTGTTAAAAAAAATGTGAATTCTGATATAACTTTAGGAAAAAAATATTACTCTCTTTTCAACTACACTTGTGAATATTGTGGGCACAATAACTTGATTAATACCTTGTTGGTTGTGTGTATGGAGAATGGTAAAAATAATCGGAGAATTTACTTATTCGGTAATTTAGAAAGAAAGAAAACAACTATTAACTTGGATAAGAAGTTTCATCTGTTTAGTCACTAACTTGTTTATTCTCTTTTCTCGTCTTTTTGCTTTTGTGTGCATTAGTTTTATATTGGCGTTTGTGGGTATCGTTGCTGTAAGCCCTCACTAGACTACAACTCGTCCACTAGAGACACCTAGGGGTTTAAAGGCTTGTTGCATACGCTAAATGCAACTGTGATCCCTACGAAAGTGGCTTAGTTTAATTTTAATTGTTTATTGTATTTTATTTTGTTGTTTTACTCGAGGACTAGCAAAATGTTAGGTTTGGGGGTGTGATGAGCGGAAAATATATCAATATTTACCGCCCCTTTTACTTAATATTTTATATAGTTTCTCGCATTTTATGAACGTTTTGATGTGTTTTCGTTTATTTTGTAGATAAAATAAAATTAAGACTCAATGGAATCAATCAGGACGAAATATGGAACAAATAATGGTAAAAAATGGACTTGACATTTGGATTTTGGAGGTTGGAAACTTGAAATGGCGTTCTAACGAAGTACAATTTCAGAAATTTCAGCTTTATGCAATTTTCGTATTTTGGCCATAACTTTCTACTACGATATCGGATTGAGGTAATTTAGGTTACAGATTAAAGAAGACTCAAGGATCTATAACTTTGAAGTTCATAATAATTTCGAATTCAGAAGATTTCATGACCGAAATGGTTGAAACATCCGTAAGTGTGTTATGTGTAATTATTAAAGTCATTTTCAAAATAAATAAAATAAATAAATAATGAAAATTGTCAAACTTCCACCAAACATGCTTGCATGTTTGGTGGAGAATTTGGTGCCATGTTTGGTGGCATGTTTGGTGGAGAAATTAGTGGAGAAATTAGTGGAAAAATTGGTGGAAAATTGGTGAAGGCAAAATTTTGCCTATAAATACCAAGCCATTTCATTTGTAAATTTCATACTTTCTTCTATGTAATTCCTTAAGAATTCTCTGAAGATTGTATCTTGTTTGTTTATTTACAGCTTTCAGTAATTAATTTCTACATTTGCACTTTCTTTTCTTTACTTTTCAGTCTCTACTTTCTGCAATTTACTTTTACACACAATACTTTCCTTTCCTTACTTTTCAGCAATTTACTTTTACTCAATGAGGAGGTAACTCTCTATTGCTGGGGTAAAAGGTAAAACTTTTATTACTATTATTTAGATTAATCTCCCTTAATTATAATATATAAATTATTTAAAACCTGACTTAATAATGATACCGTCTGATTGGTCAGTTGGTAATTATTGAAATTGGTTTTAACCTGACTCAACTGGATACCGCCTGATTGGTCAGTTGGTAATTAATTATTAATTTGACTTAATCAGGATACCGTCTATATGGCTGGTTGGTAATTATCACGCAAAGTTTATATATTATAATAAGGGAGATATCTAAAATAGTGGTAATAAAAGTGGATCCTCTAACCTCAGTATTTCCTTTTATTGTACTTTTACATTTTTAATTTCCAACATTTACTTTTTCAACATTTACTTTTCAGCATTTACTTTTCCGCATTTACTTTCCATCATTTACTTTATGTTCTTT
Source organism: Zanthoxylum bungeanum (assembly GCA_019454045.1). NCBI lineage: Eukaryota > Viridiplantae > Streptophyta > Magnoliopsida > Sapindales > Rutaceae > Zanthoxylum > Zanthoxylum bungeanum. The sequence goes on from SKCR01014385.1 coordinate 206,327, forward strand.
ATTTATTTAAGCTTTTCTTAGTCTTAGATATGTGTCATAACTAAGTCCATTATATGGGGTTGTGATGAATTCCAATATCACCGGTTTATAATGGGATATTTTATAGTTTGGGTAATATAAATGTTTATTTATTAAGCCTCAGTCTTAATGCTTCTTGTTAACTGGCCATTAATAAGACTGATCTGGTAAACTTAAAATGAACTTGGAAAATGGATTTTAGGTTTAAGACCTTAGACTCAATAGCCCACGATCTTCCTTGATGATAGATAACCCTTTAATAGATTTCCTTACATGATAGGAATATACCTGTCGGGCGGGGGTAGCAATAATTGTAACTTAATCTTAATGAATTCAGGTAACTTGGTTGACATAGGAATATGATTAATTAAGTTACACTGGGTATTTGTATCTGACCATCGGAAAAGGCTTTTGCATAATTTCGTGTTCCAGGTTAATAAACCGATATATTACACAAACGTAAGGTAACCACTTCATCTTTAAAAGATATTGGAATGATTCACAACCCGGGATAGTTTCTTAATATTGAATTTCACTTAATTTACTTTCGAGCCATTTTATTTACTTGTTTTAATTTAAAGTCACAATTTCAATCAAACAATCAATCCATTAGATACTTACACACCTTACTCAGACACTTATAACCCCGGTTGGAGGAACCACCCTAACTTTAGTTGGAAACAAGAGTCTTCTCAGCAGAGTCAAACACCCCAACCTAGAGGTTATAGTGCTCCCCAATATCACACACCTGTCATTCCTAGGAATTATTTAGAAGATACGATGCAAGCATTTATGGAAGCCCAGAGTAAAACCAATCAGAGGTTTGAGTCATTGATAGCTCAGGTAGCGGAAGACAATAAGAAGATAAAGAGCCAAATCTCTAAGTTGACTAATGTCCTGAGTGTGCACGAACAAGGAAAATTCCCTTCTCAAGCTCAACCTAATCCTCAGGGGTAACACATGGCACAAGCTAATCATGAGGAGCCAATGTAAAAGGTGTTAACGCCATAATCACTATGAGTGGAAATGAGGTTGAGATGCAAGACACTTCCAACACCGCATGTGCCACTAAGGATAGTAGTGACAATACTCCTCAGGAAGAACAAATGACACATGTCCCAGTTAGAGTACCATTCCTCAAGCCTTTAGGCCCACTACCATAGCTGCAGACCCCTATGGTGAGATCCTAGAGCACCTTAAGCAAGTAAAGATTAACCTTCCCTTGTTGCATGTAATCAAGCAAGTTCCCACATACGCTAAGGTTTTAAAGGATCTATGCACCATGAAGAGGAAGCATCACGTGAAGAAAAATGAATTCCTGACAGAACAAGCAAGTGCAGTGATTGAACAAAAGGCCCCACCAAAATATAAAGATCCGGGCTGTCCCACTATCACTTGCCACATTGGCACTTATGAGTTTGGTCAAGCATTACTAGACTTAGGCGCGAATGTTAATCTCATGCCCTACTTCATCTATATGCAGTTGGGTCTTGGAGAAATTAAACCTACATCAGTAGTTTTGCAGCTATCTGATCACTCTATCAGAACTCCAAGGGGGTAGTTGATGACATCTTACTCCAAATCGATAAATTCTACTACCCAGTCGATTTTCTGATTCTAGATACCCAGTCCGTGGTTAAAACCGAATCCAAAATTCCTCTCATCTTGGGTAGACCTTTCCTTGCCACGGCCAATGCCCTTATTAACTACAGGAATGGTCTCATGAAATTATCATTCGGGAACATGAAATTGGAGGTGAACATTTTTCACGTCGGGAAATTACCACAAGATGAAAATGAATGTCATCAAACATATATGATAGACACAATTGTGCCAGAAATAGCCTCATTCAACATGATTCTGACCTTCATGATCATCTCCTCCCTCATTCAGACATCTTAGACACTCTTAAATCAACTGAACTTCCTGATATCGCTACTGGCTATTCCATTTTACAAAAGCATAGGACAAGCGTGTGGCAACCACAGTTTGAAGCCTCCAGGAGAAAGGGAGAAACTGAAGCCTTCTACAGTTGAAACACCAAAAGTTGAACTAAAGCCATTACCAGAAGGGCTTCGACATGCATTTCTTGGACTGTGAGATACCTTTCCTGTTATTATTTCATCGAAGTTGAGTGTACCGTAAAGTGAGAAGTTACTTGACATGTTAGGTGAACATAAATCGGCATTTGGCTGGACCATAAGAGACATTAAAGGTATCAACCCCTTAATTTGTTCACATGTGATTCATTTAGAAGATGAAGCTATTCCTCATAGAGACCTTCAACGTAGACTTAACCCTACTATGAAAGAAGCTGTGAGAAATGAAGTTATAAAGTTACTAGATGCGGGTATTATATACCCAATTGCTGATAGTAAATGGGTTAGTCCTACGCAGGTTGTCCCCAAAAAGTCAGGTGTCACTGTTGTGCAAAATGAGGTAGGAGAACTAGTTCCTACTAAGGTAGTCACAGGCTGGCATATGTGCATAGACTATAGGAATTTGAATGCTGCCACCCGAAAAGACCATTTCCCGCTTCCTTTTATTGATCAGATTCTTGAGCGGGTAGCCGGTCATCCATTCTACTACTTTCTAGATGGATACTCAGGGTACTACCAGATTGAGATTTCCCTAGAAGATCAAGAAAAGCTACATTCACCTACCCATTCGGTACTTATGCTTTTCCCCGCATGCCATTTGGTTTATGCAATGCCCCCGCCACTTTTAAGAGATGCATGTTGAGCATTTTTAGTGATATGATTGAGAAGTGTATAGAGGTGTTTATGGATGACTTAACAGTTTTTGGTGATTCCTTTGATGCATGCTTACTTAATCTGAAAGCAGCGTTAAGTCGATGCCAAGAAAAATGCCTCGTTTTGAACTGGGAAAAGTGTCACTTTATGGTCTCTTCAGGAATCGTTCTAGGTCATATTGTCTCATCCAAAGGCATTGAAGTCGACAAGTCAAAGATCGAGTTGATATCCAAGCTGCCGATACCCAAAACAGTTAAATATGTGCGATCTTTTCTTGGGCATGCTGGCTTCTATAGGAGGTTTATACATAATTTTTCTTCTATCTCTAGAACACTGTGTAACCTTCTTGTTAAAGACTCTTCATTTGAATGGACACAGGAGTGTGAAGATGCCTTCAAGACGTTAGTCACTAAACTCACCTCTACCTCAATTATGCAAGCACCTAATTGGAATTTACCATTCGAGATTATGTGTGATGCTATTGACTACGCAGTTGGGGCAGTCTTAGGACAAAGACGATAAAGGAAACCTTTTGTCGTATATTATGCTAGTGGAAGTCTAAACAGTGCTCAAATGAACTATTCCACAACTGAAAAAGAACTGCTAGCAGTAGTCTTTGCTTGGGAAAAATTTCATGCATACCTGATTGGTTAACGGTAGACACTGTATTTTTGCATAAGCCGGATGACGAGCCTCGTATGGAGGCACTACCTGAAAAGTTACGGAAGTTGCGAGAAATGAACGCCGGAAGGAAAGAAAACCTCCAAAATTAGCCCCTCATCGGATTCTAACTCACTAGCCAGCCTCGGATTTGCTCAGTCAATTTCTGTTTCAAACCTTAGCCTCGGCTCATCAACTCAGCATCGGCCCAAATCCATCCACACGTCCAAAGCCCCTGCAACCCATGAAAGACCATACAACCCCTCCACACGCCCAATGCCCATACAATCCACCATCTACACGCCCAAACCTTCCCAAATAGCTAAAATCCCATGCAAAACACATGTTAAAATCCCCTCAAATCACTTTCCAATTTAGCAAAGATTTGAAATCCTATGCAAAACACATGCCCAAATTCCATCATCAAGACTTTCCAATTAAAAAGATTTGAGATCTCCATCACCCAATTTGTAAGATTATATTCCAAAATAATTTTCCATGATTTGTTTCCCTTTTTGGTGATCCATCCAAATCATTATAAAAAGGGACCAAGTTTCATCTTTGGGGAGAGCTTGGACGGCAATAACACAAAAAACCCTTCAAGCTTTTATTCTTCTTCTCACCACCAAAACAACAAGAAACCAAAAACCTGAAGACCACCAAAACAACAAACAAAGAAGTCACAACACCGAATCCAAAAACCAAAAAACTGAAACCAAGAAAACCAGCCAACACCAAATCCAAAAACCAAAAAATCGAAACCAAGAGTTTTTGGCGATTCCTACAGTTTTTGGCGATTCCTTTGATGCATGCTTACTTAATCTAAAAGCAGTGTTAAGTCGATGCTAAGAAAAAAGCCTCGTTTTGAACTGGGAAAAGTGTCACTTTATGGTCTCTTTAGGAATCATTCTAGGTCATATTGTCTCATCTAAATGCATTGAAGTCGACAAGTCAAAGATCGAGTTGATATCCAAGCTGCCGATACCCAAAACTATTAAATATGTGCGATCTTTTCTTGGGCATGCTGGATCTATAGGAGGTTTTACATAATTTTTCTTCTATCTCTAGAACATTGTGTAACCTTATTGTTAAAGACTCTTCATTTGAATGGACACGGGAGTGTGAAGATGCCTTCAAGACGTTAGTCACTAAACTCACCTCTGCCCCAATTATGCAACCACCTTATTGGAATTTACCATTCGAGATTATGTGTGATGCTAGTGACTACGCAGTTGGGGCAGTCTTAGGACAAATACGAGAAGGGAAACCTTTTGTCGTATATTATGCTAGCAGAACTCTAAACAGTGCTCAAATGAACTATTCCACAACTGAAAAAGAACTGCTAGCAGTAGTCTTTGCTTTGGACAAATTTCGTGCATACCTGATTGGTTCACCCATCATCGTTTTTACTGATCATGCAGCCCTTAAGTAACTTCTTTCGAAGAAGGATTCTAAGGCAAGATTGATTAGGTGCATCCTGTTATTACATGAATTCGATCTAACCATCAAAGATTAAAAAAAAATGTTGAAAATATGGTGGCAGATCACTTATCTCGCTTAGAGTTTAACGACTCTGCTGATGGCCCACCAATTCGTGATGACTTCTCTGATGAACATCTTTTTGCGGTCACACGAGCACCATGGTATGCACACATTGTCAATTATTTAGTTTCCGGTGAGTATCCATCCATTTGGAGTGTACAAGATAAGCGTAAATTCCTGGTCGAGGTACGTAATTTTTATTGGGATGACCCATACTTATTTAAATACTGCCCCGACCAAATATTGAGACGTTGCATTCGTGAAGATGAAGTTCTCAGTGTGCTTGCTTTTTGTCATTCCCACGCTTGTGGAGGCCACTTCTCAGTAAAGAAAACCGCTGCAAAAATCTTGTAGTGTGGTTTTTATTGGCCCACTATATTTAAGGATACAAATGGGTTCTGTCGTTCCTGTGAAAGGTGTCAAAAATTAGGTGCACTATCCCGTCGTCATATGATGCCCCTTAACCCTATTCTTGTCATTGAAATATTTGATTGTTGGGGTATTGATTTTATGGGACCTTTTCCACATTCCTTTGGATACCTCTACATTCTTCTTGCGGTAGATTATGTGTCTAAATGGGTTTAGGCAGTAGCGTGCCGAGCAAACGACAATACCACTGTGGTTAAATTCCTAAAAGAACATATACTGTCACGTTTTGGTACACCACGTGTCATTATCAGTGATCAATTGACACATTTTTGTAATCGATCATTTGAAGCCTTGATGCGCAAGTATGGCGTGGTACACAAGATTTCTACTTCTTATCACCTATAGACAAATGGCCAGACAGAGTTAGAAAATAGGGAGATTAAACAAATATTGGAGAAAACGATAAATCCTGACCGCAAAGATTGGTCTTTACGACTTTCGGATGCACTTTGGGCATACCGTACTGCTTATAAATCCCCACTTGGGATGTCCCCTTACAGGCTTGTATTTGGAAAGGCTTGTCATTTACCTGTTGAGTTAGAACATAGAGCCTGTTGGGCTATTAAAAATCTTAACTTTAATCTAAGAGCTGCAGGTACACAACAGACGCTACAACTGACAGAGCTTGAATAATTACGAAATAATGCCTACGACAACTCCCTCATCTACAAAGCGAAGATGAAAGCTGCTCATGATAAGCAGATAATGAGGAAGAATTTTGAGCCTAACCAAAAGGTTTATCTCTATGATTCCAGACTCCATCTTCACCCAGGCAAGCTGTGATCCCGATGGACCGGACCTTTTATTGTGAAGCAAGTTTTCCTCCAAGGAGCTATTGAAGTGGAAGATCCAAAGGACGGCAGAGTGTTTAAAGTTAATGGCCAAAAGCTAAAACCATTTCTGGACAATCTGATTCATGCAGCAGAGGATGCCTCTCTTGCTGACCCTACTTATACAGATTGATCTTCTTTTCCCATTGTTGAACATTATTTATTTATGTCTTTATTTATTGTTTAGTTATTTTAATTTTTAATTTGTCTTCTTTCTTTCTTCCTTTTTGTTTTGTTTTGTTTTTTTATTTCTTTTAGAGGATAACATCATATTTCATCCAGGTTCCCGACCTCTAATCAGGTGAACTTCTTCCTTGTCTTGTGTCTTTCTTGTGGTTACATTGAGGACAATGTTTCATTTAAGTTGGGGTGGTGGTATTATCATGTGTTTTACCTGGAGGTGTATGTATTATTCATGTTGTCTAATTATTTTCTTAAAAAAAATTATTATTTACATTTTGTTTTGTTTTGTTTTTTGTCCTCAATAGTTAAGCATAAGTCCAGTGATGATATTGTTTGCTTTAGAGTGAAATCTTAGAAACGATAAGTTCTTTAATGTACTTTTATATGATGCTTTGAGTAGTTTATCTAGGTTAGACTCGTAAGCACTTAATTATAGGTTTTTAGCAGTGAAACCCTATGTAGTTGGCAAAGTGACTAGTTGAGGAAATTGTATGTTGACGAATAACCATTTGCTTAGATGTATATCTTGATTGGCTTGTGTTATGATGTGTGGTAGGGTTGAAAATAAAAGAAAAGTCTCTAAAGAAAGAATATAAACCACATATAATCGATAAGCGTGAAGCTATCCATGGGCGAGTATTAGGACCACCATGAGGAGAAATACTACCTTAAAGGGTAGGTGTGCTGAAAAAAGAAAGAGAAAGAAAACGTTCAAAATGAAAAATAAAAGAGACAAGAAGAGAAAAAGAAAATCATACCATATTGAGTACACAAAAGCAATTACAGAGCTTAATTGAGATATCTATGTTGGTTTGACCCATCGATCCCAATTTTTAAACGAAATCATTGAGTTGGATTTCCTAGGAATTAAGCTGTGAATGAACCTTTCCACACACACACAGTGAGTCTGGCTTAGAAGATTTATTCAAGGGCTTGGATTAGAGTTATGTTAAGTACTTTAAAGGTTCTCTGGTTTCAATACTATGCATTCTTTGAGGAAAATAATATGTGTAACTATTGGGACTATTGTGTTTTATTATTTTATTTTTGCATGTTTGCTTGTGTTTTAAATGAATTTTGTGGGTATCGTTGATGTAAGCCCTCACGAGACTATAACTCGTCCACTAGGGACACCTAGGGGTTTAAAGGCTTGTTGCATACGCTAAATGCAATCGTGATCCCTACGAAAGTGGCTTAGATAGTTTTTATTTATTTATTTAGTTATTCTTTTATTTTTACGCTTGAATTGCTAGGGACTAGCAATAAGCTGGTTGGGGGTTGTGATAAGTGCACAAAAGTGTACTTTGAACGCTGCTAACTCGGCTTAATTATTATATATTTGATCTTAATTAGAGTTATTTTGTGCTTTGTTATTAGGAAGCATTGGAACAAGAAGAATGGATCAATTAAACATGTTTCGGAGCCTAACGAAAGCATCGGACGCGCGCGGAGCATCGGAAGCACTAGACGCAACAGTACCAGAAATTTACACTGGCGCCGCGGCGCCCACTTCCAGGCGCTGCGGCGCCACTCCAGCTTCACCATGCAAATTTATCGAGAGCGTCGCGGTACCCCGGAATAACCTAAAACCCTGATTTTGAAGACTTTGATGCGTATTATGCTTCTGAGGCCTCCCTATATAAAGCCAACTCCGTCCAAACCTTAAACAGAAGAGAAAATTGGAGAGAAACAAAGGAGAAACACACAAAAAAAATCCACAAACACAATTCATATAGAGGAAAAACGAAGAACTTTAAGGAAACCATGACATCTCTCCGATCAATTCAGGCTGCATCTCTATTCTGCATGGAGAAATAATCTCATAGGCAAAGTTAATGATGAACTATTGTATTTAAACTTCTTATGTTTATATTTTTTATTATTGAATGAACCTTTTAACGTTTAATAAAATTGATGTTTATTATTCTTTATCATCTTACGATTCTTGAACCCAGAGATTGTGTTTTGTCAATTCCCATATAGATCCAGTCATGCTTCTTCTATGTGTGAATTGCGAACCCAGTTATGACTGGTAAAGTTGTTTTATGTGTTGGTCTTCTGCTGTAGTATTGCCTGAGGGTATATTATTGACGTTAGATAGCTCGTAACGATGACTTTGTGTGTGTTGTTAACATAGAGAAAATAATCATTGATTACCTTAGAATTTAATAGGAGTAGAATTGAATATCTTCCGATTGTTGGTTTGGGATGTGAAACCTTAAATCGTGTAATAAAAGGAATCAATAACTGAATATAGGAGTTTCATACAAGAGGGATTCCCGATGCTTTGCCATATCTCTCCACTGATATTTTCCTGAATATTTATCCATAGTTTTATTTTACTTTATCAATTCAAATAGTTCTTTAAATAAGTTACTGTTAAAGTTTTTTTTTTTGAGTAAATTAGTTCATGTAACCATCTCTCTGAGGAATCGATACCCCAACTATACTACGATAACCGCAAGTCATATTTGGGCGTAATCATGCATAACATAGCATATATGAGACTACCAACTGCTGAGGCATATAAGATATGTCCCATTTCCCCAACATCTTGAGGTGTCTTAGGAGACTGTTCCTTTGACAAATGAATTCCATACCGATAAGGCATATTGCCTTTCTTGGAATTTTACATCCCAAATCACACAAGGATCTTGTCGATATAGGATGCCTGAGACATAGCTAACAGTCATTTCTTGCGATCCCGAAGTATCTGAATCCCAAGAACATAAATGGCCTCTCCTAAATCTTTCATTTAGAATTGGTTAGTTAGTCAGGTTTTCACGTCCGATAATATCTTTACCTCATTCCCAATGAGTAAAATATCATCGACGTATAAAACAAGGAAAATCACCTTCATGTCAATGACGCGCTTGTATACACAAGGCTTATCAACATTCTGCTCAAAATCATAAGACTTGATCGTGGTATCAAATCTTATATTCCAAGATCGATATGTCTGCTTAAGTCCATAAATGGACTTTTACAGCTTGTAAATCTTTTGCTCTTGAACTTGGGCTATGAACCCCTCTGGTTGTACCATATAGATACTCTCATCAAGATTTCCATTCAAGAATGCAGTCTTGACGTCCATTTGTCAAATTTCATAGTCATAATATGCGGCAATGAATAGAAGAGTGTGGATGGATTTGAACATGACTACTGGCAAAAAAAATATCCCCATACTCAACTCCCTCTTTCTTGGTATAACCCTTGGCCACTAGCCTAGCCTTGAATGTTTGTACCATCGCTGGATGTGACAACTTGTGCCTCTCCAACTCCAAGATATCGATCAGGTCTCGTACAACCCTCCCACTACGTCTAGGTGGTAGATTATTCTGATGAGCTTGCATCTGACGCTCAGATGTCGAAGGTGTTATGTATTTGTCAACTGTCGTTGATGATGGTCTGCTGGTCGAACCAGCAAGTAACTCCTCGAGTAACACTTTACTTCGAGGTTTGAACTCCCTCATATAGTCATTATCTAGAAACGTAGCATTTGTCGATACAAACACTTTGTTATCTTCAGGACTATGGAAGAATCCACCCCTAGTTTCCTTAGGATAACCTACAAATAGGCACACTTGAGAACGTGGCTCCAACTTTGTAGTCTTATTCTTCAGCACATGTGTTGGACACCCTCATATGCGGAAATGTAGTAAACTAGTTTTACAACCACTCCATAACTCTAAGGGAGTCTGAGGAACAGACTTAGATGGAACTACATTAAGGATATGCATTGCAGTTTGTAATGCATATCCCTAGAACGAACAAGGTAGTGAGCTAAAACTAAACATAGATCTCATCATGTCTAGTAGGGTCCGATTTCTCTTTTCTGCAACACCAATTTACTGTGGAGTTCCAGGTGCTGTGAGTTGGGATACTATCTCATGCTCAACTATGAATTCCTCAAAATCTCTATCAAGGTATTCTCTTCCACGATATGATCAAAGAGTTTGTTAGGGTTGGTGCTCCGAGCGCCAATTTTATTATGTATTTCCTTGTAAATAATAATGTAACTTTTTATTATGAATAAAATGAACAGTTTCTTTTATATAACATCTTCTTTAATATGGAAAAGACGTAACAGACCTTAGAATGATTAGTTATGATACTGTTGCAAAAGCGTCACAACTGACATTGAGTTGTATCATGACGTTGTCATTCTTAGACAATTCCCGGTCAAGGTTTACACTACTTGGTCAGTAAAGTAAATTCGTTGAGACTGGTACATGTCGTATATTGGAATCTTGGATTCCGATGGTTTCTCAATGAACCATGAGTCTTTGAGACTTGTATAAACGTGTGGGTGTTTATAGCGGATAAACACTGAATGACTCACCGAAGATTCTTAATAGATGGTACACCAACGTCAATAAGAATCTTCTCAGATTGAGTGAGCATAGTGATTATTTGACTTGAGATACCACTGTGTATATATGAGTTATCCTCCACACTTAGATGGCAGTCACGTCACCGATCTATTTAGATCAGACCTCCGTCTGTTCGTTGGGTGTGGACCGATGCTCAGGATATCCTGTGTGTATCAAGAAAGGATCTGTCAGCTCTGTGTACAGAGCATAGGTATTCAATATGGAATTAGCAATCTGTTAAATCCATGGGCCCATGGTACACTGTAGAAATTATTTCTAAATGTTATTAAGGAATTGCTAATATAAACGTCAATGTGATTATATCTATATAGATTTGACGTTTGTATCTATATATATGGAATAATCTGGATACCTGTGACGAATGGATTATACGTATGCAGTGACCTCGACCTGTATGATTCAGAGAGTTTATTCGTGTTCGTCATAATTTACGGGTGGGTGAATTATAGATATGAAATTTGATTTCGTGACGGATATGCCTGAATCTAGAGAGTCTCATTAGTGAAATATACTCGTAGAGCACTAGGGCAACTGTTATGAATAATACAGATTATTTATAACTCGTTTAACAGTTAAACGAAAAATACATGCAATTGGGACCTAATCGTCATTTCCGAATTAATGTGTATTTGTGTTTAATATTTGATATTATTAAATACATATTAATTCAATATCAAATTGTGATATTTGATATATATCATTAATATATGTATTTGAGATATTTAATGTAAATATAATACATATATTTAAGATATTTATATTTATTATTTAATTATTTAATTGTTAAATAATTAAATTGATTAATAAAATAAATATCTTAATTAATGATTTTGCCTTTTTAATGGATCAATACCATTGCCATTTGTTAGTTTGCTTTATTAAAGATAATTGTTAACTTTATTAAAGTAAAATGTGGACTAATAGAAATGCAACAAAAATTAAATAATTGTTATTTGACTTTTTTATTGTAAAATTCGGCCAAGGTGAGAGTGTTTTAACAAAATTATTTTGTTTTCATTTTCACACACAAGATAACTTACACAAATATTTACAAAGAGAGTTGAGAGCAAAATTTGAAGAAAGAAAGAAAACAAAGCTAAATTTGGAATTTTTGTAAGTATTTTCACATTTTCTTCTACTTAGAAAATGTTTCTATTAATCTTAGCTTCAATTTGTTTTGATAAGTTGATGTCTCTACTCTTTGGGTTTTTAATTAAATGTGTTTGATGCTTGTTGGAGATGTGTTGCATGTATGTTTTATTTATAAGCTTATTATGAGTAATTAAGCTTATAAGATTAATTAGTAATCAAAGTTGTCATTATAGAGTTACTTAGCTATTCATAAATAACCTAGAATTGCTCTTGAGTTGTTTCATGATGGTGAGACTTGATTGGTGTGGTATTGGATTGATTAAAGTGTTGAATTTTATCAATTTAGTGTAAATTGTGTAATTGGTGTAATTTATGAAATTAGGGTTCTAAACCTAATCCAATTTTGGGGCTTTTCATATATGTGATATAATTTTATGTATATATGTGATGGAGTTGGTGCTTGGAGTGCCAATCCGAATTGTACATTTTATTATTTATTAATAAAATAACTATATTTTTTATTTCATACCTTATTAATGGTATTGTCATTACGCGTATTAAATTGATGTATCGATATGCTAAGAATGACATCGACCTTAGAATAGTCTTGACACTAGGGGTAAACTATTCTTAAAGTAAATATTCCTAGTCGTTGGTTTCGGAATACGGTCGAATTCCTATAACCTAGAAGACTAGCACATGTCGTATATTGGAATTGGAGTTCCAATGGTTTAACGCTAAGTACCATGAGTTTTGGAAACTCATATAGACATGTGGGTATTCGTTGGAGCGAATACTGAATGACTCATAGGTGATTTCTAATAGTTGGAAGTACACACCACCGTCAATAGGAATCTCCTCGAGTCGAGTAGCATATGTAATCCTTTGACTATAGGATATCATTGATTTTGTGTGACATCCTCCACACTTAGATGCCATGTATGTCAGAAACCTTTCATGGTCTGGCCTCTAGATGTTCGTTGGGTGTGGACCGATGGACTCAGTAATCAAGTGTGAAGCAAGATAGGATCTGTCGGCCCATATGTGTACCATAAGGGGTTTAGGTATCCATGTGAGTTAAGTCACGATTCTTAAAGACTTTGGCCAAAGCCGATCACCTAGGGTGGATCGCATCAGTTGTAAAGAATCGTGGACATGTCGACATGAGATGTGCACCTTGGAAACTTGACGATATATTCTATATTTCCTAAGCACAACTCGGATAGCCTACGACAGAGGGATTGTTAAACATATTGATGACCTCGACTTTTATAGTTCAGAAAGGTGTTCGTGTTCTTCGCGAATTTGGAGGTGGCCGAATTGCGTACATATTAGCCAAACTTATATGACGAACGTGTCTGAACTTAGAGAGTCCCAATATGAAGTGTACTCGTTGAGCACTTGGGTAGCCGATTATTTTTGATAAAAATAAATATTCGATATTATAATTATCAACTAAGATAATCAAGTGTTATTGGATAACATTGATTATTTATTTTGACCTAATTGGATTAATTAGATTAATTCAATAATTACACAAGGGCTTAATTGTAAAATCATAATTATCTCTACCATTTGAGGATATTATGGTAATTGTAAGTATGTAATAATATGTGGTTTTGGCTTGATTTAATTGGATTAAATCAGGTGGCAAACATTTAACTAATCCATTCCTAATATTGGCTTGATTTAATTGGATTAAATCTAAGTGGGAGACAATGGAGATTAGTCACACCTAATTATACATATTTGGACAAATTATATTAAGCCCACTTAAAAGTTGATTACAACTTTATTATTAAAAATTGCATAAGTTTTGCTATAAATAGCAAGCTTTAGGAAGGTTTTAATTACAAGTTCAAATACAAGAATAAACAAATTCTTGAGAGATTAGCCTAAGTTAGAGAAGTGTTTAGAGAAGCTTGTGAGGTCTCTACAACATTTCATCTAGGAGAAATCAAGATTGGATCTTGAAGTGAAGCTTGGAAGCATTGGAAACAAGATTGGATCTTGAAGTCAAGCTTGCACACCTTAGCGGTTATTCAACAATTTCAACAAGGAGAAGTAGATTGGATCTTGCATCAAGCTTACTAGGTAATGTTTGATCTTCTACAAAGCTATGTTTATTTGTGTATTAGATGCATGATCACATAGCTTAATGTTGAATAAGACTAATCAATTGTGTTAGGATACTTTAGAAGTATAAACACAACATGCTTGTAATTAGGTCAAAGATGTTCATGTTGGACATGGAACAATTAATTAGAGTTTGGAACTCTAGATTAAAGCTTAGAGCTATGGCTACAATTCTAGATTCACTTGACCACCTTTAGGTGGACTAGAATTGTTCGCGGACATTTCGTAATGGGATTCTAAAATGGTTTGTGTAATGGATTCAAAATTTACGCTAATGTGTATTTAGAATAAATTTATGTTTTTGGAAAAATATTTGATATTTTGAAAAACTAGATTTTTATTCTATAACATGCGTTTATGTTGGTTTTGAAATTAAAAATTAATTTTGGATGTTTTTGAAGTATTTAGGGAAGATCGGGAGTAATTAGGGTCAAAGACCCTAATTGCATCAGCTCTCTGGAATCCAGAGAGCTGAAGATTAAATGAAAACAAGTGAAATAAAAAAAATAATAATAAAGGGACTGCGCGCTACCGTGCCCGCGCACTGTTCAGTGGCAGTCGCGCGTACTGTAGCGCGCACTGTAGCGCGTGTGGTGCCCTTCTCGCGCACTGATTTTATTTTGCTTCGTTCGGGAGCTTCCGGACTCCGATTCAGTCCCGATTTTTTCCTATACACTCGTAATGGAATATAGTATTTCATAAAATATTTTAAAATTACACCCATACTTGATATCCATGGGTTAGACCCATTTCCGCTGTCCGGGGCACCGATCCGACCCTAGGGGTTCCACAACTGCCCCAACAGAATGGTATCAGTAGCAAAGGCTTAACCACACAACACATATTTTAAATCTATGCCATAGCAATTTTAATTTAATTATCCATAAGACATATTTGATATGTATTGCATGTTTTAAATTAAAATTTTTACCTAATTAAGTTAATGATTTGATTGTCATAAATCTCCCGTGATTAGGTGATTACTTTTAAGTAATAGTATTAATAATGTTGGAGCATTATTGGATGGTCCGTCTTGTCAATACGGAGATGAATGAGTTCTTACTACTTATATCCAATATCGTCATTAGTGTGAGGGTATAAGTGCTCGGAACTTAGGTCGCTCCGGTAAAACATTAGATGTAGCGTGATGAGTTAACGTAGTCATCCAATATCGTCATTAATATTAGGGTGTATATACGAAGCTCATTAGTGCACATTGACAAGTATACACCTAGAACACGTATTAATCCAATATCGTCATTAGTGTGAGGATAAGAAACGGTTCAGGACCAAACCAGGAGTCACATGAAGTGATTGACCTTGAAGGTCTACCTAATGAGTTTACAAATGCAAATATCGTCATTAGTGTGAGGCTGGAGTAAATGTCATGGGATCCACTTCCCGTTATGAAATTTTGATAATCAAATTTCTATTTTTCCGTTAAGGGAGATTACGGAATTACGTAAAGTAGTGGGAGGGCACTAATAGAATTAAAATTCCATAATCAATTAGTGTTATCACTTTTGAAATGAAAAATGTTCTGCTACTACTCAAAGATGTTTTCTTGTAGATGGCTGCCACTAATCCATTAATGAAACTTTTGGATTCCAATAAGCTAAAAGGAGCCGAGAACTATTTCGAATGGCAAATGAACATGCGCATTGTCTTGGAGTATGAAAAGTTGACTTATGTCACGATCAATCCACTTCCTGTTGATATCGATCCTGACTCCACTCCAGAAGAGCGAGAAACTTTTGAGAGATGGAAAGATGATAACCTGAAGGTGAAATCCTACATCTTGGGATCGATGGTTCCAGATTTGCTGAGACAGTACATTGAAGTACCGGATGCTTGGAGCATCATGCGAACACTCAATGAGTTGTTTGAGGTAAATCAAGAGATGAAACTTTATCGAAGGTCTAAGGAATTGTTCTGTGTTGAACTCAAGGAGGGAGGAGCTGTCAGCACTCATGTTTTGAACATGATAGACCAAATTCGATATCTGGAACGATATGGCATTGTGTTTGATGAATGGCTGGGCCGTAATTTGATTATGTCTTTTTGGCTGGTTCTTATGCTGGCTTTGTATTGAATTTCCATATGCATTCGATGCAAGCCACATACGAAGAACTTCATAACATGCTACGCACGGCGGAGCAAGATTTGAAGAAAGGCAACCCCACATTGTATCTCCATGATGAAGCTGGCTCTTCAAAGACTTCTGGGAAGTCAAAGAAAATCAAGATGGGGAAGAAGAAGATATCAAAGAAAAACTCCAAGAAGCGCAAAGGCGCAAAACCGAAAGTAGCTCGTGATCAATGTCTACAATGCAAGAAGTCTGGACACTGGAAGAAGGAATGTCCAGAGCTTAAAGTAGGACCCTTAGGTACGCTTTGTATTTTTCCAATTATTGACATCTCATTAGCCTTAGATGCAAATAGTGGATGTGTGTTAGACACTGGCAGTCCTACTCATATTTGCAATTCCCTGCAGGAAATGAGGGTTAAACGAAGACTGAATAAAAGGGAGATCCAGCTTAGAGTTGGCAATGGCGAGACATTGGATGTCAAGGCCATAGGAACTGTTGTTGTAGATCTCCCAAATGGATGTAAATTAGATTTGCATGACTGTTATTTTGTTCCCTCACTTATCAGACAAATAATATCACTGAATATTAGATAAAGAGGGATATAAAATAAACATTAAGGATGAAACTTTATGTTTGTATGATAAAGAAAATTTATTTAAATGTGAATATTCTTTATCAAACGGTCACTATATTTTGGAAACATGTAGAGATGTATTTAATATAGAGTAAAATACAAGTAGGAAGTCTGAACTAAATAATACTGAATTATGGCATATAAGATTGGGCCATATAGGTGTTAGACGTCTATCCAAATTGGTAAATGATGGTTTGATTGAAAATCTTACCTTAGATCCTTATCCGATTTTTGAGTCATGTATCCAAGGAAAGATGACAAAGGCCCCATTTCAAGGTGTTGGACACCGTGCTGGAGATTTACTGGAGCTAATACACAGTGATGTGTGTGGTCCATTAAATCATGCCGCTCATGATGGTTCCACATACTTTGTGACTTTCACATATGACAAGTCTAGATATGGATATGTCTATCTGATGAAACATAAGTCGGAAACATTTGACAAGTTCAAAATATTCCGAAAAAGTAGAAAAACAAACCAGTAAATTCATCAAATGCCTCAGATCAGATCGAGGCGGTGAATACATGAGTGAAGAATTCAAAAATTATTTAAGGGAGAATGGAATTCTCGCCCAATATAGCCCACCAGGAACCAACACACACACATGGAGTGTTTGAGCGTAGAAATCGTACTTTTATTGGATATGGTGCGATCCATGATGAGCTATACAGATCTTCCTTATTTTCTTTGGGGTTACACTTTACAAACTGCTGCCTACATACTTAATAGGGTTCCATCGAAAGCTGTTTCTACGACCCCCTATCAGATATGGTTCGGTAGAAATCCAAGTCTTAAGCATTTAAAGATTTGGGGTTGTCCTGCATACGTTAGAATTGCGCAGCGGGATAAACTAGCACCCATGGGGTATAAATGTAGGTTCGTTAGATATCTTGATAATTCCATGAGATATCAATTCTACGATTCCGAACAACGAAATGTATTTATTGTTCGCTTTGTAACTTTTCTTGGAAAGAAATTTTTGAGAGAAAGTGGGAATTGTAGAGAGATTAAACTTGATGAGTTTGATCCCAACATTAAGGAACCTGAGATGGAACCAGAGATCCAACTAGGTGAAGGATCTACAACACAGGTTCTACGTAAGTCGAATAGAATATCAAGGCCTCCTGAGAGACTGTTTTTAACATCTGATGTGAGCCTTGATGTTCCCCTCTTGGAGGAAACAGATCCGACTACGTATAAGGAAGCGATATTGGATATCGATTCAGAAAAATGGCAGGAAGCCATGAAATTCAAATGGATTCAATGCATGTCAATCAAGTCTGGGACTTAGTTGAACTTCCTGAATGAGTTAAACCTATTGGTTGTAAATGGTTTTACAAAAGGAAGCGAGGGCCCGATGGAAAGGTGGAAACCTTTAAGGCCCGACTGGTAGCGAAAGGTTACACTCAACGTCCTTGGATTGACTATGATGAAACTTTTTCACCAGTAGCCATGCTAAAATCCATTAGGATTTTTTTAGCCATTGTTGCATATCACGACTATGAAATATGACAGATGGATGTGAAAACCGCTTTCCTAAATGGATTCCTTGAAGATGATATCTATATGGAACAACCAGAGGGTTTCGTATCCAGTGAGACTTCAAACTTGGTTTGTAAGCTCCAAAAGTCTATTTATGGACTTAAACAGGCATCCCGAAGCTGGAATCGTTGTTTTGATGAGATAATTAGATTATCTGGATTCATCAAAAATGAGGAAGAACCATGTGTTTATAAGAAAGTTAGTGGGAGCATGATAGTTTTCTTATCATGTATGCAGATGACATCCTTATCATAGGAAATGATATAGGGATGATGCAAAGTGTGAAAGCCTACCTTTGCAAGAACTTCTCCAAGAAAGATATGGGTGAAGCTTCTTATATACTAGGTATAAAGCTCTACCGAGATAGAGTTAGGAAGCTTATAGGGTTGTCACAATCGACGTACATAGACAAGATATTAGAAAGGTACAGTTTTACCAACTGTAAGGCAGCAAATGTACCTTTCCGATACGGCATACATCTTTCGAAGAAAATGGCACCTCAAACTGAGGAAAAGAGAGTTAGGATGTCTAACTTGCCATATGCTTCTTGTATTAGAAGTATAATGTATGATATGTTATGTACTAGACCTAACATCAGTTTTGGCGTCAGTGTGACCAGCCGATATCAATCTGATCCAGGTAATGATCATTGGACAGCCGTGAAACATATCCTAAAATATCTTAAAGGCACCAAAGATAAGTTTCTGATATATGGAGAAGATGAACTACAAGTTAAGGGTTATACAGACTCCGACTTCCAGGGAGATCCAGATGATAGAAAATCTACATCATGATACATATTTACCCTTAACGGTGGTGCAATTAGCTTGGCGTTGTTCAAAGCAAGGCTCAACAGCATATTCCACCACTGAGGCGGAATTTATAGCGGCTTCAGAAGCTGCTAAAGAAGCTGTTTGGATTAGAAATTTTATCACAGAACATGGCGTTGTGCCTAGTATTACAAATTCAATCCCATTATACTGTGATAATAACGGAGCCATAGCGCAGGCTAAGGAGCCGAGGGCGCATTCCAAGTCTAAACACGTGGAAAGGAAATATCGTGTAATTAGAGAGATAATTGAACGAAAAGACATAGTGGTCTTGAAGATTCAAGGACAAGACAACATAGCAGACCTGCTTACAAAGGCCTTACCTCCTAAGTTATTCGATAAACATGTGGAGGAGATGGGACTACGGTACCATCCAGATTGGCACTAAGCAAGTGGGAGTTTGATGGAGTTGGTGCTTGGAGTGCCAATCTGAATTGTATATTTAATTATTTATTAATAAAATAACTACATTTTTCATTTCATACCTATTAATGGTATTGTCATTACACGTATTAAATTGATGTATCGATATGCTAAGAATGACATCGACCTTAGAATAGTCTTGACACTAGGTGTAAAATATTCTTAAATTAAATATTCCTAGTCGTTGGTTTTGGAATACGGTCGAATTCCTATAACCTAGAAGACTAGCACATGTCGTATATTAGAATTGGAGTTCCAATGTTTAACGCTAAGTACCATGAGTTTTGGAAACTCGTATAGACATGTGGGTATTCGTTGGAGCGAATACTGAATGACTCATAGGTGATTCCTAATAGTTGGAAGTACACACCACCGTCAATAGGAATCTCCTCGAGTCGAGTAGCATATGTAATCCTTTGACTATAGGATATCATTGATTTTGTGTGAGATCCTCCACACTTGGATGCCATGTATGTCAGAAACCTTTCATGGTCTGGCCTCTAGATGTTCGTTGCGTGTGGACCGATGCACTCAGTAATCAAGTGCGAAGCGAGATAGGATATGTCGGCCCATATATGTACCATAAGGGGTTTAGGTATCCATGTGAGTTAAGTCACGATTCTTAAAGACTTTGGCCAAAGCCGATCACCTAGGGTGGATCGCATCAGTTGTAAAGAATCGTGGACATGTCGACATGAGATGTGCACCTTGGAAACTTGACGATATATTCTATGTTTCCTAAGCACAACTCGGATAGCATACAACGGAGGGATTGTTAAACATATGTGATGACCTCGACTTGTATAGTTCAGAAAGGTCGTTTGTGTTCTTAGCGAATTCGGAGGTGGCCGAATTGAGTACATATTAGCCAGGCTTATATGACGAACGTGTCAGAACTTAGAGAGTCCCAATATGAAGTGTACTCGTTGAGCACTTGGGTAGCCGATTATTTTTGATAAAATATAATATTCGATATTATAATTATCAACTAAGATAATCAAGTGTTATTGGATAACATTGATTATTTATTTTGACCTAATTGGATTAATTAGATTAATTCAATAATTACACAAGGGCTTAATTGTAAATCATAATTATCTCTACCATTTGAGGATATTATGGTAATTGTAAGTATGTAATAATAGGTGGTTTTGGCTTGATTTAATTGGATTAAATCAAGGTGGCAAATATTTAACTAATCCATTTCCTAATCATTGGCTTGATTTAATTGGATTAAATCTGAGTGGGAGACAATGGAGATTAGTCACACCTAATTATACATATTTGGACAAATTAGATTAAGCCCACTTAAAAGTTGATTACAACTTTTATTAATTAAAAATTGCATAAGTTTTGCTATAAATAGCAAGCTTTATGAATGTTTTAATTACAAGTTCAAATACAAGCATAAGCAAATTCTTGAGAGATTAGCCTAAGTTAGAGAAGTGTTTAGAGAAGCTTGTGAGGTCACTACAACATTTCATCTAGGAGAAATCAAGATTGGATCTTGAAGTGAAGCTTGGAAGCATTGGAAGCAAGATTGGATCTTGAAGTCAAGCTTGCACACCTTAGAGGTTCTTCAACAATATCAACAAGGAGAAGTAGATTGGATCTTGCATAAAGCTTACTACGTAATGTTTGATCTTCTCCAAAGCTATGTTTATTTGTGTATTAGATGCATGATCACATAGCTTAATGTTGAATAAGACTAATCAATTGTGTTAGGATACTTTAGAAGTATAAACACAACATGCTTGTAATTAGGTCAAAGATGTTCATGTTGGACATGGAACAATTAATTAGAGTTTGGAATTCTAGATTAAAGCTTAGAGCTGTGGCTACCATTCTAGATTCACTTGACCACCTTTAGGTGGACTAGAATTGTTCGCGGGACATTTCGTAATTGGGATTCTAAAATGGTTTGTGTAATGGATTCAAAATTTACGCTAATGTGTATTTAGAATAAATTTATGTATTTGGAAAAATATTTGATATTTTGAAAAACTAGATTTTTATTCTATAATAGGCGTTTATGTTGGTTTTGAAATTAAAAATTAATTTGAGTGTTTTTGAAGTATTTAGGGAAGATCGGGAGCAATTAAGGTCATCAGCTCTCTGGAATCCAGAGAGCTGAAGCTTAAATGAAAACAAGCGAAAAAAAAAAAATAATAAATGGGTTGCGCGCTCACTGTAGCGCGTGTGGCTCACGCGTGTGGCTCCCTTCGCGCGCTGATTTTGTTTTGCTTCGTTCGGGAGCTTCCGGACTCCGATTCAGTCCCGGTTTTTTCCTATACACTCGTAATGGAATATAGTATTTTATAAAATTTTTTAAAATTACACACATACTTTATATCCATGGGTTAGACCCATTTCCGCTGCCCGGGGTACCGATCTGACCCTAGGGGTTCCACAACTGCCCCAACAATATGATTTATATTAAATTGGGGTTGATTGGATTTGATCTTGATGTGTTTTGAACCAAAAGGACCAAATTGCAAATCCTGGAAAAATTTGGGGCTGTTCGGCGATTACTGAAAAATTTTGAATTTGTGTTGCAATTTGTATTTTCATGTATTAGATATGTATAAATTATTTTTGGATTGATTTGGAATCAATTAAATATGTATTTGACATTCAAGAACCAAAATGATTAAATTAAAAAACTTGGGGCAATTTGACAATTATAAGAAATATGATTTCTTGGGTTAAAATTTCAGATTTTAAGTATTGGTTAATTAAATAAATATGTTTATTTAATTTTTCCAAGAAAAATTTTTGAAATCGGAAAATTCGATTTTCAACGTTACGCTGCGCTAACCCTGTAATTCCGTATAAAACCCCAACAGAGTTTTGATCATTTTACCTAATTAGTTCTCAACCTCAGCACGATACTCTTTGAACTTTTTAAAAGTATCTAACTTGTGCTGCATTAGGTAAACATACCCATATCTTGAATAATCGTCAATAAATGTGATGAAGTATTCATAACCACCTCGAGCTCTCACATTCATCGGTCCATAAACGTCCAAATGTATTAGCTCAAGTGGTTTACTAGCTCTTATACCTTTTCTAGTAAAAGGTCTCTTGGTCATTTTTCCTTCTAAACAGGATTCGCAGACTGGTAAAGTTTCGAGCTCTAACTAATTTAAGACTATGTTCTTTATCAACCTATCTATCCGGTAAAGGCTGATATGACTAAGTCTAAGATGCCACAGATATGTGTCATCGTGAGAAATCTTTTACCGTTTTGTTTTAGGTTTCTCAACCTTAAACATTTCAATGTTGAGCAGTGACTTCTGTGTTAACGGTCTTAACATATACAAGTTATCTCCTAGTTTCCTTAGCATATAGGTAATCCATTTTGAAATAACAACTATTATTATTAGATAAAATGATAACCATCATGCAATAGTTTTGAAACAGAAATCAAATTTCTATGACAAAACATGAATAAACACCACTTTGTTTAAATTCAAATAACTTTTATTTGAAAAATTATAAACTGATAACTCCCACTGCTTTACTGAAACAGCATCCTCTGTCCTGACTCTCATAGTAAAGTTACCTTCAACAAAGTCTTTACGTGTATCAAGTTTCCGTACCCTTAGCCTCACTAATGTTTTTTTCTCTTCTTCGCAGTTTTGAAAGACTTTGCAACACTTGCATCTCCACTGGGTTTACAAGGATCCATCGGCATGGACTCCTAATAGATGAGCTCATTTAGCAGCTGGGTCAGAGTAAAAGTCAACTTGTTCATAACATAGTTGCTTTTAAACAGCAGGAAACTCTTCGGAAGAGTTTCCATGATCATGGTCACACGGCTTCGCTGGTCAATACGAGTGCTATGGGTTTCAGCTGTATTGAGGTAGGTCATCATCCTCAAGTCAAGCTCTCGAGCTGATGTCCCAGCCTTTATCTTAGCGGTCATCGCTGATACCATGGTCTCATGACATTGACGCTCCGAAGGTTACCCGAACATGCCTTACAATGACATCATCATTTGAGATGCTGAAGGTATAGGCTCATGCTTTGCAGCAAGAACCTCGGACATCCCTGCTAGCAAGCAGTAGCAAGCCTTCTCATTAGCCGTGACCCATTTCTGGTAGGCATCGCGCAAAGCTTGGCCAACATTTTTGGCCGGTTCGGGAGGACACTCCTCCGTCAGGACAAACTTTAGGTGTTCACAGACCTGGATAACGTTCATGTTACTTTTCCACTTAACATAGTTTTCTCCCATTAATTTATCATTTGAGAGTATGGAAATAATTGGAGAAACCATGGTTGATAAATAAAATAAACATGCATTCAATATTCATCCATCGCATATTAAACTATCAAACAATTTTGGTATAAAATTAAACATGATGCATGAACCATGAATAACGAATTAGAAATCTAAGAGAATTACTATGCCACAGAAATCTATCATCCCACAAATAAGTGCCGCCGCAGGGTAGGTCAAGTATTTGCATGATAGATCGAGACAATCTAAATTGATTAATATATGCGAGAATAACTCTTTTTCCTATATTAACCAACTACCGTTTGATTCGACCAAGGGATTTCGATTAACATTTAATCATTCCTTTGTGAGTGTGACCCATCATTTCGGGATCCTTGGACTTAACAAGTGAAGTGCCACCGTAGGGTAGGTCAGTTCACAAGATACATCTAGAATCCCTATCCTCTCAGAATCCAAACCTGATATTGACCCAAAATGGACACCATTCGTAAGGGGACGAAAGCCAAGCCGTCTCTAGACGCCTTTTGAATCTCACATTTTCGGACTAACAATGGAGATCGCGAGATATACTGTTGTATATCCCTCTCTCACTCACTATTTTAAATTTAAGGTTTCTATTTATAAAATATATAATATTTTAATTTAACTAGTGTGAATAAATTTATGGCGACTAAATCATAACTCTTATTTACCCTAGTACACTATTAGTGACCTAACCAATTTTAACTCTTAAAAATTGTATCACTAATTTCCATTAGTCTATACTAATAGTATTACTCAATTAAACTAATTTAATTAGAGTGGTATTAGCGACCTATTATATTTTAACTTTTAAAATAGTAGAACACTAATTGGTTTAAAATTTTAGAATCCTAAAATGGTCAAGATTTATATTAAACTATTTAATTAATCTTAGTGTGTTATAAAATCCAATGGTACGTGGAATTGTATCCCGAGTGCAGACCACATTACCGTCCATTCGGATTCGGCTATGGAATTTATGTTCGGGTTTCCATCCTATATACCACTGGAATTTATTATGCACTTATTAAGCCCAATATATTAGATTTCAAATTTTAAACCATAAAACTAATTAATCCAATTAATTATTTTTCCATGCATATCATATTCTAATTTAAATATTTTAAATCACATAAAATCATATTCATGTCTATAATGATAATGCATCTAAAACATGTTATGGCATGTGAAATACAAGAGTAGACAACCTAAGCTATATGACATGTTATTCAAACATTAAAACATACATATAACATAAAATTATTTTGCATTGACCAGACTCTTATTTTTCCTATACTAATCTAATTAGTACAAAAATTCTCAAGGCATCCTTTGGTCTTCAAATCACGCTCCAAGGTGGTGTTGGCTCCCTTCCTAACTTCGGGGCTCCAAATTACAACAATTGAAATTTTACATTGGAAAATTAAAATTACAACAATTACAAAAATTGGTCTTATGGCCTTACATCCAAAAATCAAAACCAACAATAAAATAAGAGCCGGAAAAATTTACAACCAATGTAAAATCCATTCATCACATGAAAAACAATAACCATTCATCACATGAATATTATTTTGGGCCTACTCATCTAAACATGCATATCAATATTTATAACTCATATAAATATACAAAAACAGTAACTTTAAATGAAAAAGTGAAGGGTTAAGAACACTTTTCAACCTTGCTCTCGATGCTAATTGTAGGAAACGATTTCCTTGCGCAGCGGAAACGTCGTAGGCACACGGATCGGACTTGAAATATTTTTCTGCCCTTCCCACCAAGTGGCCGAATCTGACCAGAAGTACCACTGAAGTTTTTCTACTATTTTGAACAAAATTTCACCCTCGAAACAGCCCCGGAACAGTCCCCGAACAACAGTGCGAAAATCGGATTGTTTTGGACACAAAATACGCCCAAACCACAACCAAAATAGTCCATTATTTCCATGAATTGCAGTGATATTTTCAGGTCTGATTTTTCAGAGAAAAACAGCCCCAACACAATCCCAAAACTCCCTTATGTATTTCCCAAAAATTCCAGATTGATACGAGACCAAACCGAGCCCCGAAACACACAAGCAAGTGGCGGCAGTGAGCAAAAATTATGCTCACTACCGTGAGTCAATAAGAGATGGAGAGAAAGAGTTTTGGTTCAACACCACAAAGTCTTCCGAGCTATATCTCGTTACCAGCGGAAACTAGTATGGGCTAGTCTCACAAAATTAATCCCTAAACTGTTTAGAGATTAAATCACACTTGTAATTTTTATTTTTATTTTCTTCTTGTTCTTTGTTTTTGGTTTCTCAACACTTGAGAGAGAAATGAAAAAGAAGAAGATGGAGACTAGGGTTCTAATAAATTAGATTAGCCAAAAAGAAAATCCAATTTTCTTTTTATATTTAGGGTTATTAATTTTCAAAAAAAAATAACAAACCATTCCCATCCCCTCCTAATACAAGTTTTGGCCAAGGCATGGATTTATTTATTAATTTTGTAACATCTAATTCAATTACCATAATGGAAAAGATGTTACAAAAAATAAAAGGTTAATGCCTTTAAAATTTGTAACTTCCAAATTAAAACCAAGAGTTATGCAACCTAGCATAACTCACCAAAGGTTTTCCAAATTTAATGCAAGAGTTTTGCAACCTAGCATAACTCATCAAGGGTTTCCAAAACACAAGATTTGGAAATTCCAAATTTGGCCTTATTAAATTATATCATATATAATTTAATATTATGCATTCAATAATTATCATATATTATTAAAATCATATATTAACTTTTAATATATATTTTCAAGTGTGACAAAATATTATTAATCATATTAATAATATTTATACATATGTGAGTATATAATTGGACTATCCAATTATACTAAATCCGCTACAGTATATTGAGCTAGCACGATGACCAAATGGACCTACAATTCTGAGCTCCAATAATCTCGAAATATTAATTAAGCTCTTAGTTAAATATTTCGAATTATTAACTTCGAGTTATTCCACAAAAAATATAAAGTTGCACTCTCGTTGCCTCAGATAGTATGTTAAGCCGAACCAAGTCGGTGTCCATCGATATAGTCACTACATATAGAAAACCTTTCACGAGTATCTCGTAATTAGAACCGAGTCATAATGTTCGTTATAACCCTATAATTATTTTTACCTTAAATACCATTGATTCTCTAATGAATGATTTATTCATAACCATTATGAATTTTAATCTTTCTATTCGTAATAGAAAGACTTGAGTGCTCTAATCGTTCAAGTACCGAATCAACGCTTAAGAAAAATACTCATCTACTTCTCGCAAGAAGGAGTGAACTCCATGTCTATGTAAAACGTCCCCAGCTACACACTAGACCATGCCCTCAAAGTACGTCGCTATTGGTCGGGACTGCTACACCAACCTCACTTTTGTAAATCAAATGACATAGCCTGACATGCAGGAGTTTGTAGTACACTCAGGATTAAGATCAATCCATATATGACCATCTAGTAGATCGAAATTAATTTATTTGTTTAAAGGATATTATTAGAAAGTCATTTCCATCTGGGTCCAGTCCTATATGATCACATCATACAATGTGCTTTCATTCCCATGTCTCTACTTGGATGATCTCAGATCAAGGTCGCCATATAAATATAGAATGGACCGCATCTATAGATAAACCACAAATAAAATACATGCTTTGTTTGCTCTCTATGGACTATTTAAGATTACTAACTTCAGACTTAAATCCTCTTGTGTATGACACTCATACACTAAGTTTGAAGGCACATAAGTAATCTAGGGTATTCTAGATAATTTATAATATGCGAAAACTAAACAAACACTTTGATAAATGAATAATGCATCATTTTATTTCAAAACATATAAAACTGTTTACATTACATGCAACTCTAGGGCATACATCCCAACAACTATGGCAATTAATACATGCAAGAGAACATGTAAACAAAACTTACTCCCCCTCCAGTTAGCAAAAATACCACACGGGAAGTATAAAAAAACTCACAAATATGCACCAAAAATAGTATACAATGACATGAAGTACACACAAGCACACAATGAATTAAAGAAAAATCAATCAAAATTGACTGAAACAACACTTCAAGCAAGTACAATGATACTCAGTCAGTACTCAGCTCTTTATGACTTGAACTAATATGCATCACTTTAGATTTTACTAAATACTACAAACATGCATATTACATAAACACCAAAGCATAACAAGTACTTGTCTGAAAAATAAGTGCGCAACAAATCAAATCTTAAGACCTTATTTTATGAGCGGGACACAGCCAAAGAAATCTCATCTCTTGACACACCAAGTCCACAAAATAAGTGTTCAAACCCAGCACCACTAGGACCTGAAAATAAGCAACATTGGTTGCATACCATAAAATTATCCCCATAAATATAATGAGCTCATAAATAAATACTATTTCGAGTGAAGGGTTTTTGCCCTTATCTTTTGAATTTGGCTCATTGGATGTTGAGACTCATGTAATTTTTTTTAATTTTTTCTTTTACTTTTACAAGGGGATAGCACAAGATCATCTAGTCAAATGTCGCACTATTTAGTGAGCAAAGTATGGTAGAGATTATATTGCCGTCCAAAAACTCATACATGCGACCAAGTCTGGATAATAATAAAAATGTGTATGTGAAGTGCAAGCACAAGATATACTAAGGATTTTTACCACACACACTTATGCATATCGAGCATCAAGAAAAATAAAAGCATGGTTTTTTGCATTTCGCTATTTTTTTTTTAATTTTTTTAGCTTTAACACGCACAAAAAAATATAAAGACACATCATGGCCTGTCAATATCCAATGGTACGTGGAGTTGTATCCCGAGTGCAGATCATACTACCGTCCATTCGAAATCGGCTTTGAAATTTATGTCTGAGTTTCCATCTTATATACCAAGGGACATATAACAAAAATAAAAAACACACACACCCATATGTAGTGAAAAGAAAATAAATGTGCAAAAACATAAAACACACATACACACACATGCAATGGGAAAACAAATGCAACTTCTAAGAAGAGTTACACCGAAGTGCACTCTCATCATGCCTTTTAGGATTAAGATATTCAAAAGTAGATGAGAAGTCATCTTGTTTCCTCACCCAAGCTTTCTTAGGAAACTCTTCCATTTGAGTATTCATAGTCGGCAAAGCAAGTTTATCACTAAGAAATTGTGTTTGTTTGGTTAGTGCAGAAACTTAAAAAATCAGTAAAGGCCATAATATTTGAGAAAAATTTGATCCAACATCTTCATCACTAATAGTTTCCTCTCTCTCACTAGACACACTAGCAGTAAAGGCCATAAAATTACTTTTATCTTTAGGATACTCATCGGAAGTATAGCCACCTTCGGAATCACTAAGAGAGACTGTCATGGCTTTCTTACCGTTAGCCTTAAGGTATGTGGGACACTCAGATCTAATGTGCACATACCCTTCACCTTCATGGCATTGGATACCACGGGGTTTGCTACCCCTATCCTCTCTAGACTCCATCCTACTATGCACACACTCTCTAGGCTTATCCTATTTATCCCTATCATGGCCATTCTTCTTCAACTGAAGGAATTTCTTAAATTTCTTTGCAAACATGGCCAAGTCATGATCCGTGAGATTATCACTACATCATCGCTAGACAGATCATAAGCAATTTCCTTCGCGATCTTCATTGTTATGGTTTTAGGCTTTTTATAACCATGAAGTTTCTTCTCATATACATGTAGTTTTCCTACGAGGTCCTCTAGTTTAAGGTGATCAAGGTCATTGTTTTCCTCGATGGTGGTGATCTTAGGTAGGAACTGACACGCTTAAAAAGTGGTTCTTTACTTCTAAGTATAAGATTGTCGAAGTAATAAAATAACCCGGTAAGTCCAGGGTCAATTCATAAGGAATAGATTTAATATGATAAAATAATAATTCAACTAATAAAATAATAATAATAATAATAAAATACTAGGGTTAGGAGATCCACTTTTGATATTTCAAATATAAAATAATTTTTACTTTTTATAAAATATAAATTATAATTATTTCCCAATCAATTTATTTCATAATTATCAGGTATTAATTATGCCAACACATGTGATTTGTCATGTTCTGCAAAGGTACTAAATATGCCAAAATATATAAAACTAGTCATAAAGACGGTGATAATATTTATCTATAACAAGTCCAGTTAGGTACTCAATTATGTCAAATATATAAAACCAACCATATAGGCATTAACAAAATTTGTCAATAGTTAATTCAGATCTTTGATAGTCCACTCTCTCTTATTTATGGAATTCAAGTATTATCTGTGCCAATCGAAGACTGTCTACAGCTAGTCAAGAGTCCTTAATAAACTAGAAAGAGTATGAATTTTATTTGAGAAATTATCACAATTTATAAAATATAATATAAATAAAAATCACATATATTTTCATACCAAGAGCTTCATCGTTTACTCTAACATGATACAAATTTATAAAACAAGATATAAATAAAAACACTCATGATTTTATTAATAAAAATAAATTACAAAAAAAATACACACAAGAGCTCATCCACAAAGTCTCAGAGAGACTTGTGTAAATTTGCTGAGGAAATGAGGTGTTGAACATCTTTTATTTATATAGATGAAATTTTACAAATTTTCTCCACCGTTTCCTCCACCATTTTCTCCACCAAATTCTCCACCAAACACAAGCATGTTTGGTAGAGAAATTGGCAAATATGTTTTTTATTTTTTTGATTTGACAATGACTTTTACAAATAACATACTTTGGTTTCTTTATCAATTTCGGTCTTGAAAACTTCATAATTAGAAACTCTTATCTGCAGTAAAGTTGTAGATCTTTGGGTTTTCTTTCATCTGGAACTTGAATCACTTAATCCGATATCAGAGTAAAACGTTATGGCCAAAATACGAACATTGCACAGGGTTGGAATTTCCGAGGTTTTACACACTATTAGTCTGTTAGAATGCCCTATTAAATTTCTAGCCTCCAAAATCCAAATGTCTAAGTCCAATTTTTCTAGATTTGCATCCAAAGTATTATTTCACCTACATAAAAGATAAAAGTCACAATAAAAATATATAAAACATAAATTTAATTATTATGCTAAATTAAAAGGATTAATGAAACTACAAGTGTATAATGATTGATTTTTCTTTTAATAAATATGCACTTTTTAGTGTTCATCGCACCTTCAACCAGCTTAGTACTAGTCCTTATTAATTTAAGTGAAAAATATTAAAAAGATAAATTCTTTTCCAAATTAATAATTATTTTTTTCTTTCTAAATGATCAAACAAATGAATTCTCATGTACTTTTTATCCTTCTTCCATACACACATAAAACAAGGTATCAATCAATTCATTGTGCCCACAATATTCACTGGTCTTGTTGAAAAGAGAGTAATATTTTTGTCCTAAAATTACATTAGAGTTCACACTCTTTGCAATGAAAGTTTATTTATAAATACGAAAATAATTTTTTTATATAATAATGATACATCTTCAATCCTTGTAACGAGCTGTGGGCCAGTAACTCCCAAACCAGTTGGCTTTAGAGCACTAGGTGTTAAGACACCCCCACAGACTTAATTATTCGGATATCAGATATTAAAAAGAAAAAGTGTATGATTTCCTTAAGCTTTCTATTTAACCCATATAACGAGTTTTGGCAAGTGACTCCCAAACCAGTTAGCCTTAAGGCACTAAGTGTTAAAATACCCCTATAGACTTAATTGCTCGAGTTAGAGGGACTACGAAATCGAACTTATTCACACAATTTTTTTTACAAACTCAAGCTCTACCGTTTTACGCGAACAATCACTACTTACTGAGGTAAGATTTCTGGTTACTAAGTAAAAGCTTGATTATATATATATATATATATTGAATAAAAACACAAATTTCATTGCCTTTGGGTGCTACCTCCAACAAACAGGAGAGATGAATATTACAAAATTTTCACTTACAACCATGTTTATATGTTATCGTATATGTTGATAATATCTGTCAAATGAGCATATGAAGATCAAATGTAATCAATATTATGGAGAATTCACAAATTTAAATGATTCAAAAAGAAAGGAACAAAAATTTTGTTACGAATTATTTTGAAAATAAAAACATTTTTATTTTATTTTTTACACACAAAACAAAATATAAAATAAAATAAAATAAAAGCATTCTAGTCAACTATCCACTCCCCCAACTAAATTAAGACATGTTTCCCAATGTTTGAATAAGAAGAAGTAGAGTTTAGAAGACATCATCTGATTCGTGTGATATTGACAATTGAATCTACAACATTGCTACTAAAAAGAAATATTATAGCTAAAAAAAATCCAAATAGTAAATTGAAATGTAGTTGTGATTGTGGCTCACATCGTCCACTGGTTTTACGTCCAGTAACGGCTTGAACGCCCTCTATGGGTTGAGGATATGCTTCTCATCTAATTTTCTTATAAATCGGCAAACATGGTCTTTTAAAGTCAGATTCACGAGACTATAATTTAGCAAAGTGATTATTTTTTTTTTACAAAATACACAAAACAACAAAAAAAATATAAAAGATTATTGTTTTAAAAGATACACAAAATAACACAAAAGTGAAAAAATATAATAATGTTAAATTATTACTCTAACTATTAAATTTTATTCCCCAGCAACGGTGCCAAAAACTTGACACGCTTAAAAAATGGTTTTTTACTCCTAAATATAAGAGTGTCGAAGTAATAAAATAACATAGTAAGTCCGAGGTCGATCCATAGGGAATAGATTCAATATGATAAAATAATAATTCAACTAATAAAATAATAACAATAAAATACTAGGGTTAGAGGATCCATTTTTGATATTTCAAATATAAAATAATTTTTATTTTTTATAAAATATAAATTATAATTAATTCTCAATCAATTTATTTCATAATTATCATGTATTAATTATGCCAATACATGTGATCCGTCCTGTCGATAATTAGTCCTGCAAAGGTACTAAATATGTCAAAACATATAAAACCAGCTATAAATGTGGTGATAACATTTGTCTATAACAAGTCTAGTTAGGTATTCAATTATGTCAAATATATAAAATCAGTCATATAGGCGGTAATAAAATTTGTCAATCCACTCTCTTATTTATGGGATTCAAGTATTATATGTGCCAATCGAGGAATGTCTACAGCTAGTCAAGAGTCTTCAATAAACTAAAAAGAGTATGAATTTTATTTGGGAAATTATCACAATTTATAAAATATAATATAAATTAAAATCACAAATATTTTCACACCAAGAGCTTCACCATTTACCCTAACATGATACAAATTTACAAAATAAGATATAAATAAAAACACTCATGATTTTATTAATAAAAATAAATTACAAAAAAAATACACACAAGATCTTATCTCACAAAGTTTCAGAGAGATCCGTGGAAATTTGCTGAGGAAATGAAGTGTTGAACATCTCTTACTTATAGATGAAATTTTACAAACTTTCTCCACCATTTTCTCCACCATTTCCTCCATCATTTTCTCCATCATTTCCTCCACCATTTCCTCCACCATTTTCTTCACCAAATTCTCCACCAAACGTGTTTTTTTTTTTTGATTTGATAATGACTTTTACAAATAACACACTTTGGCTTCTTTGTCAATTTCGGTCTTGAAAACTTCATAATTAGAAACTCTTATCAGTAGTAAAATTATAGATCTTTGAGTCTTCTTTCATCTGGAACTGTAATCACTTCAATCTGATATCAGAGTAATAAGTTATGGCCAAATACGAACATTGCACAGGGCTGAAATTTCCGAAGTTCTACACTGTTAGAACGCCCTATTAAATTTATGGCCTCCAAAATTCAAATGTCAAGTTCATTTTTCTAGATATGCATCCAAAGTATTATTTCACCTATATAAAAGATAAAAGTCACAATAAAAATATATAAAACATAAATTTAATTATTATACTAAATTAAGAGGATTAATGAAACTACAAGTGTAAAATGATTGATTTTTCTTTTAATAAATATGTACTTTTTAGTGTTCATCGGAAACTTGTCAGGTAGGGATCTAAGAATTTTCCTAACTATCCTACTAGTATAAATAAACTCACCTAGGTTAAAGCTTGAGTTAATAATATCGTTAATCTCCGTATAAAATTCATCAAAGGTCTCATCATCCTTCATTCTGGCGACCTCAAACCTAGTAGCAAGATCCTGGAATCTATTATTTTTAACAGACAGCGTGCTCTCATTCACAGTCTGCAGGATATCCTAAGCATCCCCGGCTATTTCACACATGGAAATTCCCTTAAATTCAGCAGAGCAAACAGCACCATGAATGACATTAATTGCCTTGTTGTTTCTGTTGCTAACATCAAATTCATCTTTAGTCTTTGTCATTTTATCTTTAAGGGAAGAAACCACATCAATCATAACCACTTGAGGTTTCCACCCGTACTCTATTGTCATCCAGACTCTTTCATCTAAGGATTTCAAGAACGCTCTTATGCGAACCTTCCAATGTAAATATTATGTCCCATCAAAGAATGAGGGACAATTTAGGGGTTGACTTCTTTCCATAACTAAGGTTCTGACCCTATGCGGAATTAACACAATAATTAAGACATGTCCTAAATATTATTACTATTGTTTTTCAACAAACATCCTTAATTCTAATAGCAATAAATCAAAACAGGATATTAAAGCAGAAAATAAATCAACCACACAAAATCAACACAAGTTATTTTGGTGACGAATTGGAAAACTCATGCGAGTAAAAAACCACTCCGGGTATCTCAACTACCAGCCCAAAATCCACTATAATAGAGAAATACTTACAGCGATGGTAAAAGAACTATGGCGGCAATTCCACCAACTCTAGTACCTCTAGACTACAAGAACTCGAAGAACTCCTCGAGCCCGTACCCCACGATTTTCTTCAGAACCTCTGAAGTCTCTGAGCGGATCTACTCTGCAAGCTCTGAACGTCGGAACTCCGACTGCCAATCTTCCTCCTTGAGAACTCTAAAGGCTTAGGAAGTTGGGTTTGTTGTGTTGAAGGTTTAACAAAGGCATATCTCACCAACAACAAAGAAGACAAGAAACAAAAGAGTCTTCAAGGTGAGAAAAGAGTAGGTTGAAAAACTAAGTATGTGTTTAGGCTTTGATCAATGTGTTTCCAACACTTGTGAAGGTGGCTATGTGTTTCTTTATATAGGTAGGGTAAGAGTTAGGATTTCCTTATGCTGAATTGGTTTGAAAACGCGTCCAAAATAACTCAGTTACGCATGGGCGTTCGAACGTCACTCGAACGCATGTCGAACGCGTGCTTATTGGAAGGTTTCGTTCGAACGCATACTAGAACGCACTACGCACGGGAACCTTCTGCCAAGTCTCGTTCGAACCCAAACACGAACGTGACACTAACGTCACTCGTTCGAACGCTTCAACGAACGCAGCACGAACGCAAATTTGATTCCTTGATGCACAACTGCCAAATACCAGTTCAATTGCTCCAAGTTCTTCAAGACTTATTACAACTCAATTGAATTTATTTTGTTACGGACATTGCCAATAAAAATGAAACTAACACATGCAGTTACTTTGGATTTAACTGATTTATGCACTGAATATGTAAGCTCTGAAGATCGAGGAATTTGGTCCTAATGGATTTGATGTTAAAATTGTGTGTACTAAATATATTCGTTCGACTGTCGAGCGTAAAAAATTAGTTTAATTTAAATGGTATAAACGAGGGTTTTTTTTTTTTTTTGAAATATATTGAAGAGTGTATAAAGTAAAAATTAAAATTTTAAATTTACTATACGAATATACAAAATAAAAAAATTTTAACGAAATTTTAAAAAAAATTATCCATCAATAATGGTTATGTTGGAATATAATGGATGCCTATGTTTTTTTTTTTTTTTTTTTGAAATATGAATATGTAAATACATGGTTATATATCTCGCCGATAATATTTAGGAAATCAGTCCAAGACTCAAGCTAGTCAAAAGATATCTTAATAACATAAATTCTATGCACGGTATATTCCCCATATTCAATCAATACCCAAATTCACACCTAAATCTACTATGGTCCTAGAGGAATTACGGATTCAGCCTGATTTAGTGAATACAGATTTTTAGATCAGAAGTGGAATAATACAATACACAAAGAGACCATATGACTATTACAACAATAAAATAGTTTCATTACAAATCAACAGCTCATAAATCTATAAATTATTTTTCTATCTTTTTCAGATCTATCTAATGAGTCCCACAAATCATTTGCTGCCGTGTTGATGAAGAAAGAATGTGCTATAAAACAAATGTTTTGATCTCTTAGGGTTATTGTAATTCCATTTTTTTTTTCCGGTTGACTGTTTTCAGTCCTAGGGCGGTCTAGAGAATTTGTATATTTTAATATTTATGTGTATCTTGATAGAATGACGTTTACAATATTTCCAATATCAAAATATTAAAGTTGAAATAATAATCATGAAAAAAAATTGGTTAATATTATTCAAGTATTTTCATAGAATGGACACATCTACAGTATCCTCCCACTAACATTAAACATGAAATATTTCAAATTCATGTATTAACGACCCTCATTTCAACTTCAATACCACTAACTAGTACGGGAGTTGCATTAGCAAAACCTCATACAATAAATAACAAAAGTTTGTGATTTTAGTTTGATAAATGATTATCTTGGTGTTCTTTTAGACTGCAAATAGCCAAAACAATTAACAGATAACTTGATATAAATAAAGCAGCAGCTGCAACTAACAACATTTTATCTCTTAATAGTTGATAGAAAACCACTTGCAGTAGCTATAATACCAAAAACAAAAGCATCTTAATGTTCCTTGAAAATAATTTTACGCACCACATCCCATCCTGCTTTCCTTGTTGCTCCTACAAAAATTGCGACACAAAAATCGCTCATTATGACAATCAAATCGATCATCCCCTTGGTTCCTAACTAAGAATAATGAAATTTATATGATCTGCTACCGTTTGCATGTACTAATTGAAATCAGCAGCCAACCTTGACAAAATAAATGTGCCCATAGATCATAACATGACCATCACATAATCATCTACATGCCAAAAAACAGCAGCCAACCTTGACAAAATAAAGAGCATCTACTTGCGTGGGCTTCTCCATATCTGTTTTTCATTATCTGTTGTCGGTTTTCTTTGGCCTTCAGAGTTGCACTTTAGGCAGATTTTATTTCCCCTGTAATTCAAAAAATCACACCTACAAAAACAGAAAACAAACTTGGTCAATAAATTTCTATTAATGAGCCTTGGATTCAATCCATAGTCATGTCAGAGAGAGAGAGAGAAGAAAGAGACTCACGATGGGCATTCCCACTCTCCTTGGTTAAGCGGTCGTTTCCCAGGACAACGCAAACAACTTTTGTTGCTAGCAAAATTCATGAACCCACATCTGTACATTGCTACCAATTACTAAGGGCAGACCATGTTTAAGATTATAAACGATTTAAGCAAATATCAATGAATAAATAAGAAAATTACTTGCCCTAAACAACAATCTTGTTTATGTGTTCTCTTCACTCTCTAGAATGACTAAATGTACTTTCAACGTCAGAATAGAATCTCAGGATCTAGTTGAAGTTTTCAGTTCTGAATATCCTAGAATAGTAGAATATACACCTAACGAAAAACCACTAGTTGAAGATTGCGCGACTTCCATTCCAAGATAAAGATGTTGACAACGGTAGAGTAAATATATTCCTAAACCCGTAGTTTGGTAGTGGGAAAACAGAAAAGAACTCACTTAGGGCAGTTCCAATCTCCTCGCTTCATTTGAACCTCATCCACGGCAACCCTCTTTGGCCCCTCTGCTCTGCACTTCAGGCACCTTACATTTCTAGAAAAGTTCATGAAATTGCATCTGCCATACAAACAAAGGATTGCAATTAAAGATGGAAAAAATGTTTCAAACCTGTAACTACATTTATAGGATAGCAAATTGTTACATATGTCAAGGGCCTCAAGGCATTACTGGTTTTGGTGGGGGAATTGCTTGCCAGATGAAATCACAAAAACCAACTTAATTGTATCCAGCAATGCAGATTGAACAAATGGAAAGTGACAAGACCCTAAACTCATTCATAAATTAAAAAAATAATAATAGGAATATAGATAACAAGATCAGCTAATGAAAATAGCCACTTTATTCATTTACTATTACTAGCTAAAAAAGGGAGAAATACACAAGTTGTTAACAGTTGAGCGGAAGAGCATAAAACTGAATTGTTGTAGGACATGCTAGACATTATTTTTTATTTTCATAATTTTTAGTTGGATTAGAATTTTTTTATTAGGGATGTATTTTCCTTTCTTTCCATCTTTATTAGGGTTTATGGCCACCATAAGTAAAGCCTTATGTTTTAATTTTGGGACAGACTTGATGAATATTAATTAGTGAAAAAATGATTACCCTCTCAATTACTTCTATTTTTCTTCCCTTTCTCATTCTCCCTATTGGTTCTCCATCATGTATATTATAAAATGATCATCAATTGAAGATAGTTAAAAAGTTCATTGCATTCTCATCTTATAGAAAATGGATGGAGCACTATAGTTGACAGAGTAAGACAGGCTTGTTAAAAGACTGCAGACTTACTTAGGACAGGTCCAATCTCCTTTCTTCATTTCATTCTCAATGGCATGTTGAGGAGCATCTTTGTTGCATTTTAGGCATTCTTTATTCCTAGAGAAGTTCATGAAATTGCAACTGCAACCAAAATTGAAAAGTTACGATTATAGAAGAAAACGCTTTAAAAGCATAATATTAGTAACTGTCCAAATCATTTTGCGAGAAAGGAAGCGTCAAGTCTCAAAGACCAGGAATCTTGATCCAATCGGACCAATCCAGCCACACATTAAACTAAAAAATTTTGCTTGGATCATAATTAATAATAAGTGATTCTTTTCTTTCCCTACTTACACGATGAGTAGCAAGATTGATGCAGTGAGCCAATAATAAATTAAAATTTTAAGAAATATCAAATCGAATAAGTTTTTAAAGTATTCAATGCAGGCAGTTCTATTCATCAAGAGGTTGTTGATTGACATGATTTTGTTATACCAGGAGCCTGGAAAAAAATTCAGACAGAAACAAGACTATGACAGGTTACAAATATGTTTGAAAGTCTTAAATCATAAAATAAAAGCATTAAGACTCATACCACCAAATGGCGGCTTCGAATTGATGAACTCAATATATCTAGAACTTCAGCATTTTTGCATTAATTGCGGTCAAGACCCAAACCTAGACATCTCTGCTTGCAACTGAATACTTTTTGCCAAACAATGACTCCTAAGAATGAATCCTCAAAACTTAAAAAAACAACAAAACAAATATTTCATGCGCCCATTGAACCTTAATTATCCAAGTGGTCAAAGTAATAAAAGTGCAGAATCAATTCATAAAAGCAAATATATCCCAATTTAAACTCCACAATAAAAGATAGGGATTCATAAATGAACAATTAAAGGCCCAGTAACATGAAACTAGTTCCATAGACAATGGTGCAATCTCAACAATGAAATCTGGTGTTTATCTTAAACATCTCTGAAAATATCGAAGTCCCATTTTTGCTACAATCTCAAATTGACACCTTAATATAGAATGGAGTGCTTGAAAACCACATTATGTCACATTTGATCCTTTTAAATCTAAACGACATATCACATATTAGCCACCATTAAAATCATTGAGCAAGACTGCAAGATTTAGAAATTTGACTTCAACAGGAGAGCAACAAACTTTCAAATCTGACTTACTTGGGACAAATCCAATCACCTCTTTTCATTTCAAAATTGTGGGATGGGTCATTATCAATGAGTTTGGCATCTTTCACCTTTTTCTGAGGTGATTTTGAAGCAGGCTCCGGAAGTGATGGATCAAAAGATGTCTCACTCAATTTGATCAGTTCAGAAAGCAGTTTCCTTGCGGATGCATCAATAAGCTCTCGAACAAGAGATTTGTCACCTCCTGTAATTACAAGGGGATCTAGAGCATAGAACAATAGTACACGCACTATGTCTACAGTACGGGCAGCCGCATCTGATTCATTTAGTATCACATAAGCTCTATCACAGGAACCTCGCAAATTGCAAGCACTGCAAACCTGCAGGGAAGTATTTTAGTGAGACTGCGAATTAAAGGACTTGAAACTTCAGATGATAAAGTACAATTGAGTTTCCTTCTGCATTTTCATGTTAAACATTTAATCTGTTATGCATTTCAAATGCAATAAAGTGCCGTAATTTGTGAGTCCTAATTGGTTAATGTCGTTGACATATTAATATAAGATTGAAAAGGGAAAAAAATTAAAAAGAAAATAAGAAAACGAAAATAACATACATCCCCTTCATCGAGTCGCACATGAACTCTCAACCTTTTAGAAGAATTGACAGATTTGCGTAAAAGATTAGGGCATCCACGCTCCACAACTGTTCGAATATCTTCCACAGGCAATGATCTGCATCAACATAAACACAAATCCAGAGCTAACTGTATCATAATCATAAGTAAACATAAGAGTGAATCGATGAAAATTGCAAAACCAGGGCTTACTTAAAAACATCATAACGGTCACGAGCGAAGCTAAGACAAGCGTTCTTCACTAAGTTCATGTCCGTATAAGCACTAGCACTACCAGTATCACTAATTTGAACAGAGGCTTTATCATCTGTGGAATTCAAACTCTGGGAATCAAAGTATCCTTTGGCCTTCAATCGGTCGATAAAGCTGACCCACTCGGGCCAAGGGTGATGAGAAGAGATGCTTAAGGCATCTGTGTCTGTTGAGGCGGAGACGGCGGCGGAGGAGGAACAGTAGCGCTGGAAGCTAGTAGTGAAGAGCCGTGGAGGGTTTAGAGGGTTACGAAGTGGGATGGTGGTGAAGAATAAAAACCTCGAAGCTGCTGACATGATGAAGATGAAGATGAAGATGAAGGAGAGAGGCTAGGGTTTAAAAGGTCGTTGGGATTTGGATTAGATTGAGGCTTTTCAAAATGGCAAAATCAAAATGAGAGACTGGTTCACAGTAGGGTTTTAACTGAGGGTTTTATGGAATTGGGAAATTTTAATTTACGAAGAAAGTCTCTCTTTGTGAGAAAACTCGGCCCGGGTCTCACTCGGCTTGGGCTGCGTCCGTGCCATTCACACATGTTGCAGCGCCGATATAATATAGAAATGTGAATATTCGTATCGGTTCTATATAATTAACGATTACGAAAATTATCTCCTTATATATTTCTGTTCACACGAAAATTTTACCTATATTTGAACGAGATCCCAATACTAGTACGTGCTCGTCTAATCAATAAGTATAAAAAATTATATATTTACCCACCCCTAATATATCGAACCTTGTTGGCATCAAACATTCAGACCCCTTGTGAGTCTCTGTTCACACGGAAATTTTACCTATATTTAAACGAGATCTCAATACTCGTATGTGACCCATCTAATCAAGAAGTATACAAAATTATACATTTACCCACCTCTAATATATTTGCCATCTATATATATTATCATTGTCCATATATTTATTCCATTATATTTTGACACATATACATTTATTTTTTTTTAAAAAATCTATATAATAAAGGAGAATGATGTTGGAGGAAAGAGAGTGTATCCAACGGCTCTCTTTATGTGGCTTAATTGACGGCCCAGATTATTTCATTGGTAATTTGAGGAAGAGAGTGAATTGATTGATGGAAATGGTCAAAAATTTTCAATTTTCAAATTAAAAAATAGAAAGTTAAAATAAAATCATTTAATTAAAAATAAAATCATTTAATTATGTAACACCGTGCCGTAGGCACGGTCAAATACTGTAACACCGTGCCGTAGGCACGGGCATCATTTAATTAAAAATAAAATCATTTAATTCTGTAACACCGTGCCGTAGGCACGGGTCAAATACTGTAACACCGTGCCGTAGGCACGGGCAAAAACTAGTTGTTTTATATAGGGAAAAAATTAATTTATGTCACATGACAAACATATATTAATGAGAGTGTATTAGAAACAGAATGAGCTTTTTTTAGTGGTAGGAGTTATAATAAGAATGAAATAATATTTCCAATGACGTATTTACTTTATGTTGTAATCATAATTAATTATTAATAAGTTACAAAAACGTGACATATTAAAATTATGTCATTTTCACTAATAAAATAAATAAATAAACATTTAAAGAAAACATGTGCATGTTTATTATACTATTGTGAATAATACTATAAATTATACATTAATTATTATTTTAATGTTTAGGGAAATAATCATTTTTCCATCGGTTAAATAGTACAAGTATCATTTTCCACGAAAATTTTGAAATTGGTACAATTTTCATATGAAATTTCAAAATGTGTTTACTTTTTCATTTTTACGAGGCGGAAAACTGATAATTTTCCTAAATTAAATGAATAATTTATACACTTTTCTGTTTTATCGGATTGAAAAAATGAACAATTTTCAAATTATAAGTGGAAAATAGATAAATTCAAAATTTCCGTGAGAAACAATATTTATGTTATTTATTATGTGGAAAAAAGACAATCTCCTTAATGTTTAATATTAATTAATATTTTATTATTGTTTTACAATTAGTTTATAAATTTATTAATTATTACTTACAAATTTATTAATTATTATTTTGAATGTTGATTGGGTCATGGATCGGTCGCCTATGACGGGCTGACCCGATCCTTTTGATGACCCACACAAATGTGATAAGTATCACGTAACATGATTTAAGGGCACTGGTTTTCGTTACTTATAAAACCAACTCCTGAAATTTCTAAATAAACGGTTTTTTTTTTTTTTTTTGTTACAATTCAAGAGAGCCAAAGTTTTTTTAGTGTTAGTTAGAATTGGGAGCAACAAACCAAGGTTCTTATGCTGTGACTAGGGGTGATTTTCCATTCAACATTACGATCATCCTCCGACTCAAAATAATATTGATTCATATCCGTACATGATCAATCGAATTTCATATTACGTCGTTTGTTTTATCTAATAATTTCATTATGATAAAAATTTTATATATGAATAAAATAATGATATAATAATTAAAGTTAATCATATAACACATGTTTAATGGTTCAAAATTTTTTTAACACATAATATATATATTTTATAATTAGTTTTAATCACTCTTTTTGGTAATTATTATTTTTGAATAATAACATAGATAATTAGTATAGGGTTCTCATTCCCACTTTTTTTTTAAAATAAAATGAGTCTCATAATATTTATTCCCATTACATTTCCAGAGATAAAAACATTTACCATTCGCATTATAATAATTAGTTAGTAAACACATAATTAATGTCACGACTGGGTCGTTGTCGAGGCCTTTATTAATAAAAAAAAAAATTGGAAAAAACCGGAAAAGAAATTGTGATCAGTCCGAACCCGAACCCGACTACAAACCCGAACTCGAATTTAAACAAAATCACGTCATTAGTTACTTGACAACGCCTCCTAAAACCCCATCAGTACGCATAATTCGTAAACCCTGTTTTTTTACAGAGAGTCGCAGATCTGTCTCGAACCTCCGTCGCGATGAGAAGAGCAACCACCACTCTATCTTCCTTCATACTGTCCAGCAACCGCCTCTCCGCCGCCGCCACCGGCCGCCGCAGTCTCCTCACCACCACCACCACCAATTCGCCGTCATACAGCCGATGGCGTTTGTTCTCCACTGACTCAGGCTCAGCTCCAGCCTCCGCCGCCTCTCTCGGCATCGCCGGAGCTCTAGCTTCCATAGCTGCAATCGCCTCCCTCTCCTCCCAAGGCGTCCACGCCAAGGAGCCCTTGCCAGCGGACCTTGTTCCTAAGGAAGTTGTTCTTTATCAGTAT
This sequence comes from Zanthoxylum bungeanum, assembly GCA_019454045.1. Classification (NCBI taxonomy): domain Eukaryota; kingdom Viridiplantae; phylum Streptophyta; class Magnoliopsida; order Sapindales; family Rutaceae; genus Zanthoxylum; species Zanthoxylum bungeanum. The sequence continues at coordinate 250,111 of SKCR01014385.1, forward strand.
GAAGCTTGTCCCTTTTGCAATAAAGTTAAAGGTACGTCTTTTTTTTTTTTTTTTTTTTTAAGTCTCAATTAATCCTACTATTGGATTATTGGATTCTCTACTGCTTGTTTTTATTAATTATGAATTTATTTCAGCATTCCTAGACTACTATGATATACCTTACAGAGTTGTGGAAGTGAATCCGATTAGCAAGAAAGAGATCAAGTGGTCTGAATATAAAAAGGTGCCTATTTTGATGGTCGATGGCGAAAAACTGGTCGACTCATCTGGTACTTTCTTTTAATGATTCTTAATTTTGTTATATACCTGCTTTGCTTTCAAATTATTAAAGTATCATGTGGTATGTGTGCAGCTATAATTGATCAGCTGGGCCACAAGTTAAATCCCAAGAAAATGGCTGATTCCCCGTTTGGCAATGATGAAGAGAAAAAGTGGCGTGGGTATGGCTTATAATCTAACATTATTGCTTCTTTTTTTTGGTTGTATTGGTTGTGCGGTAAAGGAAATTCAAGCAAATAGGGTTTTGGCATGTGATATGGGGGCTAGGTTTATGGATTGAATAACCTTTGATGTGGGAAGGTTTAATTACTATTTACTAAACAATGGCAGAATTCGGGGAGTTAGGTTGCTGAAACTTTTGACAGAGATTTGAGGGAAGAACTGGTGGATTAAGGGTAACAAATATGCTGTGTAAGTGGAAGGTTTTGAGACTGCAATAAGATGTTGAGGCCTACTCATTCTCATTAAGTTATATGACGGATATAAAAATTCCAGGAAGAAAAGGAGTTAGCTAATGAAGAGAACGTTGGAGAAATAAGAACATAGATAGAAGAATACGTAAAAGTAGTATTAGAGAAATAACCATAAAATGATTGATAAGTGTGCCTCAGTCAAACATCAATTAAGTTAATACTTCTCAGTAGGCTGCCTTTACCAGGAAATATTACAATATTAAGTAAACCAGCATTCTAAGATAGAATATTAGTTTCAGACGATTGTATAGACATAACACTTTCCAGATGTATATGCAAGAAAACTATTATTGGAGTTCAGGAAAATTCAAATCTATCCAATTAATATATTTTTTCTAAGTTTTGTTACAGTTGAACCCTTTGGATTCTAGCTCAGATTCATAAAACTTCAGTTGCTATTTGTTGACCTTGGTTTGTGGGACATATTTTGGTTTTTGGCATCTCTTTGTTCTTCTGTTTGAAAATATTTTCTAGATACTTCCTATTTCTTTATCCACATTATTCAATAAGAGGTTTATCCTTATAAGATATGGTTTTAATAAACTGTAATATTGTAGTTTTTTTATGTAAATTAATATAAAATGCATTTAGATTCAGTGATAAGTCAAAAGAATCAGTTCCATTTTATTCTAACATATTTAGCAAGTTTTCTGGGTTAAGTTGAAAAACAAAACTGAATCATATTCTGTCAAAAAGCAAGCTCTAAGTGATTTCAAATGTTGGGAAATGGCATAATTAAGTTGGACATTGTGCTTTCTGATTAAGGAAAACCTTGAATGTTTATTATGTTGTTATTTATTTCTATGCCATTTATTTTAAATTCTTGATCACGTTGAAGCCTCGCCATTTATCTTAACCATTTACTTTCACCATTCTTCATAATGTTTTTATTTATTGCTCATGGTGTAGATGGGTCGATAATCACTTGGTGCATGTCCTATCCCCAAATATATATCGCAATACCTCTGAGGCTCTCGAGTCTTTTGACTATATCACAAGCAATGGTAAGATTATTTATCTAAATGCATGTCTACATGATTTATTGATAATAGACCTTGGATTAGGATTACTTAAAATGCATCAACATGTATTCTGGTTCTAATAGTTTTATTGAAGAGTACCTGCTTGACTGTCTTGTATGTTTGCATGCATGTTTCCTGCAAAATTTCTTTACATATTTGATTGAAGTGTTAGTGCAAGTTACTTCCTGAAAGAAGCTAGTTGGAAACCGACATCTTTGATGAATATTGCAAAGTGAAGATTATAGTGGGCCCCTTTACAAGGAGAACTAGTATATGGAGTTTGATGGCAGAGGAAGAAGTAAGTCGAAGCATTTTTTGCTGCATAAGAAAAAGAGTTAGTGGCATTTCTAATTCCTGAGAACTGCTATATTAACACTTCATGTGAGGAAACTGATCAAGAAGTTAATTCTTAGTTATGCATATCATATTTTGCCTCATTAAAACTACTTTTTGGTGCCATCAAAATCTATGACAAGGGCCCATCAAATGTGTAACAGATGCCAAATCAATCAGTTCAAATAAAGGAAAGTCAACAAAGATATCTAAACTCTTCTGGATATACCTAAATATTAATACAAATTAACTTAAAACAGTTTTCTTAATTGATGCTTACTGGTAAGGTTATTTGTTCAGTGTGTATTACATGTATGTCATCAGGAGAGGCTAGGAGGATGAGGTTTGCTATCTTAGCATGATCTGATATGCTAGCAGAGCTAGCTTGAACTCTTGGATCATTCTGAGAAGGTGAAAAAAAACGGACGGAACTGATTGGAGAAGTATTTGTGATCCCTTGCCCATTTTCCTCCCAGGGATCAGTCAGTCCAATTAGATATTGCAATCGATGGTTCCCAAATCCCAACCCCATTTCCTTCACTCGATGCAAGGAAACTGATCAAGAGGTTAATTCGTAATTTTCTTTAGTATATCCTGAAGAGCTTAGATATTTAATGGGCTCTTGTGTTGTCTTAGACTTTGATGGCAGTCACCAATAGTAGTTTTAATGAGGCAAAGTATGATATTTATTCATCGGTGTTAGTATTAGGAGTCAGTCACACTACTGGGAGCAGTTTTCTCAATTGATGTTTACTGGTCTGATTATTTCTTCAGAGTGTATTCCTTGTACGACAGAAGAGGCAAGATGGGTTTCTCAAAAGTTGTAATAGGCTGAAGTTAGCAGAAGGGAAAAGCAAAATCATGTACAACTGTTTTGATGATATTCGATGAATCGATATCCAACACTTATCTGAGATTGAAGGTGGACTGATGGTCAGTTGATGACTTCATTAACTGCCGAAACAAGAATATTCTGTTAAAAGCAGAAATTACTGAAAGTTGACTAATATGTGAAGCTTATGAGTCCGGCTGCTTGCTGAAGGCACTTAGTTTTGTGCTTTATGACTTGATTTATATGTGTTTGTATATATGTACCATATTCTCTGTGAATTGCGGGTACCTTTGGCAAATTCTTTTCTTAGTGCTGTCATAGAAATCTTAACATGTGTTTCCGTCAGTAAACTCTTTTAAAAATCTTTAGATAAAAATCATGTGAAATATTATTGAACTGCTTTTTAATAATTTTTTTTTAAATCGATTTACATTATCATATTTTAACTGATTGCTTTAATTCTTCTTAGTTGTGGAAATCAAATTCTACTTAATTCGCATTCATTGCCTGAAGGCTGAATCTGTCATTGATAATAAGTGTTAGTTACTTATTCTGTGCTTCTAAACGTTGTTTCCTCTCTTTTAATTGCAGGCAATTTCAGCTTCACAGAAAAAATTACAGTGAAATATGCTGGAGCTGCAGCAATGTATTTTGTGTCCAAAAATCTGAAAAAGAAGTATAATATTACCGATGAACGTGCTGCACTATATGAAGCTGCAGAAACATGGGTGGATGCTCTAAATGGTCGGGAATTTCTAGGTACGTGCTCCAAATATCTTATTTTTCAACTTTTAAGCACCGCATAGGCTTGTACATAATTTGAGCATGCATAGTTCGTTTACTTAATTGCTGGCATATGCAGATGCAAAGAGCCAAATTTTAAAAGGGTTTGATCATTGTTATTGATATGTACCAGTTTTGCTTGAGTGGTTTTTCCCCGTATAAGTTTCGAAGATGTTTTCTATGTTATCTTAATTATGATTTTCAGATGTTTTGATCTTCAAAAAAAATTAGTCAATTTTTTTTGTTGGTTTTTATCTAAAAGCAAAAAGTTTGTCTCTCAAATATACCATTATACAAATTGTTACTTTTCATATATTGTCCTGTATAAAGCCAATTGCTATTTCCTTAGATTAAAAAAAAATTGCTGTGTTTTTGATAAATCACCAAATGCAGCAAGCATGAACCCAAGTATCCCGAGTAAATAAATGTATATCTTCGCTTTCCTCTGGTTTGTTTCAGGGGGTTCGAAGCCAAATTTAGCAGACCTTGCGGTGTTTGGAGTATTAAGACCGATCAGGTACCTGAGGTCGGGTAAGGACATGGTGGAGCACACGCGAATAGGTGAGTGGTATACGAGAATGGAGAGAGTTGTTGGAGAGTCTTCAAGGATCAAGGCCTAGACCGTTCTTTCTTTCCGATGCATTATCAGTTCTATAGCCAAATTTAAGATTCTTCACAGAATAGGCATGCAAGTTTTCACAAGTAGCATTTTTGGCCTTCCCTTTCTGGGATGAATTTTATGCGTAATTTTTGCAAACAATCAATTTCTCAAGTTGTGGGTAGTAATACGCCAATTAAATTGGAATTTGGATTGTATAATTTCAACCAAAAACAGGTGGCATTTCATAGTTAATAATATTATAATTTGTTCTAAGCTGAATTTTTTAGGGAATTATTTGTGAGTTCATTTGTGATGACGTATTCTAAATAAAGAGAGACTCCTAACCTTTTTCTTATTGAGTTCTAGTTCTTTCGAATTTTATTTAGTCATCTTTTTTTATTTTTGAAAAAAAGAGAGTGAAGGGAAGTGTCATTGTATCTTCTTCTTCTTCTTCTTCTTTTCTTTTTTCGAAGATAAGAGTTAGAGAAGTCCAAATATATTTTTAGGTAGGTAATTTGATATCATGGCCTTTAAGCATTGTTCATGTGAACAATATTTTTAAGGTAAGAGTTTAACAAGTCCAAATATATTTTTACATAGGTAAAATAAGACTATGGTCCCTAAAGGTGCGATAATTTTATTTAACTTGTCACATGAATTCGAATTTTGGGAGAGGCAAGGAGATACAAAATAAATTTGGGCTTTATTCACTCATTATCTTTTCTAAAAAAGAAAAAAAAAATGTGAAATGAAATTGTGACTTGGTTTAATTCGACTTAGGAAAATATGATTGTGATTGAGGTCAATGTGACCGTCTGTGATTAAGCTCTATGTGATTTAGTTAAAACGGGACTTGTGTAGAGTGTAACTTAGGAAAAATATGATTGTGATTGAACTCAATGTGAATGTGACTGAGATCAATGCTATTGTGTTTGTGACTGAGGTTAATGTGGCTATAAGTGAACTTTATGGGACTTAGTTTAAACATGACTTATGTAAAATATGATTTAGAAAAAATGTGATTGTTATGAATTGTGTCCTTAATTGAGTTTAATGTGATTGTGACTATGACCTTAATGTGATTTTGATAAAATATCACTACGTATTATGAGAACAGTAAGTAGAGTCGTATTTTAAGGTTTAGGTTTTGGGACTAATTTCAACCTTATAGACATCCGAATTTACGAGAGGTTTCTTAGTGAAAGTTGTAGATATGAATGTTAAGTGTATGTAGATCCATAAAGGATAGTTTAGTTGATTTAATTCTTATGATGAAACTAAGATATCACATGTTCAAATCCTAGGTGCTACATTTAATTTGGGATTTGAGTGAGGCATGAAGTGCAATATATAAAGAAGATATTCAGACCTTACTTCTAAAAGAATTTTTTTTAAGTGTATGTAGAATTTTACAAATTGTGATTTGGAGTTCGGATAAGAGGTATGAGTGTTTGAAAATGGCTGGTCTAACAGTTATATTTTTGTGTGAAGACATACACATTTTTAGACAGGATGTTATATAATAATTTTGTGGCTAATTTTGACCTTATAAATGTTCGGATTTGAGAAAGGTTCCTTAATTAAAGTTGTAGGTATAATTGTTAAGTGTATATAGAATTTCATGTATTGTGATTTGGAGTTGGAATGAAAGAAATAGAAATGTTTGAAAATAGGCATAATTTATTAGTTCTAAAATGTAAGGATTATTTTTAACATCTTTTTTATTCATCGAATATATCAATAATGATATTATTTTAAAGCTTAGAATTTGAAAATCAATAATATATAATTTTTCATGCAACATGAATATTTAGTTTTGAAATTTAAAATTAATTTTAAAAAATGAACTTCTCAATGGTGAAATCAAATTCATACCCACTCTTAAACCCGACCACGGTTCCGATTTGGAACCGAAATCGAACTGGATGGAACCACAAGATTACGATTCCAAAAACAAAACCAGAACCGAATCGAAACCCATTTCGATTTGGTTACACTTCCACATAATTTGAAACCGTAACCTCAAGGTCCGGTCTGGATCTGGTTCGGTTCGGAACAGGAACCAAACCAACTTTTTTCTTTTTCTCTCCAAAAAATAAAGGGCCGAACTGATTTTTCCGATTCGATTTCGATTTTAACGGTTCCAAAAGACTGAAATCATAGAACCGGACGGTTCGATTTTGAAACCGAACAAAACCATGGCAAGATCTAACCACGCGGATGAAAATCTACTTCATAATAAGTGGACATTGCCATTTAAAGAGGTTTTGTTTTTATCCTCTTTAATAAATCCACTTTTTCCCATCCCACACCTAGCAATCTTAAAGAGAGACTAAAAGACATTGCCATTTAAAAATATTTCATAGAATAAATGTGCAAGATGTTAGGATTTCTTTCTTAAAGAGATAATGTTTTGCTTATACTAGGATTTGTAACATTTTTAGCTTAATAATTTATATAATAAAAATTCAATTGCTACTGAACTGAATTATTATGAAAGCCTCTCAGTTAAATTGATTTAATTATTTTTTTAATTAAAGACAAGATATTAGGTTCAAATATATATACATTTTCTAATATGTAATGTTGTATTACATAAATAATTGAAAATATTAATTGGAGTTATTTTAGAAATATTGACCCTTTAAAAAAACTTTCACAAAATCAATATTCAAAAGCCCAAAATTCGAGAAATAAAATATTTTTTAAATATCTAAAAACGTAACTATTCATGGACATTGGACAATACTAATTAAGTCTTGATTCAAATTTCAATGATACTAATTTACGTAATATTTAATTAAATTTATAGTAAAGTAGTATGATTAAATATGTGAATGGTTAAGTATTTTATAAAATAAAGTGATTTTTTGTAATTTTTTTTTTTAAATGAAGGCTAAATACATATGAATGCGACCTGAATATATTTGCATGTATATGGGTGAATGACATACTCTTTTTTTATTCTTAACATCTCATTATAAATGCATAAAAACTAATAATTTGATATTTCACTCATTTAAGTTGTATTTTCATAACTTATATCTATATGTTATAAATGTATGGGCCAAATTTGGACCCAAGTGTAAAATCATCTTTCCACTTCAAGCCCAACAGAAAGCAAGGCTCAAGAGTAGAAACCCAACCCAGAAAAGTTAGCATTATTGAATTATAATTAAGCCAAAAGTTTGTGGACAACTCATCAACCACTCCTCCCCACTTTGCCTAACACAAGGCATAATCTCACATGCTGTGATCTTTCATCAAAAGCATGAGCATGTTGTAGGACTTATGCCAGCTGCTAAAGTCACTCATCTTCAACTATAAATTGCAACACAATTCGAGAAACTGATTCATTCAAGTCTTATCTCTCAAAGCTTCTTACTCTTTAAACACCAGCCACCGCCCTCACGGCAGTCAACAGAAGTCAAGGTAATTTCCGACCTTGTTCTTCCATTACACACAGCTTGTCTTCATACTGACTTGAGCGTCAGAGTGCATACGGCACCCACCACACCGATGGCAGTACTCCGGCTCACTCTATCTTTGTTTTGTAGGATCACTAGTGCCCCCAACCTACAAATTCTCGATTGTGGACCTCGGGCGAAAACTAGCATCCACAATTTGGCGCCCACCGTAGGGCCTTAGTGATTTATAGCAAGCAAAGATCTTTCAGTCTATGGTTCCTAGAGCACCATCACTCATGGCTTTAAGCAGCGAGTAGACACCGACCCAGTGGTATCACAAATAACTATGCTGCAAGAACGATTACGAACTTTGGAGGAAGAGAACTTGACCATGCGAAATTCTAACATTAACCTGCAGAAGTAGTTGGAACAAATCTCTTCCACTTCTCAACAGCGTGATACTCCTGATAATCCCAATAATCGTATAGTCCCATATAATCTTCTGGGAACATTCAATGATGTGGCAAATGATGATCTTTCCCCAGGCAATCATCCCCGAAATCATACCAGTGTACCAATTTCTCCAGTCGACCAAGCTCAACAAGTCGTTTCCAACATGTGCAGAGAAATGTTAGAATTCAAAGAAGCAATTTTTTCCAGCCTACCAGGTGTCAAGCTACTAATAAGGAAAAACTGAACCAGAATAATTTCTGACACACTATTTTCTGAGACTATCACTTTCATAGAGCTACCAAAGAAGTTCAGTCCCATAGATATGAAAATGTATGATGGATCGACTGACCCAGACGACCACATTATCTATTACAAATATAAGATGATGTCAATAGGCCTAACCCCTCGACAATGGGAAGCTAGAATATACAGAGGATTTAGAGAAACATTGGCGGGTCCGGCCTTAACTTGGTTTATCAATCTCCCATACAGGTCCATTGGGTCTTACCAGCAGTTGGCAGATAAGTTTATGGAGCATTTCGCAAGCTCTTAAAAGATTGAAAAGACTTCAGACGACCTTTGAGCCATTCAACAATGAAAAGGAGAGTCCTTACGAAGCTACGTGGCCTGCTTCAATAAAAAAAATAACTATCACAGATCTTCATCAGCCTACTGCAGTAGAAGCATTCAGAAACGGTTTACTCTATGAAACTGGACTCTACAAGAAGCTCACTAAATTTAGATGGTACATAATGGACCAGGTCATGGCTCGGGCTCAAATTGAAATTAGGTGGGAAGAAGACAAGAGGAACAAAAGGAAAGATAATTCTTCTAGTTTTCAGAGTGATAGAACTCGAGATACTGCCAAACGGTACAAAGAATTTCCAAGAAAAGCTCCATGGTCAGTAGACAGGAAGAATCATCAGAAGATATTTCAACCAAGACTTCAACCGTCAACCTTTGCCATACAGGGTACAAGAAAAGTCCGTAAACATGGAAAGATTCCCAGACTACAATTTCACTATTTCCCTAGAAGAGTTGGTTTCGGTCCTCAAAAAGATGAGGAGTGAAGTAAGATGGCCCTCACGTTCTAGAGATTATTCTGCCAAGAAAGATACCAGCAAATGATGTGAATTTCATCGGGATTATTGACACACAATAGCAGATTGCGTAGCACTGAGATTGGAGGTATTGGAGTTGCTGAATAAAGGACATATGAGAGATTTACTCACAGAGAAAGGAAAAGCTACGATGGCCCATAGAGAAGAGCAAAAAGATGGTCCCGCACCACCACCACCAATCAATAATACTGTAAATTTTATTTCTGGTGGATCCGAAGTCAGCGATATTTCATATTCAGCTGCGAAATGACATTCCAGAGCTGCAACAATGGGTTTATTCCATTCAACTATGTCAATAGAAGAGATGTTAACGAACCTAATGATTGAATTTCTATATGATAACAACTCCAGTCAAACAAATCCTCATTATGACGCGCTGGTGATCTCTTTGCATGTTGCAAACTTTATGGTCAAATAAGTTCTAGTTGACACAGGTTCATCAGCAAATATCACCTTCAAAACTGCCTTTTCTGACATGGAAGCCGAAATAGAAAAAATCAACAGAAGGTCAACGGTTCTTATTGGATTCAGCGGCGAATAGAAATTCACCATATGGGAGATATCTCTTCCAATCTATGCAGAAGGAATCAATAAGATGACAACATTTTTGGTTCTCGACTGTCCCTCAGCTTACAACTTAATTTTCGGCAGACCTTGGATTCATGAGATGAGGGCAGTCTCATCTACTTATCATCAAGTGCTTAAGTTTCCCACCAGGTGTGTGTTGGACAATTATGACCCATAGCGTCACTATTTATACAGATCACAGTATTGTACAAATTAACTATGTAATAAAGGAGATTGCACTCTTATCATTTGTGATTAGATCACCTAGATGTATAAATGATGAGAGGTCCCTATGATTTGTTCCTGGACCGAGAATGATATGAGACAATATCAGTCCACGAATGATAAATCATTAAATGTCCCTAGTCAGAGTATTATCGAGATTGGACATCGATAAATACGTAAAAAACTAGTATTGCACTTGTGCGTGTTTGTGAGGACACACCAGCACAGTTCTCATATATTTGGGTATAAGATACTCATGCAAGTGTAATAGGAGGTTGTGTTTCACCGATGGTATGGGAAACAGCTTCGCTCTGGATTGACCCCGCGGAATCCCATTGGTAGTATGACTATGTGTCTATGAGAGTCTGCAATCAGGGTAGGTGTATTTGGTCTTAACCTGAGACTTGCACCGCTAATACTTACGACAATCGATATACTTTAGTTGAGGTCGTCTAGGGCTTTAACCGGTTCTATGTACGCCAATTCTGGGTATATTGAGAATCGTAGTGTGTTGGGTGTGATGTCAAGACGGAAGTATCACTCCAGTCATAGTGGAGATGACGGTCACGTAGGATACGGAACTCGTTCTCTTAAATGCTCGAGCTATCGGGATATTATGACTAGGTCCTGTTTATCCGATTATAGAGACTAGTTACCAGACATCCGATATGTGCTTCGTACGGGGCAGACACAATTCCAGCCCCAGGCCTAGCACGTGATCATCCGATATTGGACAGAAATACGCAATACTACGGTATACTACGCTTGATATAGATCATATATTCCTGTAAGGATATTTCCGGAGAATTGGGTAGGCATGGTGCTTTGCTAGAAGCCAACCTTGTCTTGTAAATCGGTATAAACGTAGTACGAGGTACTTACGTGTTTGGATAGTCCAACGACCGTATTTACTGCCAATATATCCGGAGATCTCATGGGTCGCTTCCCAAAGATTCACCGATCATGTATGACTCACACTATAATTAATCTGGGATTAATTCGAGAGACAGAAAATTAATCTGGGATTAATTCGATGAGAGAGAAAATTAATCTGGGATTAATTGCGGAGATATTTTGTCTAGGATAAAATATTAATAAAAGAGAAAGAACGATTAATTTGGAATTAATCAATAAAATAATATATCCGATATATTATACGAAATTGGATTTCGACGCGGAATTAAAATTGGATTTTAATTCGGGCGAACGAATTAATTTAGAATTAATTCGTTAGCGACGTGAATAGTGATTTTGCTAGGCGTAATTATTTAATTACGAAGCGACGGAAAATTCGTTAATTTTGAATTAGCGAACCTGAGCCCGAGAGTGATTGCGAGCGCGTTCGCATTTCGAATTCGAGCGCGGCACACAAGTCACATCAAGCGTCAAATCGCTAGTCACATCAATTGTCAAATCACTTGTCACTTTGAGTGATGTGATGTGACATGACATGTTGTCACTTTAATAAAGTGACTTGATGTGAATAGTATAAAGTGATGGGAATAAAGTTGAAAGGACTTGTAATTTGCTTTTTGCCTTTTGACTTTTACTTTTTGAAAAGTAATAAAGTGGTATATGTTTTATTTTTGTTTATTTACTTGGTAAATAATAATAAAATAAAGGATATACAAAAAGCTTTATTTTTCTCTCTCTACACAAGGTAGTTCACGTTTTTTTGAAGAAGAAAGTGATGCCCTCCATTTCTCTCCATCTATCTCACGGCTTTGAGCATTTTCTTCCCAAAATTTTTGGTTTGACCGAACTTGAAGAAGAAGGAGAAGTGCTAGCACACCTTGGGTTATATTATGGTGATAGGGAAACTAACACATGAGCTTGGATTTATTTTTGGAGCTTGAAGCTTGGAGCTTCAATGGAGGTCTCACATGGCCGAAAAATAGAGGAACCACAAGGGTCAAAAACGTGCAGTCCACTCCATGGAGAAGCCATTGCCGAGCTTATGGAGAGAGCTTGAAGGCTTGTATTCTTCATTTCATCAAAACCCATCAATGTGAGTATGTATTCCGCCTTACTCCTTGATGTATTCATGCGTTTTTCTTGCTTGATTTCATGATCTTGGGGACCTATATTAGAAACCAACAGTGGGGAATCCAAGAGATAAAAAATGACCAATCTGTTTCCAGAAGTTGTTACCAGACGACTTTAAAAGCAAAACCTCAATCAGCATAGCAATTAATAAAGGGATCTAGTGCTCTACTACCTGATCTGCCAAGCATAGAGGAACTTGACGAGGTCCAAATTCACCTACAACTTGCTGATCACAAAGCACAGATTGAGGCTAATTTAGATCCTAAGCTACGAGCCGATTTGATTGATTTCTTGAAAGAGCGACATGATTGTTTCGCCTGGTCTCGTGAAGATATGACCGAAATCGATCTATAATTAATCACCCATGAGCTCCATGTGGACCCAAGCTACCGTCCTGTCAGACAGAAGAGAAGAAAGTTCACCCCGAAAAGAAATTAGATCATTGACAGAAGTCCAAAAATGGTTACAAAACAGAGCCATCAAGGAAGTTCAATTCCCAAAGTGGCTAGCTGATGTGGTGATAGTACGAAAGAAGAATGGAAAATGGCGAGTCTGCATCGACTTAACAGATTTGAACAAAGCATGCCCCAATGATTCATTCCTTTTGCCTCATATTGATTCGATGGTTGATGCTACATCAGTCCATGAACTATTGAGTTTCATGGATGTATTCAATCAAATCCTCATGCATCTAAACGACCAAGAGAAGACTGTATTTGTCACCAAAAGAGGCATATATTGTTACAAAGTGATGCCATTCGGCCTCAAGAATGCTGGAGCCACTTATCGGCGCATGGTAAACAAAATATTTTCTCAACAAATTGAGAAAACTATGGAGGTTTACATAGATGACATGTTGGTAAAATTATTAGAAGCAGAACAACACCTACCACATTTGGAACAAGCATTCGACACAATGAGGAAATATGACATGAAGTTAAATCCGATAAAATGTGCCTTTGGTGTCGCTTCAGGGAAATTTCTTGGGTACATTGTCACAAGGCGAGGAATAGAAGCCAATCCAGTTCAGATCAAATACATACTCGATATTCATTCTCCCACAAATCCAAAAGATGTCATGCGACTAGCTGGCAGAATTGCTGCACTTAACAGATTCATCTCCAAGTCAACAGACAAAACTTTTTTATTATTCTCTGCCTTAAAAAAAGCAAAGAACTTTGGATGAACTCCAGCCTGTGAGGAAGCATGGAAAGAACTCAAACGGTACCTGTATTCTCCACCTTTGTTGTCAAAGCCACTCGACAATGAAAGGCTCTTTCTCTATTTAGGAGTTTCAGAACGAGCAGTAAGTGCAGTCCTGATCAGAGAAGAAAATAGGACACAACTCCCAGTCTACTATGTGAGTAAGACACTATTAGATGCAGAGTCACACTACCCTCATATGGAAAAATTGGTACTGACTTTAGTAACGGCAGCTAGGAAGCTGCGACTATATTTTCAAGGGTACCCAATCACGGTTTATATATCGTATCCAATGAGAAACATACTCCATAAGTCTGAGCTATCAGAAATACTGACGAAATGGGCTGTGGAGCTTGAAGAACACGACATCACTTATCAACCACGCACCGTAATCAAATCACAAGCCTCACAGATTTTATAGCTGACTTCAGTCCCAGTCTACAGGCGCTAGCTAAACAAGAAATCCAGTGTATTCATCCTTCGACCACATGGAAACTTGCAGTCGACGGATCAAGCAATAAGCGTGGGTGTGGGTTAGGGATTGTGATTACCACTCCTGAAGGCAATGTGTTACAGCAGGTAGTCAAGTGTGGCTTTAGAGTCTCCAATAATGAAGCCGAATACGAAGCTCTCATAGTCGGTCTAAACTTAGCCCGAGAGTTTGGAGCCAAAAAGATCAAAGTAAAGTCATATTCTCAATTAATTTTCAACCAATTCCAGGGTTCATATACGAGGCTCACAGATGGCCTCTTATTTATAAAAGGTAAAAGAACTTCAGTAGACATTTGAGGAATTAACTATTTCTCAAATCCCCAGAAATGAAAATACTTGCACACACGTCAGCCACTCTTGGTTCGGCAATGTAAGAGGATGAAACCCAATCCATCCTAATCGTGTATTTGCACTGGCCATCAATTTGGAAAGATAGAGTCGAAGAAGTTACCACAATCACATCAGGCGACTCATGGATGACTCCAATTGTAAAATATTTACAAAGTGACATACTACCAGAAGATAAAATGGAGGCTCGAAAGATTCAACGACAGGCTGCCATATTCACAATACATGATGGACAACTTCTAAGGAGATCCTTATCTTGTCCATACCTTAAATGTCTTACTCACGAGGAAGCCCAATATGTATTAGCTGAGCTACATGAAGGAGAGTGTGGAAACCATTCAGGTGGAAGAAGTCTAGCATGTCGACCCCATATGATTGGGTACTATTGGCCTTCTATGCGGTCATATTCGGATGAATTCACTCGTAGATGCGAAAAGTGTCAAAGATTTGCCCTTATCTCACATTTACCACTGGAGAAGCTCAACCTTATTCTGCCACCTTGGCCATTCATGAAATGGGGGATAGACATCATTGGAAAGCTCCCAACCGCCCTCAGACAGCGAGTCTACATGTTCGCCCTTACAGCTTACTACTCCAAATGGATCGAAGCATAAACCTTTGCCAAGATACGAGATAGAGAACTACAAAACTTCATTTGGAAAAACATCATATGTCGATTCAGACTACCAATAGAAATTGTAACTGATAATAGTTCCCAATTCATCAGTTACCGTTTCCAAGACTTCTGCGCTAATTGGGGAATCAAACTAAACTTTTTGACCCCACGCTTTCCTCAAGCCAATAGTCAAGCCGAATAATCCAACAAGATGATCATAAACGCAATGAAGAAGAGATTGGAGAAATCAAAAGAAGCATGGGCAGATAAACTTTCAGGAGCATTGAAGTCCTACAGAACTACTGCCCGATTGTCGACTGGACAAACCCCATTCTCACTTGCGTTTGGGTGTGAAGCAGTAATTCCAGCCGAAGGAATTATCCCATCACCTCGTTACCAGTGGCTCGAAGAAGACTCAAATCAACAACTCATGAGTTACAGTCTTGACACGGTTGATGAATTAAAAGAACAAGCCTCTATATGACTTGCTGCTCATCAGCAAAGAATGGCCAAGTATTTCAACAGAAAAGTCAAGTGCAGAATGTTTAAAGAAGGAGACTGGGTCCTACCCAAAGTTTTTCAAAATACCAAGGAAATAAAAGATGGAAAGCTAGGACTAAACTGGGAAGGCCCATATGTCATTACAAAAATTATTGGGCAAAGATCTTACAAGTTAGAAACGACAGAAGGAAGGCCAATTCAAAATAGCTGGAATGCAATTCATCTCAAACGATTCTACCGATAACAATAATTTTTCCTGTTTTTCATATCCATTCTAAGAATGAGAATCATTTGACAATGAGAAATATCATGTTTTCTTGCTAAGTAATTTATATGCGTTTTGAAATTCATACGACAAAGCAAACAAGAAAGCGTAGAATTTGATCAGAAAGAAAACTTCCATTCAAATTTTACGGTTTTCATTACAAAGAACAACGAAAATGAAAAAGACAATTGCATATTCATTTTACGGGCATATCAGACGCCGGAACTTCAAAAGTAGGTTGTACATCTTCGGATGTGGCTTTGGGATTTTGGCCGGGAAAATATGGATTGGGTCAATTTCAGTCAATCTAGGGTCCTCAACTGCTTCAACATGTTTCTCCGTAATAACCTCTTCTTCTGCAGCATCTCCATTGACCGCTTGCTCTTCAACCACCTTATTCGAAAGCACTTATTCACCCTTCTCTTCTTCCTCACCTTCGCTCGTAAGAGATAACCTAGCAAACAGCCTCTCATATTCTCTGATCCATTTATTCGGCTTCCAGGCGACATGCTGACCAGCCAGATATTCATTCATTAGATTGTTCCTTCTTTGCATCATCGATTCAAACGCAACCACTTCAAGTTGTTCAAGCAATTCGGCTTTTTCCTTCGATAAGATCTCCACACTTTCCTTATACGCTTCATTGGTTGCTTTTGATACCTCCTTCTCCAATTTAATTTCGCCTGAGTCTCCTTCAATTTCTTCTCAACTTTTCTCAACTTCCTTTCAGAAGCATCAAAATTCATTTTCAGTTCAGCAAAGTCTTTTCTGACAGATTTGTTGGCCTTCTCTAAATCCCTCATCCTCCTTTGGCTCAACTCAGCATACTCTTGCATAAAAAAGGCCACACTCCATGTCCTGAAACAAACTTCACTTAATATGTCCCATTAGACATTAAAATATACACACAACACACACAAAAAAATGCTTTATAAGTACCTGATAACTCAATGCAGCAATCTTTTTGCTGGTTTCCGTTGGACCAAGTTCGGTCAACCATTGCTCGTCTTCTTCAAGGAGGAGACGTTTAATAAATTTAGAGAGGCTGGAGGGATCCGAAATGGCAGTGGATCCATGAGGAATCTTCACAATAATATTTTCTGCATCTTCCTCCATTTCTACTATTGCCTTTCTTTTTTTTTTTGAAGTGGAGGCCTTCTCAATCGACTATATTGTTGGGGGGGAACATCAGTCGAAGCGACTTCTATTGGTTTAGGGACTTCCACTTTTCGACGGTTTTAGGCTCATTCCCTTTGACTTTCTTTGTCCTCCTCTGGCTTCTCATCTCATCAAGATTTGGCATCTTAAATGGACCCGACATAATCTCAGTTGCGCATAAAAACTCTTCAGGGGTCGGAGGTTTTAAAAATAGCAGCTCCTAAATGTAACTTCAATCGCCCAAGTGTATAATATCATGACCAAAATATGCTTACGCAAAGCAAAGTGGGTACCTTCTGAATCAAAGACTTCCTTCCACAGTGGGGTTAACCTCAGTCTCATCTCTTCTAAAGCAGCTCTCCAATTCCTTTTTAAATCTGGCAAGCTGAAAATGAACTTTGTGTTTGATACGACAGGACTATCAAATTTTATGTTCAATTAAAGACTTGGAAGGAGGAAAAAAAGGAGAATTTCAGTCATACAAGTAATAAATATAAAATACGAAGGTAAGGTTGAAAACACTCACTCGACGAGTTCCAGTGTTCAGGTATATCTACACTCCTATTCGATCCAAACACACTCTCCCCTCTTATAAAGAAATAACTTTTCTGCCAATCCCCCCGTCATTCGTTGTGAGCCCCAACACCAAATGCTCCCTCTTTTGGCTAAGATACAAGTGATACCTCCATTTTTCTGTCAGGTGCTCATTCATATAGTAGGTATACAATAAGTCTTTCACCACAAACTCAATCCCCAATTCAAAAGCCATAAACTCAAGCGACAGTAAGATCCTCCAAGTGTTTGGCATAAGCTGAGAATGAGCCAACTGGTAATGATTCAACACTTCTCATACTAGCTTTGGAATGGGAAATCTGAATCCATCTATGAATGGGCGTTCATAAAACCCAATCCACAATGGAATTTTGTAATCTATCCTTTCAGTCGACGAAGCTAACCTTACTTCTATTAATAGAGGAAACCTATACTTCAATTTCATCTCTTTCATTGATTTTTTGGTCACTCGACTAGCTGGATTCTTAGTTAGGATATTTGTTGGTTCACTCGTGCTTGGAACCCCACTCGACTCTCCAATGTCAGGTAATTATCTCAGAGGTGTTGCATCGGTGGGGACTCCCAAATGTGGTTTAGCTATTATTACAAGTCCAACCTCAATAAAATCTTCATATGACCAATCCCTATAAGTCTCTTCATCACTTGAATCATCCACAGGTTGTTCAATATACTTGTCAATTTTCACAACTAAATTACCTAAAGATTCCTCACTCGATATTTTTCAAGCAACAAGGTTACAAACACTAGTTTCCTAAAGTTTCTATTCCTTAGAAGATCTAAACCAGTTTAAACTTCAAACAAAAACCAAAAGTTTCACTAAACCTTTCAAGATCAAATAAGTTATTTGACTAAGAACAATTCGAATCTACACGATGAACGATTGAAGAAATTGAAGAACATCAAGAAGGATGTGAAGAGTACCTTAAAGATTAGGAGGGCTTTCCTAAACTTGCCAACCGAAAGGAATTCGTGTGTGAGATAAAATGACTCAAAACCCATTCTTATAAACTCCATTTGGCGCTTCAAATTCCCTCTAAAAGATGTCTCGAAAATCCCATTAGGGTTTTATTTAATGAACTTGGGCTCCAAACATCCTTAGGCCCAATTTCCCTCCAATCTACCAATAATAGTATCATAACAAGAACAATTGAGGCTATTGGATGACATCTGTCAATTCCGAAGGTAGCTCACCCTTCTAGTAGAATCACTTCCTCCAGAGAGAAACCTTGACATATTATTTCATTCGACGTAACATATACAAGTTTACTACATTATATGATTCTTAGTAAGTTTATTTCAGTCAACAAACTTATATGGAGTCTTATATGTGTATCATAGTCCATATCTTCATGAAGTGATTATACTCCAGTCGATATGCATGAATGAAGATCATATAATTATTTCAATCGACATGCATGTATGAGTTTATTACAGGTATATCCTAGTGGATGAAATTATATGATTCTTAGTAAGTTTATTTCAGTCGACAGACTTATATGGAGCCTTATATGTGTATTCTAATCCATATCTTCATGAGGTGATTGCAGATGTGTTTCAGTCGACATGCATGAGTGAAGATTTCATGTAACTATTTCAATCGACATACATGTATGAGTTTTTGCAGGTATATTCCAGTCGACGACATTATATGATTCTAGTAAGTTTGTTTCAGTCGACAGACTTATATGGAGCCTTATATATGTATTCTAGTCCATATCTTCATGAGGTGATTGCATGTGTGTTTCATTCGACATGCATGAGTGAATATTTCATGTAATTATTTCAATCGACATGCATGCATGAGTTTATTACAGGTACATTCCAGTCGATGACATTATATGATTCTTAGTAAGTTTATTTCAGTCGACAGACTTATATGGAGCCTTATATGTGTATTCTAGTCCATATCTTCATAAGGTGATTGTAAGTGTGCTTCAGTCGACATGCATGAGTGAAGATTTCATGTATTATTTCAATCGACATGCATGTATGAGTTTATTGCAGGTATATTCCAGTGGATGACATAATATGATTCTTAGTAAGTTTATTTCAGTCGACAGACTTATATGGAGCCTTATATGTGTATTCTAGTCCATATCTTCATAAGGTGATTGCAAGTGTGCTTCAGTCGACATGCATGAGTGAAGTTTCATGTAATTATTTCAATCGACATGCATGTATGAGTTTATTGCAGGTATATGCCAGTGGATGCCATAATATGATTCTTAGTAAGTTTATTTCAGTCGACAGACTTATATGGAGCATTATATGTGAATTCTAATCCATATTTTCATGAGGTGATTGCAAGTGTGCTTCAGTCGACATGCATGAGTGAAGATTTCATGTAACTATTTCAGTCGACATATATGTATGAGTTGATTGCAGGTGTATTCCAGTCGACGATATTATATGATTCTTAGTAAATTTATTTTAGTCGACATGCTTATATGGAGCCTTATATGTCTATTCTAGTCCATATCTTCGTGAAGTGATTATACTACAGTCGATATACATGAGTGAAGAATTCATGTAATTATTTCAGTCGACATGCATGTATGAGTTGATTGCAGTCAACATCCATATTTGGACATTAGTAAAAACTGTTTCAATTGACATCCAAATATGTAGTGTTTGCAGTGACTGCAAGTATACTACAATTGACATGCATGTATGAAGGATTCATATAATTACTTCAGTTGACATGCATGAATGAGAATATTTGTGGGTATACTCCATTCGACGCTGCATGGTTCAATGGTGACACGTACATATGGATCTTTGTATGAATAATCTAGTCAACATTCGTAGAAGAATCTTTGTAGAAATTTTTCAGTCGACATATATATATATATGAGAACTCGGATTGAAATGGGTTTGACATCTACATCGTTATCAACATTACCAGGTTCAGTCGCGTATATATATATATATATATATATAATATATATATATATATATTATATATATATATATTATATATATATAATATATATATGAGAACTCGGATTGAAATGGGTTTGACATCTACATCGTTATCAACATTACCAGGTTCAGTCGACTGGGAACATTTCCCATGGTTCATGTAGAGTCAAGTTGGAGACCTAGCCTTCATCTGGTCCAGACGACATTTAAGACTCCCCAGGTCATTTGACCCGTAGTATGAGGATTATTCTGACCTTCATCTGATTGAGTCGATTAGGAACATTCCCAATAGTTCATACAATCAAGTTAGAGACCTGGCCTTCATTTGGTCCAGGCGACATTAAAGACTCCCTAGGTCATTTGACCCGTAGTACGGGGATAATCCTGACCTTCATCTGGTTCAGTACGGCTGGGAACATTTCCCATGGCTCATGCAGAGACAAGTGGGAGACTGACCTTCATCTGTCCAAGCGACATTGAAGACTCCCCAGGTCATTTGACCCGTAGTATGGGATTATCCTGATCCTCATCTGGTTCAGTCGACTGAGAACATTCCCCATGGCTCATGCAAAGCAAGTTGGAGACATGGCCTTCATCTGGTCCAGGCAACTTTGAAGACTCCCCAGGTCATTTGACCCATAGTATGAGGATTATCCTGATTTTATATGATTCAATCGACTGGGAACATTCCTCATGGCTCATGCAGTCAAGTTGGAGACTTAGCCTACATTTGGTTCAGGCGACATTGAAGACTCCCCAGGTCATTTGACCCTTAGTATGAGGATTATCCTGACCTTATCTGGTTCAAGTGACTGGGGAATATTCTCATGGCTCATGTAGAGTCAAGTTGAGACCTGACCTTTATTTGGGTCCAGGCGATATTTAAAGAATCTTAGGTCATTTTTTGACCCCATAGTATGGGGTTATCCTGACCTTCATCTGGTTCAGTCGACTAGAACATCCCATAGCTCATACAGAGTCAGTTGGAGACTTGGACTTCATCTCTGGTCCAGGCGACAGAAGACTCCCAAGGTGATTTGACCGTTAGCAGATATGGGGATTATCCTGACCCTTCATATGATTTCAGTCGACTAGGAAACATTCCCATGGTGTGAATATGACCCATAGCGTCACTATTTGCACAGAACATTGTGTTGTTGTAGCAAATTAACTATGTAACAAGGAAATTGCACTCTCATCATTTGTGATTAGATCACCATAGATATATATAAATGAAGAGAGGTCCCTATGATTAGTTCCTGGATTGAGATGATATGAGACAGTATCAATCCACGAAAGGATTAATCATTAAATATCCCTAGCCGTAGTATTATCGAGACTGGACATCGATAATGCGGAATAGGCTAGTATTGCACTTGTGCGCGTTGTGAGGGCACAACGGCATAGTTCTCATATATATAAGTGTTGGAGACTTATGCAAGTGCGATAGGAGGTCGTGTTTCACCGATGGTACGGGAAACAGCTTCGCTCTGGATAGACCCTTCGGAATCCCATTGGTATTATGAATAGGTGTCTATGGGAGGCCGAAATCGAGGTAGGTGTGTATAGTCTTAACCTGAGACTTGCATCGCTAATACTTACGATAATCGATAAACTTTGGATTTGGTGGTTGGGGGCTTTAACCGGTTCTGTGTCTACCACTTCTGGGTTTATCAGAGAGTCGTAGAGTATTGGATGTGATGTCGAGACGGAAGTATCACTCCAGTCATAGTGGAGATGATGTCACGCAGGATACGGTATTAGTGCTCTTAAGTGATGCGCATCCAATCGTGATATTATGACTAGGTCATGAATATCCGATTATAGAGACTAGTTACCAGACATCCGATATGTGTTTCGGACGGGGCAGACACTTATCCAGCCCCAGCCCTAACACGTGACTATCCGATACTGGGCCGATATGCACAATACTACGGTATACTACGCTTGATATAGATCTATATATTCCTGTAAGAATATTTCTGGAGAATTGGGTAGGCATGGCGCTTTGCTAGAAGCCAACCTTGTCTTGTAAATCGGTATAAACGTAGTACAAGGTACTTACGTGTTCGGACAGTCCGACGATCGTATTTATGCCAACATATCCGGAGATCTCATGGGTCGGTTCCTGAAGATTCACCGATGACGTATGACTCGCACTTTAATTAATCTGGGATTAATTCGATGAGAGATGAAATTAATCTGGGATTAATTACGGAGATATTTTATCTCGGATAAAATATCGTTAAAGAGAGAGAACGATTAATTTGGAATTAATCGATAAATAAATATATTCGATATATTATAACGAAATTAGATTTCGACGCGGAATTGAAATTAGATTTTAATTCGGGCGAACGAATTAATTTAGAATTAATTCGTTAGCAACGTGAATAGTGAATTCGCTAGGCGTAATCATTTAATTACGACGCAACGGAAAAATCGTTAATTTAGAATTAGCGAACCCGAGCCCGAGTGTGATTGCGAGCGCATTCGTATTTCGAATTCGAGTGCGGCGACGCAAGTCACATCAAGCGTCAAATCGCTAGTCGCATCTAGCGTCACATCAAGCGTCAAATCATGTCACTTTGAGTGATATGACAATTGATTAGATTGACATGTGATGTGAAAGTGACTTGATGTGAAAGAGAGTGGTGATGGAAATAAAGGTGAAAAGACATTGTACTTTGACTTTTGAATTATTGAAAATTGGTAAATGGTTAATAATTTTGGAAATTATAAAACCAATTACAATTTTTCTTTTCTCTCACCCAACATTTTCGGTCTTCTCTCTCTTTGAAGTACAGCACACGGTTTTGCTCCCTTTTGGAGCCAAAACTTCTCTTTCTTCTCTCTCGGTCTTGGACCGATTTCTTCCTCCATTTTTCTGGTTTGATCGAAATAAATGGAGAAGCTTTGATCTTGTTGCAAGATCTTGGTGCTAGCACACTCTTGGAGGCATTCTAAGGTGATAGGGAAGTGAGTTCATGAGCAAGGAATCACCTTGTGAAGCTTGGAACTTTGAGCATCATGGAGGACCACCCAAAGCCGAAAATGGACTGCATTTACTGCCATTGCCGAGCTTGGAGGGGGGCAGCAACACCAAGGCCGAATTTGGTCCACCTTCACCGCATCCAACCGATCCATGTGAGTCTTTTCCGCACCTCATTTGGTTGTATTCAACTGTTTTATGCATGATTTATGATCCTTGGGAATTGATTGAAACTCAACAATGGTATCAAGAGCCATTTGTGCATAAAATGAATTAGGGTTCTTAGCAAATTGGGGCTTTTTGATTTAAGCATGATTTTGACAAATTGTTTGTTTAAGAATGTTTGTATATGAATAACTTAGAGTTATATGTAATCAATTTAATGAAAAATTAATTGGATTGATTTCCCCCAATTTTCTTTTGTTGGCCAAGACTTTAATTTGGGAAAACTTGATTTTGAGCATTTTTAATGAAATTGGATGAATTAGAATGCTTAAATGTTGTTTAATTGATGATTGATTAGATCAATTTGATGAAAAAGTGTTTGGAACATTTTTCCCCAATTTGCTTGTGATGGCCGAAAATTTGAACCCTAATGTTGTCTTGGATTTTGATTTTTTGTTCATTGGATGACTTGCAAATCATTTGGGGATGTTGAATTTATGTTTAATTTGGTTCAATTGGATTGAATTTGATTTGGGCATAATTTCCCTCTTTGGCCGAGACACTTGAAGCATGAAATTGGGTTTGATTTTGATCAAATTATGTTGGACATGATTCATTAATGTTAAGCATGATTAATTGGACAAATTTAGTGTTTTGGAAACTTTGATTTGGGTAATTAATAATGCTATACACTTTAGGTAATTTAATTTGGAAATTTGGAATTTTTGGAATTAAATTATTGGGCTTAAAATTGGATTTGGGCTTTTAAAGTTGTTATTGGGTTTATTGGACTTTGTTGTACAAAGTTGGTTTTGGCCAAAATTGGTTGGATCCAATTAGGCCCAAAACCGCTTCCAAAAGGCCCAAATGCGACTAATGAACCTTTAACGTTTAATTGGGCCTAAATTAATTTATGGGCTTATGGGGTAACTCCCGGATTGGGTTTTGGTTATTCGGTTTTATCCGAGTTAACCAAAAGTCCATGCCTCTAGAAATTAATTAAAAGCCCATTGGACTTTAATTAAACTAATATTGGATATTAATCGGGCTTTGAGACCCGTAACGATTAAATTTGGAATTTAAGTCGTAAAGGTTTATTTATAAAGTGTAATATTTAATTTGGAATTAAATAATCAATTAGAATTAAATACGTATTAATGGATTAATTATGTAATTTAATTTTATTTGAGAAATCGTACTTTGAGTACATGTTCACAATACGAGTTTGACTCGAACAAAATCAAATCTTTGTTTGAACATTGGATGATCACTAATTATCAGATTAATTAATTTGATTAGATTGATTGATAACATGCTTGTATGAATACATGGTTGTGATGTTTGAATAATGTATATCGGATGGATATTAGATGGGTGGGCAATTTTAGAAATTGTTGTAATAAATTGATTTATTAAATTGGACCTGCGTGTCCAGCCTTATCACCTTCTTTCTCTTGTATTCTCTTCTCACCTATTCCCCTCTATGTATATGAGGTTTCTTTAGAAGTGTAGTGTAACGGGTAGTAGAAGTAGTACAAGTGCTAGCTTGAGTGAGAAAGGGAGAGATTTGATCTAGGATCAATGTGTAAAGTATCCATCCGCATATCATTATTATTTTATTTCATACTCGCTTTATTATGTATTTAGAATGCATGTTTAAGGGTGTATGATGATGAGACCTTAACAAAGAATTAAATTGGTAGCCAATTTGCACGCGAAAAAAACCCTCGTTTTATATTAAGCGATTATCCTTCCATTGAATGATTCTTGTTCAAGATCTGATTGGCATTGGTTTGTTGGCCAAAGTCAAGACCTTGTCAATTGGATGTATTTGAATCATGAGAGTTTTGTTCCACATCGGTGTCTAGTCCAAGTTGTGATTTGTTGGCCAAAGTCAAGATCACTTCTTGTCCAAAGACATTGATTACGAAACTTTCCTTGTCAATGGGTCCCGCTTAACTGGAGTCATTAGGTTTGTTGTGCCAAAGCCAAGGCCTAGATGATTCGGAGGATAAGGATAGGAAAATGTATTAGATACATTGGCATATGTAATATGTTTAGGACTTGGATGTCACCTAACCGGATCTGGGAATTGGATTGGATCCAATTGATCTGTGAGATCTACCTGGCTAAATAGCATACAGCTTGTTGGCCAAAGTCAAGGTTGTATGTTATTTAACAGGATCTCAGCCCACTAGGAAACACGGTTTCCCGAGTACTCCACAGAGGGTTAGAGGCTCGACGAAAAATAGTGGGAGGCAAGTATTGAATTTGCAACATTCGTTCAATTACTCGCCATACGCGCTCAAACAAATTATTTCGTCATATTATTAAATGTTAGTTGGACTAATATTTAAATTGTTGTTTTAATAAACAGTTGGACTGTATTATATTTGATTATATATAATTGGATTATATCAATCAATATATTTGAATTAATTAATTTCAGTTTACAGTTGATTTTATAATTGGATTATAGTAATCAATGTAATTGAGGTTAATTAATTTGGATTATATTTGATTATATAGTTGGACTATTATAATCATTATAATAAATAGTACCACTAATCGTTGATTAAATGGTTGGACTATTGTAATCAAGATAAAATTGAAAAGTTGGTTATTTAAAATAGAATCTTGGATTGAAATATTTTAAATGATTTAATTTTCAAATTGGGAATAATTTCAAGATGGTCTTGGAAATAATAGGTTAATTTATTTGATAAAATAACTTATTATGACTACGCCCATAATTAAGCAAATAGTAGAGCATAAAATCTTTGGAAGATTTATGTGATGATGACTTTAGTGCTTAATTAAAATACTTATAATAAATCTATTTTAGATTTAAAAGTATCAAAGTTTGCAATTGGGCATGTTGCACAAGGTGCATATCGTTTCAATATTCCAAAACCCAAGGCTTGGCCAAAGGTTTGTGAAATATTGAAAAGATAATTGACATATCCCAAAGTGACTACCATTTGGATATGGAAGACACGAAGGAATTAAAGAAAGGGCGAGGCTCTAACTTTAAAAATATTTGTCAAAGTTATGTTCACTACTAGTATTGAAATTGGATTTTAAATACTAAGTGTGATACATAAAATATATGTATTGATGTTCGGAATCCGCTTTGAGCTGGATACTGACTTCAAGCCGAGATTATTCTGCGAATTGGAAACGGGACGAAAGTCGCTGTTTCGACCGTAGATACCTAAGTTTAGGAACTACCCTTTGGGTATGTACTTAAATTAGGAAATGTTATAATGTAACTAGTTTGACTAGAAACATTATCTCTATATCAGTGTTTAATCCGATGCGGATAAAACCTTTATATTCTAGAACACTAAAGTGTTTCATTATATAAAGATGATACTGAGGTAAATACATTAGATGTAAATAACATAATTTATATTTTGAATATGATAAAATCTCAAACATATAAAAGACAAATAAATAGCTCAAATTGATTTGATCAATGAGACTTATTTGTGGCATTGTTGTCTGGGACACAATTGAACAAGACTCGTATATCCACACTTTTGAAGAGTGGGTACTAGGACTGATTGATATATTCAAATAAGGTCTACGAATCTAGTTTATTAGGTTAAATACCTAAAATACTATTTACTTGGTAATATAAAAGGGCCACCGATCTGTTAGCCCTATTCATGTGAAGTTAGTGGGCCCATATCTAGCTAGGCTAGATGTGAATATGAATATTTCGTGACCTTAACGGATGTGGCATCACGTTGTGGTTATGTGTTTCTTTTGAAGAACACAGATCGGAAACTTTTAAAGTTTTCGACACGAAGTATATAAACAGATCGACTATAGTATTATTCCGCCACGGTTAGACCGTAATGGAAATTACTTAAGCAGTAAGTCTCATACGTGCATGAAAGAGTACAACATTCTTTCATATGAGGACTCCTCCCGTGACACGTCAGTTAGACGGTGTGTCCGAACCAAAACCGAATTTTGTTGGACAGAATAAGGTTTATCACGAGTCGCTCTGAGCTACTATTTCCTTCAATGGGACATGTATTAACAGTGCAAAACTTATTTAGAATAAGGTTCCATATAAATCTGTTGACAGATATCATATAGGATATGAACAGGAAAGAAACGAGGTTTCTCATTCCTGATAATTTGGGTATGCTAGGCATAACGTTTGGTTATACCAAACTAAAGACCCAAATTGGATAAGTGCCTATATAGGTTATCCTAAGGGAAACCTTAAGTATAGTACTTATAAATCCCACATGAGAACAATGTAATTGTTGCTCACCATGCGGTTTTCCTGAGAGGAATACCGATATGCAGTGGTCAGTGGGGGAGGATAGTGATACTCGATGAAAATCGGGAGTAACACTATTCAAGGCACGAAGTCCTTAATGGAACACAAATAGTTCATCTATGATGAATCTATACCATTAATCTTCAAACACACAAGAACTTCGTAAATCGGATAGAGTCAGAAAACAACCTAGGGTATGGGTTTCTGATCTCGCCCCATGAAGATGTCAATCTTATGGAGGTGTACCATCCGACTACGTTTAGAGGAAGTGATACGAGGTATCGACTCCCTGTTATGGCAAAGTGCCATTAATCCGAAATGGATTTCATGTATAACAACTATTTTGGATACTAGTTGTTGTACCACAAGGCATTGTGCCTATTGGTACATTAAACGTCTTCAAGGAAGACATACATGAAAGGCAACATACCAACGTACAAAGCTGGGCTTTTGACGGAAAGGTATCGTTATCAACATTGTGTTAATAACGATTCAACCTTTTACCTGTTGCCATGGTAAATCCATTTTGAAAATGCTTGTTGATAACTGTATATTTCATTTATGAAATGTGTCAGTTATAAATCAAAATCGCTTTCCTGAAAAGGAAACCTTTTGGAGAATGTTTATAACATTCTGACGATTTGTGTATAACCGACAAACAAGGTTTGCAGGTTATTCGATCCATGTTTGGATTGAAACAAGCATAAGGTTCTTGGAACTGACGTTTTGAAATAATCATAATGGTTTATGATTTGACTCAAAACGAAATAATTCTTGTGTATAAGGAGGTTAGTGGGAGAGCGCACTGACAGTGAAATTCCCATAATGCAATTGGTGAAAGCTTGGCTTTCATAGATATTCTTTCAATAGAAATTCTCCGTAGAATTCTGGAGAGTAACAACCTTTATTCAAGGAATAAAGATCTACTGGGATAGATTTGGAGTTTGTTAACACTCTCTGGGAAATCGTACATTTAAAATGTACTTGTATTGGTGTCTCATACGCTTCGAGCATATGGAGTCACAATCAGGTCAATCTTAGTGATGGTCACTAAATTGAAATTGAGAACATCTGTTAGTATCTTAGAGAACTAAAGATGTTGTGTAAACTATGGAGAAGGAGAACTTGAAGTGACTGGGATCACCGCTGCAAGTTTCCAAACTATTAAATACTACGGTACTATAAAGTTTGAATAACGGGACAGTGAGCTGGAAATCTTCCAAGCAAGATAACTGTTGCCGAATAAACAACTAATGCGGATTATTGCTGCAGCTGAGGCAGCAAAAGAAGCCATTTGGATCGAACATAAATCTAATTAGATTAGATATAGTTCTGTTAGCAGCTGAACTAGGCGTCAGCACAGGCTAAGGAATTAAAGGTCTCATCGACGATCCAGATATATACTTCTATATCATTGATTCGTTCGGATCATACATCGTGGCGATGTGATGATCGTGTAAATCGCGTCAGACGATAATCAAACAAATCCGCTGACGAAAACCCTTTCTCAGCAATTTGAGCGAACCTTACATAGTTCAAGTGTTGGAACACTTGAGTGACTCGCTACGTGCCAAGTGGGAGATTGTTGGATAATATGACCCATAGCGTCACTATTTGCACAGAACATTGTGTTGTTGTAGCAAATTAACTATGTAACAAGGAAATTGCACTCTCATCATTTGTGATTAGATCACCATAGATATATAAATGAAGAGAGGTCCCTATGATTAGTTCCTGGATTGAGATGATATGAGACAGTATCAATCCACGAAAGGATTAATCATTAAATATCCCTAGCCGTAGTATTATCGAGACTGGACATCGATAATGCGGAATAGGCTAGTATTGCACTTGTGCGCGTTTGAGGGCACAACGGCATAGTTCTCATATATATAAGTTGTGAGGAGACTTATGCAAGTGCGATAGGAGGTCGTGTTTCACCGATGGTACGGGAAACAGCTTCGCTCTGGATAGACCCCTTCGGAATCCCATTGGTATTATGAATAGGTGTCTATGGGAGGCCGAAATCGAGGTAGGTGTGTATAGTCTTAACCTGAGACTTGCATCGCTAATACTTACGATAATCGATAAACTTTGGATTGGTGGTTGGGGGCTTTAACCGGTTCTGTGTCTACCACTTCTGGGTTTATCAGAGAGTCGTAGAGTATTGGATGTGATGTCGAGACGGAAGTATCACTCCAGTCATAGTGGAGATGATGTCACGCAGGATACGGTATTAGTGCTCTTAAGTGATGCGCATCCAATCGTGATATTATGACTAGGTCATGAATATCCGATTATAGAGACTAGTTACCAGACATCCGATATGTGTTTCGGACGGGGCAGACACTTATCCAGCCCCAGCCCTAACACGTGACTATCCGATACTGGGCCGATATGCACAATACTACGGTATACTACGCTTGATATAGATCTATATATTCCTGTAAGAATATTTCTGGAGAATTGGGTAGGCATGGCGCTTTGCTAGAAGCCAACCTTGTCTTGTAAATCGGTATAAACGTAGTACAAGGTACTTACGTGTTCGGACAGTCCGACGATCGTATTTACTGCCAACATATCCGGAGATCTCATGGGTCGGTTCCTGAAGATTCACCGATGACGTATGACTCGCACTTTAATTAATCTGGGATTAATTCGATGAGAGATGAAAATTAATCTGGGATTAATTACGGAGATATTTTATCTCGGATAAAATATCGTTAAAGAGAGAGAACGATTAATTTGGAATTAATCGATAAATAAATATATTCGATATATTATAACGAAATTAGATTTCGACGCGGAATTGAAATTGGATTTTAATTCGGGCAAACGAATTAATTTAGAATTAATTCGTTAGCAACGTGAATAGTGAATTCGCTAGGCGTAATCATTTAATTACGACGCAACGGAAAAATCGTTAATTTAGAATTAGTGAACCCGAGCCCGAGTGTGATTGCGAGCGCATTCGTATTTCGAATTCGAGTGCGGCGACACAAGTCACATCAAGCGTCAAATCGCTAGTCGCATCTAGCGTCACATCAAGCGTCAAATCATGTCACTTTGAGTGATATGACAATTGATTAGATTGACATGTGATGTGAAGTGACTTGATGTGAAAAGAGAGTGGTGATGGAAATAAAGGTGAAAAGACATGTACTTTTGACTTTTGAATTATTGAAAATTGGTAAATGGTTTAATAATTTTGGAAATTATAAAAACCAATTACAATTTTTCTTTTCTCTCACCCAACCATTTTCGGGTCTCTCTCTCTTTGAAGTACAGCACACGGTTTTGCTCCCTTTTGGAGCCAAAACTTCTCTTTCTTCTCTCTCGGTCTTGGACCGATTTCTTCCTCCATTTTCTGGTTTGATCGAAATAATGGAGAAGCTTTGATCTTGTTGCAAGATCTTGGTGCTAGCACACTCTTGGAGGCATTCTAAGGTGATAGGGAAGTGAGTTCATGAGCAAGGAATCACCTTGTGAAGCTTGGAACTTTGAGCATCCATGGAGGACCACCCAAAGCCGAAAATGGACTGCATTTTACTGCCATTGCCGAGCTTGGAGGGAGGCAGCAACACCAAGGCCGAATTTGGTCCACCTTCACCGCATCCAACCGATCCATGTGAGTCTTTTCCGCACCTCATTTGGTTGTATTTCTTGTTTTATGTTGCATGCAGATTTATGATCCTTGGGATTGATTGAAACTCAACAATGGTATCAGAGCCATTTGTGCATAAACGAATTAGGGTTCTTAGCAAATTTGGGGCTTTTTGATTTAAGCATGATTTTGACAAATTGTGTTTAAGAATGTTTGTATATGAATAACTTAGAGTTATATGTAATCAATTTAATGAAAAAAATTAATTGGATTGATTTTCCCCAATTTTCTTTTTGTTGGCCAAGACTTTAATTTGGGAAAACTTGATTTTGAGCATTTTTAATGAAATTGGATGAATTAGAATGCT
This sequence comes from Zanthoxylum bungeanum, assembly GCA_019454045.1. Classification (NCBI taxonomy): domain Eukaryota; kingdom Viridiplantae; phylum Streptophyta; class Magnoliopsida; order Sapindales; family Rutaceae; genus Zanthoxylum; species Zanthoxylum bungeanum. Next base: position 281,759 of record SKCR01014385.1, read on the forward strand.
TAAATGTTGTTTAATTGATGATTGATTAGATCAATTTGATGAAAAAGTGTTTGGAACATTTTCCCCAATTTGCTTGTGATGGCCGAAAATTTGAACCCTAATGTTGTCTTGGATTTTGATTTTTTGTTCATTGGATGACTTGCAAATCATTTGGGATGTTGAATTTATGTTTAATTTGGTTCAATTGGATTGAATTTGATTTGGGCATAATTTCCCTCTTTGGCCGAGACACTGAAGCATGAAATTGGGTTTGATTTTGATCAAATTATGTTGGACATGATTCATTAATGTTAAGCATGATTAATTGGACAAATTTAGTGTTTTGGAAACTTTGATTTGGGTAATTAATAATGCTATACACTTTAGGTAATTTAATTTGGAAATTTGGAATTTTGGAATTAAATTATTGGGCTTAAAATTGGATTTGGGCTTTTAAAGTTGTTATTGGGTTTATTGGACTTTGTTGTACAAAGTTGGTTTGGCCAAAATTGGTTGGATCCAATTAGGCCCAAAACCGCTTCCAAAAGGCCCAAATGCGACTAATGAACCTTTAACGTTTAATTGGGCCTAATGGGCCTAAATTAATTTATGGGCTTATGGGGTAACTCCCGGATTGGGTTTTGGTTATTCGGTTTTATCCGAGTTAACCAAAAGTCCATGCCTCTAGAAATTAATTAAAAGCCCATTGGACTTTAATTAAACTAATATTGGATATTAATCGGGCTTTGAGACCCGTAACGATTAAATTTGGAATTTAAGTCGTAAAGGTTTATTTTATAAAGTGTAATATTTAATTTGGAATTAAATAATCAATTAGAATTAAATACGTATTAATTGGATTTAATTATGTAATTTAATTTTATTTGAGAAATCGTACTTTGAGTACATGTTCACAATACGAGTTTGACTCGAACAAAATCAAATCTTTGTTTGAACATTGGATGATCACTAATTATCAGATTAATTAATTTGATTAGATTGATTGATAACATGCTTGTATGAATACATGGTTGTGATGTTGAATAATGTATATCGGATGGATATTAGATTGGGTGGGCAATTTTAGAAATTGTTGTAATAAATTTGATTTATTAAATTGGACCTGCGTGTCCAGCCTTATCACCTTCTTCTCTTGTATTCTCTTCTCACCTATTCCCCTCTATGTATATGAGGTTTCTTTAGAAGTGTAGTGTAACGGGTAGAAGTAGTACAAGTGCTAGCTTGAGTGAGAAAGGGAGAGATTTGATCTAGGATCAATGTGTAAAGTATCCATCCGCATATCATTATTATTTTATTTCATACTCGCTTATTATGTATTAGAATGCATGTTTAAGGGTGTATGATGATGAGACCTTAACAAAGATAATTAAATTGGTAGCCAATTTGCACGCGAAAAAAAACCCTCGTTTTATATTAAGCGATTATCCTTCCATTGAATGATTCTTGTTCAAGATCTGATTGGCATTGGTTTGTTGGCCAAAGTCAAGACCTTGTCAATTGGATGTATTTGAATCATGAGAGTTTTGTTCCACATCGGTGTCTAGTCCAAGTTGTGATTTGTTGGCCAAAGTCAAGATCACTTCTTGTCCAAAGACATTGATTACGAAACTTTCCTTGTCAATGGGTCCCGCTTAACTGGAGTCATTAGGTTTGTTGTGCCAAAGCCAAGGCCTAGATGATTCGGAGGATAAGGATAGGAAAATGTATTAGATACATTAGCATATGTAATATGTTTAGGACTTGGATGTCCGCCTAACCGGATCTGGGAATTGGATTGGATCCAATTGATCTGTGAGATCTACCTGGCTAAATAGCATACAGCTTGTTGGCCAAAGTCAAGGTTGTATGTTATTTAACAGGATCTCAGCCCACTAGGAAACACGGTTTCCCGAGTACTCCACAGAGGGTTAGAGGCTCGACGAAAAATAGTGGGAGGCAAGTATTGAATTTGCAATATTCGTTCAATTACTCGCCATACGCGCTCAAACAAATTATTTCGTCATATTATTAAATGTTAGTTGGACTAATATTTAAATGTTGTTTTAATAAACAGTTGGACTGTATTATATTTGATTATATATAATTGGATTATATCAATCAATATATTTGAATTAATTAATTTCAGTTTACAGTTGATTTTATAATTGGATTATAGTAATCAATGTAATTGAGGTTAATTAATTTGGATTATATTTGATTATATAGTTGGACTATTATAATCATTATAATAAATAGTACCACTAATCGTTGATTAAATGGTTGGACTATTGTAATCAAGATAAAATTGAAAAATTGGTTATTTAAAATAGAATCTTGGATTGAAATATTTTAAATGATTTAATTTTCAAATTGGGAATAATTTCAAGATGGTCTTGGAAATAATAGGTTAATTTATTTGATAAAATAACTTATTATGATTACGTCCATAATTAAGCAAATAGTAGAGCATAAAATCTTTGGAAGATTTATGTGATGATGACTTTAGTGCTTAATTAAAATACTTAAATAAATCTATTTTAATTAAGTATCTTTAGATTAAAGTATAAAGTTTGCAATTGGGCATGTTGCACAAGGGCATATCGTTTCTATATTCCAAACCCAAGGCTTGGCCAAAGGTTTGTGAAATATTGAAAAGATAATTGACATATCCCAAAGTGACTACCATTTGGATATGGAAGACACGAAGGAATTAAAGAAAGGGCGAGGCTCTAACTTTAAAAATATTTGTCAAAGTTATGTTCGCTACTAGTATTGAAATTGGATTTTAAATACTAAGTGTGATACATAAAATATATGTATTGATGTTCGGAATCCGCTTTGAGCTGGATACTGACTTCAAGCCGAGATTATTCTGCGAATTGGAAACGGGACGAAAGTCGCTGTTTCGACCGTAGATACCTAAGTTTAGGAACTACCCTTTGGGTATGTACTTAAATTAGGAAATGTTATAATGTAACTAGTTTGACTAGAAACATTATCTCTATATCAGTGTTTAATCCGATGCGGATAAAACCTTTATATTCTAGAACACTAAAGTGTTTCATTATATAAAGATGATACTGAGGTAAATACATTAGATGTAAATAACATAATTCATATTTTGAATATGATAAAATCTCAAACATATAAAAGACAAATAAATAGCTCAAATTGATTTGATCAATGAGACTTATTTGTGGCATTGTTGTCTGGGACACAATTGAACAAGACTCGTATATCCACACTTTTGAAGAGTGGGTACTAGGACTGATTTGACTATTCAAATAAGGTCTACGAATCTAGTTTATTAGGTTAAATACCTAAAATACTATTTACTTGGTAATAAAAGGGCCACCGATCTGTTAGCCCTATTCATGGTGAAGTTAGTGGGCCTATCTAGCTAGGCTAGATGTGAATATGAATATAAACGTACCACATTGTGATATATTTTGAGTGGGCATATTTAGCTAGAGGTATTTTTTTATTTTAAGATAGAGATCACGTTTGGTTATGTGTTTCTTTTGAAGAACACAGATCGGAAACTTTAAAGTTTTCGACACGAAGTATATAAACAGATCGACTATAGTATTATTCCGCCACGGTTAGACGTAATGGAAATTACTTAAGCAGTAAGTCTCATACGTGCATGAAAGAGTACATACATTCTTTCATATGAGGACTCCTCCCGTGACACGTCAGTTAGGCGGTGTGTCCAAACCAAAACCGAATTTTGTGGGACAGAATAAGGTTTATCACGAGTCGCTCTGAGCTACTATTTCCTTCAACGGGACATGTATTAACAGTACAAAACTTATTTAGAATAAGGTTCCATATAAATCTGTTTGACAGATATCATATAGGATGTGAACAGGGAAGAAACGAGGTTTCTCATTCCTGATAATTTGGGTATGCTAGGCATAACGTTTGGTTTATACCAAACTAAAGACCCAAATTGGATAAGTGCCTATATAGGTTATCCTAAGGGAAACCTTAAGTATAGTGCTTATAAATCCCACATGAGAACAATGTAATTGTTGCTCACCATGCGGTTTTCCTGAGAGGAATACCGATATGCAGTGGTCAGTGGGAGGATAGTGATACTCGATGAAAATCGGAGTAACACTATTCAAGGCACGAAGTCCTTAATGGAACACAAATAGTTCATCTATGATGAATCTATACCATTAATCTTCAAACACACAAGAACTTCGCAAATCGGATAGAGTCAGAAAACAACCTAGGGTATGGGTTTCTGATCTCGCCCCATGAAGATGTCAATCTTATGGAGGTGTACCATCCGACTACGTTTAGAGGAAGTGATACGAGGTATCGACTCCCTATTATGGCAAAGTGCCATTAATCGAAATGGATTTCATGTATAACACTATTTTGGATACTAGTTGTTGTACCATAAGGCATTGTGCCTATTGGTACATTAAACGTCTTCAAGGAAGACATACATGAAAGGCAACATACCAACGTACAAAGCTGGGCTTTTGACGGAAAGGTATCGTTATCAACATTATGTTAATAACGATTCAACCTTTTACCTGTTGCCATGATAAATCCATTTTGAAAATGCTTGTTGATAACTGTATATTTCATTTATGAAATGTGTCAGTTATAAATCAAAATCGCTTTCCTGAAAAGGAAACCTTTTGGAGAATGTTTATAACATTCTGACGATTTTGTATAACCGACAAACAAGGTTTGCAGGTTATTCGATCCATGTTTGGATTGAAACAAGCATAAGGTTCTTGGAACTGACGTTTTGAAATAATCATAATGGTTTATGATTTGACTCAAAACGAAATAATTCTTGTGTATATAAGGAGGTTAGTGGGAGAGCGCACTGACAGTGAAATTCCCATAATGCAATTGGTGAAAGCTTGGCTTTCATAGATATTCTTTCAATAGAAATTCTCCATAGAATTTCTGGAGAGTAACAACCTTTATTCAAGGAATAAAGATCTACTGGGATAGATTTGGAGTTTGTTAACACTCTCTGGGAAATCGTACATTTAAAATGTAATTGTATTGGTGTCTCATACGCTTCGAGCATATGGAGTCACAATCAGGTCAATCCTAGTGATGGTCACTAAATTGAAATTGAGAACATCTGTTAGTATCTTAGAGAACTAAAGATGTTGTGTTAAACTATGGAGAAGGAGAACTTGAAGTGACTGGGATCACCGCTGCAAGTTTCCAAACTATTAAATACTACGGTACTATAAAGTTTGAATAACGGGACAGTGAGCTGGAAATCTTCCAAGCAAGATAACTGTTGCCGAATAAACAACTAATGCGGATTATTGCTGCAGCTGAGGCAGCAAAAGAAGCCATTTGGATCGAACATAAATCTAATTAGATTAGATATAGTTCTGTAGCAGCTGAACTGGGCGTCAGCACAGGCTAAGGAATTAAAGGTCTCATCGACGATCCAGAGATATACTTCTATATCATTTGATTCGTTCGGATCATACATCGTGGCGATATGATGATCGTGTAAATCGCGTCATACGATAATCAAACAAATCCGCTGACGAAAACCCTTTCTCAGCAATTTGAGCGAACCTTACATAGTTCAAGTGTTGGAACACTTGAGTGACTCGCTACGTGCCAAGTGGGAGATTGTTGGATAATATGACCCATAGCGTCACTATTTGCACAGAACATTGTGTTGTTGTAGCAAATTAACTATGTAACAAGGAAATTGCACTCTCATCATTTGTGATTAGATCACCATAGATATATAAATGAAGAGAGGTCCCTATGATGAGTTCCTGGATTGAGATGATATGAGACAGTATCAATCCACGAAAGGATTAATCATTAAATATCCCTAGCCGTAGTATTATCGAGACTGGACATCGATAATGCGGAATAGGCTAGTATTGCACTTGTGCGCGTTGTGAGGGCACAACGGCATAGTTCTCATATATATAAGTGTTGGAGACTTATGCAAGTGCGATAGGAGGTCGTGTTTCACCGATAGTACGGGAAACAGCTTCGCTCTGGATAGACCCCTTCGGAATCCCATTGGTATTATGAATAGGTGTCTATGGGAGGCCGAAATCGAGGTAGGTGTGTATAGTCTTAACCTGAGACTTGCATCGCTAATACTTACGATAATCGATAAACTTTGGATTTGGTGGTTGGGGGCTTTAACCGGTTCTGTGTCTACCACTTCTGGGTTTATCAGAGAGTCGTAGAGTATTGGATGTGATGTCGAGACGGAAGTATCACTCCAGTCATAGTGGAGATGATGTCACGCAGGATACGGTATTAGTGCTCTTAAGTGATGCGCATCCAATCGTGATATTATGACTAGGTCATGAATATCCGATTATAGAGACTAGTTACCAGACATCCGATATGTGTTTCGGACGGGGCAGACACTTATCCAGCCCCAGCCCTAACACGTGACTATCAGATACTGGGCCGATATGCACAATACTACGGTATACTACGCTTGATATAGATCTATATATTCCTGTAAGAATATTTCTGGAGAATTGGGTAGGCATGGCGCTTTGCTAGAAGCCAACCTTGTCTTGTAAATCGGTATAAACGTAGTACAAGGTACTTACGTGTTCGGATAGTCCGACGATCGTATTTACTGCCAACATATCCGGAGATCTCATGGGTCGGTTCCTGAAGATTCACCGATGACGTATGACTCGCACTTTAATTAATCTGGGATTAATTCGATGAGAGATGAAAATTAATCTGGGATTAATTACGGAGATATTTTATCTCGGATAAAATATCGTTAAAGAGAGAGAACGATTAATTTGGAATTAATCGATAAATAAATATATTCGATATATTATAACGAAATTAGATTTCGACGCGGAATTGAAATTGGATTTTAATTTGGGCAAACGAATTAATTTAGAATTAATTCGTTAGCAACGTGAATAGTGAATTCGCTAGGCGTAATCATTTAATTACGACGCAACGGGAAAATCGTTAATTTAGAATTAGCGAACCCGAGCCCGAGTGTGATTGCGAGCGCATTCGTATTTCGAATTCGAGTGCGGCGACGCAAGTCACATCAAGCGTCAAATCGCTAGTCGCATCTAGCGTCACATCAAGCGTCAAATCATGTCACTTTGAGTGATATGACAATTGATTAGATTGACATGTGATGTGAAGTGACTTGATGTGAAAAGAGAGTGGTGATGGAAATAAAGGTGAAAAGACATGTACTTTTGACTTTTGAATTATTGATTATTGGTAAATGGTTTAATAATTTTAGAAATTATAAAACCAATTACAATTTTTCTTTTCTCTCACCCAACCATTTTCGGTCTTCTCTCTCTTTGAAGTACAGCACACGGTTTTGCTCCCTTTTGGAGCCAAAACTTCTCTTTCTTCTCTCTCGGTCTTGGACCGATTTCTTCCTCCATTTTTCTGGTTTGATCGAAATAAATGGAGAAGCTTTGATCTTGTTGCAAGATCTTGGTGCTAGCACACTCTTGGAGGCATTCTAAGGTGATAGGGAAGTGAGTTCATGAGCAAGGAATCACCTTGTGAAGCTTGGAACTTTGAGCATCCATGGAGGACCACCCAAAGCCGAAAATGGACTGCATTTTACTGCCATTGCCGAGCTTGGAGGGAGGCAGCAACACCAAGGCCGAATTTGGTCCACCTTCACCGCATCCAACCGATCCATGTGAGTCTTTTCCGCACCTCATTTGGTTGTATTCAACTTGTTTTATGCATGATTTATGATCCTTGGGAATTGATTGAAACTCAACACATGGTTCATGCAGTCAAGTTGGAGACCTGGCCTTCATTTGGTCCAGGCGATATTAAAGATTTCCCAAGTCATATAACCCGTAGTATGGGGATTATCCTGACCTTCATCTGGTTCAGTCGACTGGGAACATTCCTCATGGCTCATGTAGAGTCAAGGTGGAGACCTAGCTTTCATTTGGTCGAGGCGATATTAAAGACTCCCCAGGTCATTTGACCCATAGTACGGGGATTATCCTGATCTTCATCTGGTTCAGTCGACTAGGAACATTCCCCATGGCTCATGTAGAGTCAAGTTGGAGACCTGACATTCATCTAATCCAGTCGATATTGAAGACTCCCCATGTCATTTGAACCGTAGTATGAGGATTATCCTGACCTTCATCTGATTCAGTCGACTAGGAACATTCCCCATGGTTCATGCAGTCTAGTTGGAGACCTGGCCTTCATTTGGTCAGACGACATTAAAGACTCCCCATGTCATTTAACCCCGTAGTATGAGGATTATCCTAACCTTCATCTGGTTCAGTCGACTGGGAACATTCCCCATAGCTCATGCAGAGTCAAGTTGGAGACCTTGCCTTCATCTGGTCTAGGTAAAATTGAAGACTCCCCAGGTCATTTTACCCGTAGTATGGGGATTATCCTGACCTTCATCTGGTTCGGTCGACTAGGAACATTCCTCATGGCTCATACAGAGTCAAGCTGGAGACCTGGCCTTCATCTGGTCCAGGTGACATTGAAGACTCCCCAGGTCATTTGACCCGTAGTATGGGGATTATGCTGACCTTTATTTGGTTCTGTCGACTGAGAACATTCATCATGGCTCATGTAGAGCCAAGTAAGAAAACCCGGACTTCATCTGGACAAGACGACATTGAAGACTCCCCTGGTCCTTTGACCCGTCGCATGGGTATTATCCTGACCTTCATCTGGTTCAGTCGACTGGGAACAATCTCCATGGTTTTTGTAGAGTTAAGTTAAAGTTTTGGCCTTCAACTACTCCAGACGACATTGAAGACGTCAACATACCAAGATCAAATCCTCGACGATACGCTCGGCAGTGTACTCTCAAAGTCAATGACTCATTGACTTAGAGAGTAGGGAACAAACTGTATGTACCAAATTTGGACCCAAGGGTAAAATCATCTTTTCACTTCAAGCCAAACAGAAAGCAAGGCCCAAAAGTATAAACCCAACCCAGAAAAGTTAGCATTATTGAATTATAATTAAGCCACAAGCTTGTGGACAACTCATCAACCACTCCTCCCCCACTTTGCCTAACACAAGACATAATCTCACATGCTGTGATCTTTCATCAAAAGCATGAGCACGTTGTGAGACTTATGTCAGCTGCTAAAGTCACTCATTTTCAACTATAAATTGTAACACAATTCGAGAAACTGATTCATTCAAGTCTTAGCTCTCAAACTTAAGCTTTCAAAGCTTCCTACTATTTAAACACCAGCCACCGCCCTCACGGCAGTCAACAGAAGTCAATGTAATTTCCAGCCTTGTTCTTCTATTATACACAACTTGTCTTCATATTGACTTGAGCGTCGGAGTGCATACGACACCCACCACACCGGTAGGCAGTACTCCCGCTCACTCTACCTTTGTTTTGCAGGATCAGTGCCCCCACCCTACAAATTCTCGATTGTGGACCTCGGGGGAAAATCGACATCCACAACAAATACTTTCAAGTAAATTATTTAATGAAATAAAAATATCTATTACTATTTTTTTTAATAAATATAATTAGCTACAGAAATTATTTAAAATAAAAATATATTTTATATATAGTTGATTTTACGTAAATAATACTATAGAATTCTTTGACAGTAGGAAATGTGATTGATTTTTAATTTTTGATAATAATTTTTAATAAAGATATTTGATTGTATAAAAAATGTAATTAGGCTTTTATATAGTATAAAAATGATCTATTTGCTAATTTTAAAAAAAATTTGCAAACCTTTATAATTTAATAAAATTTCTAATGCATGGACTAAAGTATAAACTTTTAGAATATTTAGAATTAAAAATTAATTTATATAATTAAAAAATATTTTTTATTTGTAAAAATGGGTTCGGGTCTTTTTACATAAGCCTGACCTAGGCTCGGAAATTAAAATTTTACTCTCCAACGAGTTTCGGACTTTTTTTACCATTCCTACTTGAATTCAATTTGGAGAATATATGGACTTAAAATTATTTTGAGCTATTTCATGCCCTATTTTTTAAAAATAATAATAATAATAAAGGGAGAAAGTCATTTGGTCCCTAATTTTTTCATGATGTCTCATCGAGTCTCTAGTATTAAAAACTAACGACAACATATCCATTTATTTTTCTATTTTCTATTTTTATCCTTTATTTATAAATAAAAATGTGACATCGACAATTATGGTTATACACAATAAATTAAAAATTCTTTCTCTCTTTCGTTTCTTCGCTCTCTATTTTTCCTCTCTGTAATTTTTCTCTCAAACATGCTCATGTCTTAGTCAGTTAGTCTACAGGTTTCAGTTTCATTAGAACCACCAATTTTTTTCTAATATATTTTCTAATTTCAAAATTTTTATATTTTTTTAATGTGGTTAGAACACAAGTGTTGACTGTTATTTACAAACCCAAAATTGGGAAAAAAAATCATGAGAAGACTTGTATTTAAATAATCTGAAATCCTGAAACTCGACAAATTGATAATTTCTTCTTTTTTATTAAAAAATAGTTATTATGAAAATTAATCGAAGTTACCTTATAAAAATTTACATTTAAATTTTTTATACTTTTAATATATCATATGAGTCTCATAATTATTGATGTTGGAATTCTTTTTTATTACTTATAAATTTGATAAAGGGAAAAAAAGGAAAAAAATTGGATATGTTATCATTAGTTTTTAACTATAAGGACTTGATAAGGTATTATAAAAAATCAGAAACTTGACAAGACATTATAAAAAATTAGAGACCCATAAGACTTTATCCCAATAACAAAAAAAGACGGTGAAATCTCAAGCTATTTAGAATGATGATAATTTAGTCCAAAGAAAAGTATAAAAATTGGGTTTTTAAAGTAAAATCCAAAAAATACTAAAAACATTAATTTTTTTAATTTTTTTTTCATTTTTAAGTATTAAAAAAATAGAAAAATTTATTTATTTTATTTTTAAAAATAAAAAATTATTATTTTCAAAAAGCCCAATCCAATCCGAGCCTGATCGGACCCAGGCCCGACCCGACATAATCAGGATCCGGGCTGGCCTCGGCAAAACTCGGGCCCTCACGTGACCAACTAAAAGAAATCTGCTTAAATATAACCTAATCAAGCCTTTTAAATCAAATTTACTCTTTATTATTTAATGTTTGTTTGATATGACTTCTAATAAAGGTAAAATAACTTTTTTTTTTAATCTCAAAATATATTTTAAACATTTTTGGCTGTGTTTTTTTACATTTTAAGTAGAATTTTTGAGGATTAAAAAAATTATTTTGCCTCCACTAATAAAATCTCAAAATTTTGGTTTTTGGAAATAGAGATTTGAAAGTTTTTTTAAAGAGTTAAATGATTTATAATACCCTTATTTAATTTAATAATTTAATTTAATTTATTTCATAACACAACTTGAAAAATTTATCAACAAAATAATTTTATAATTTTTTATAAAAATTATCATACACAATCAAACACCTAAAATTTTTTATTATCAAAAACTATACTTTTAAAAATTTGTATTAATAAAAATTATATTTTAAAAAAAATCTATTTAAAAAATGATACTCTTACACATTTTCATAGATTATCAAGTTATTTTTAATTGTAAAATCTTTCATTTTCGCTCACTTGCAAATGAAATTGGAACACATTGCTACGTCAGCAACCTAACGTCCACAGAAAGGCTTTTTTAGAAAAAAGAAAAAACCACAAACAAATCCTCTCCAATTGTTTACCGATTCTTCCGGTCACGTCTAAGCAATATTTACTCACTCCACTCGTCAAAACCTCTGTCTCCTAACCGGTCTCCTCCTCCTCCTCCTCCCAAAAAAAAAAAAAACAGAGGAAAAACAAAGCCAGCCGGGGCCAGACTACAACTAGCAGGAGACGAACAGAATTCTGGTGGGACCAAGGTAACGTGTCAGAAATTAATTGGTTGGTTAGTTAGTTTATTTATTTATAATTAAATTAAAAAGTAATTGTTAGAGGGAATTGCAGAGAAAGGAATTGGAGGAAGAAGAGAGACCTGGCGAGGTTAAATTCGGAAATATAAAATATACATATGCGAATAACGGTATGTATAAATAATATAAATAAGAGGGAGAGGAGAGGGAGAGGGAGATAATAATAATAATAAAATTAAAATAAATAAATCAAAAATGGGGGATATGGACTCACCACCACCCGCTACAAAAAGAACATCGCTGATGGAGAATCTCTTAGGCCTTCTCAGAATTCGAATCAAACGCGGCGTTAATCTCGCCGTTCGTGACGTTCGTAGCAGCGATCCTTACGTTGTTGCCAAGATGGGCAAACAGGTCATTTTCCTTCCTTTTTTTTTTTTATTTTTTTTTATTTTTAATAATAACTATTTTTTTTAATATATTTATTTCTTTGTTAAATTTACGCAGAAACTCAAGACTCGTGTTATGAAAAGGGATGTTAATCCAGAATGGAACGAGGATTTAACTCTTTCAATTACTGATCCTAATGCACCAATCACGCTGGTATCCCCCTTCTTTTTTGATTATTTTATTTATTTATTTTTCAAACTTTTTAATTATGTATAAACTATATATGTGCTGCTGATAATTTCAATTATATATTTATAGAATAACCAAACAAATCAAACCAAAACAAAAGTAGAGAATCATTGTCTCCTTAAGCTCCGTAGAATATAAATATCTTTGTTGAAATGCTAGAGATGCCTAAGAATATCTTTATGTGTAGTCTGGATCAATTTTAATGGCAGACAGAGAATTAATAGCTTCAATATTTATTAAATAAATGAATTAATACCTAGAAAAACCAAGTGCTAATTTATTTAGTCAAGACACCCGTACTCCATATATTAGGTCTTGAGTTCGATTTCTCATGGTGATGACTGATGTGTGAGCGAATAAATAATTCATGTAATTATTAGCGTTCGTGGGCCTTGGCCTCCTAGTTCTACTAGCTTTCGGAAATTGTTCTCATAGTCTTTGGGTATAGTTCTATAAGTCAGAACTATGCCAATGGTAATCCGTCAAGTCAAAGCTAGTCTCTATAGAAGTGATAGAGGTATTTGGATTCTCCTCTTCTTTGTAATGGAATAATATAATCTGATATATATTACATACAAAGAAGAGATTTAAACCTTCCTTAAAGGAAGGGAAAAAAAAAAAGAGAAACCAAAAACTGAATCATTTAAATTGACTAGAATTCGATGCTTTTAGAAAATTGACATAATTTGCTCTTAATTGTTTTATGTTCCCAATCCTTTTTTTGCCCCCTTAATTGACTGACGTCCACAGTTTACATTTCCAGCATTTTAGTATAATTAAGTCATTGTTTCTGTGTGATTTCAGACCGTGTATGACCATGACCTATTCAGCAAAGATGATAAAATGGGAGATGCCGAGTTTGACATTAAAACGTATATAGAGGCCTTAAAGATGAATTTGGATAGCCTCCCAAGTGGCACCATAATCTCAAGAGTGATGCCAAGCAGGCACAATTGCCTTTCCGAACAAAGCTGTGTAATGTGGATGGAAGGCAAGGTTGTTCAAGATCTCGTTCTCAGATTGAGAAATGTGGAATGTGGTGAATTGGAGATTCAACTGCAGTGGATTGATCTTCCTGGTTCCAAGGGTTTGTAAAGTTTTATGAACACTCGTTATTATGCTTTCTCATGCATAGATATGACCGGTTTCAGAGCTTCCTGCGAGTTTCAAGTTTGTATCAGTTTAGTTGTTGAGCTGTGTTACAAACTGAACTTGATTCTACTTATAGCTGTTAATATCTACCTGGTTTGTACTCATTATGTAGGATCAAATGATCTTTGGTTCATTATACAACTATAAATGAAGAGTTAATTCTTTCATTTGTTCCAAGTTTTTAATATGGCAAGTGCATGCCAAAAGTCTTCTGGGAATTAGTGGCTTTGTTGCAAATGTACTGATAATAAAAACACTTTTAGAGAGATGCGTTTTCAGTTTTTTCCCCCCTCTCTCTTTCTTTCATGCTCGCAAATAAAGAATTGACATTTGGAGAAGACAATCTTGTTATTGGATGATGCCCACCTTTTATGTAATAAGAAGTAGAAGTATCATTATTTTTCATGAAACATTGGAAATTTTGCTGTCAAATCACCCAATCCGGGTTTAAGCGGATGAGGTCAAAACTCCAGCTGTCTCATGCTCTTATAAGAAATTTTTACTTATGCACTCGAACCTAAGATCTGACAACCAAATCTTAAGTATTTTGCTACCAAGCTACACCCCTCGGGAGTAAAAAGAAATAGAATTATGCTATTGGCAGTTTGGCATCTTCTAATAATCTTATAAAACCATATTTTTGTTATAATAGTTATCAAATGAAATTGCATAAAAATTAAGATAAAGAGATATGAGAAAGGTTATGTATATACCTTCAATATTTTCACCAAATCAAGTAAAATCAAAAGTTAAACTTTAATCACTTGAAACCAAGATTAGAGAAATTTAAATTTGTCTGAGAAAATCAACTCTTATCGTTTTTAAGATTCTCCATTTCAGTAGTCATTGCATTGAACATTTGTCATCTTGATCTTTAATATTTTGACCATTTTTTAATGCATTAGCCATAATTATGTGCACGCGCAATGAGTTTGTTGTCCATAATTTGTTTCTTGCTGCAACAACATTTGTAGTTTTCTTTTTTTTTGAACCTAATCGATAGCTTTCACACTAAAAATGTTAAATTTTGAATTCAAAAATCAAATGGAATAGGATAGAAAAGATATAAAATTAATAAACCAAAGTGAATAGCAAAATTTATCTATATATCCTATATTTTGAACAAGTTATTTTGAATTTTTTTTTTCACAATTATGTTTTTTAACCATTTCATGCGAAGTGAAAACATGGATATATGTTCTTAAAGGGAAAATTATTTTACTTTTGACAGGGAGTGGGTGGCATTGTAGAGTTATCCTTAGATTACTTGGTTGCTGTTTATAAAAGTATTAAGAAAGCATGAGGACTTTATATTACTGATGAGCAGATTGCTTAAGTTTCCATTTTGTTTAATTTACTGGAAATAATGTAATTTATTATGTTGCTTCAAAGCTAATGTGATTTATCATATTCACAATTAAAATGCTCAACTCTTATAAATAATATGATTTATTTTGTGTTTTTTTGGGGTTTAATGTACAAAGATTTGTGTTATATAAATATAACAAATTTATTTATTTATTTATTATTTATTTTATTTTAATACATGTATTTTTCTGAACTTCTGTGAGCTTTGATTTATTCAAATCACTAAGTTTTGATATGCTCAACTGTATAGAACTTGTAAGAATATATTATTACATGATATGTTTATTTGTTTTACAAAGCATCTATTATTAATCTGGTATCTTTCACATTATTTTATTATTATTATTATTTGCTTATAAGGTAAATAATAATTGAACAAAAATTATAATTACAAATCATACACCAAAAATCAAAATAAACAAGTGCATTGCGCAGACTCTAAGCTAGTTAGATATAATTGTATTTAAATCAATGACTCCCGCCGTAAGAAAATAATATTCTAATCGATGAGTTAAATAAGCCATTTATTATTATACCAAAATACCCCTTCGAAAGAGAATACATCTAATAGGACTTCTAAACAATATCGATCTAAAAAAAAAAAAAATATGGTGTGAGATCATGAATATTCATCTTGACAAGAAATTATTACATAATAAATATAATATTCTTCTTAAGATAGATTTTTTTTCTACATACTTGTGATAGAAAAGCCTAAATTACTCAATGATAGTTTCAATCTTAAGAGTTACGGGTAGTTATTTTTTATATGGAGTGTGCAAACTAGGTATTAGTAGTTGAGATAAAAATCTAGTTAAACACTTATGATTCAATGAAATATTTTAAACTCATATTGAATCCATATCAAATTTCAAGTCAAAATAAAGAAAGAGTTGACATTATGCTTAATACAAGTTCAACAAAACTAATTCAAGAGAGTTAAATCTTCCAAGTGTAGTTAATGAGCTATGCAAGATTTAGCTCAAACATAAAACATATGATGTAACCTAAATAAGAGTTAGATTGTTAGGCAAACACACAATTTAGATGGAACAAATATATAAATAACATCCAATGTTTTAGCGTCGCTAAGTAACTTCCGACGTAAGAAATTAAGGTTTTTAGTGTCGATTACTAAATGTTGACACTAAATATGAAGTATTATAAAAAATTAACGTCGAATTTAGATAACGACGCCGTATGTTCATATTTTAGCGTCGCCCATTAAGTTGGCGATGCTAAATGTATTATAAATAATCTGAATAATAATAACAACAACAACAACAACAACAATAATAACTTATTAATAATATATTAATTATAAATAATAATATTCAGAATAATAATAACAATTAATTATTAATAATATATTAATTATAAATAATTAATAAAATTTAGGTGTATTATACATGTGCACACACTTTTATATTATTCTTTACATCTCATAATAATAAACATATCATTGCAGGAAACAACTTTCCTTAGCGCGGCTGAAGTTTCTTGTGGTGGCACCGGCTCTGGTATGGATCTTTAATATTTTCTTTGCCTTCTCCCTTTATTGTAGTAGCCGAGATCAATCATTTGGTGTCCAACACTTGGATCAATCACTCGATCTTCCGAACTATAACTCGAAACCAACAAACCGAAGTGTGGACTTCACTCACAAAGATCAAACCTCTAAATTATTTAGAGAATTAAGATGTCACAATAGTGTTTGGCTTTTGGAATTTCAAACACTCTCACAACATTTGTGAATGCTTGAACTCTCTCTATTTTCTCTCAAATTCTTTCTCACAACACTTGTGTGAATGAATGCAAAATGTTAACCTTAAGAAGTGAGAGAAATGATAGAGATTATATTTTCTTATACAAACCAACTAACCTTATCATTAAGCATCTAATGCTTTCTTGCAATGGCCAACACAAAAATGTGAATGCCATACCAAATCATAAAAAATGATAAGTTAAAATAAGAACTTTGTCATTAAGCATCCAATGCTTTCTTTCAATGGCAAACACATAAATGTGGAGGCCATACCAAAGCATAAAAATGGATTAGCTAATGACAAAAATATTAGGTGTATACAAGCTACCTAATAGACATAATATATTGGAGAGCATGGCAAGCCATATGGCTTTGTCTCCAAGGTAAATAAAAATTAACATCTCAATAATGATTAAATTACCTTCAATTATGTTGTAGTAATTATCTCATAATTATTACTAACTTGATTATCTCAAAATCAAGACTTGATTTTCTCATAATCAAAGAATTCTAGAAAATATTAAGTTAAACTAATTTAACATAGTTTTCATTTGTGATAATAAATATTATTAATCTCATTAATAATATATAAATATAATATGAGCATATTATTAGACAATCTAATTATATTAGGTTTGCTACAGTTAATCGAGGTATCACGGGGACCAAATGGACCTACGGTTCCGAGCTCCAATAATTCTGAAACATTAATTAAACTTTTTAATCGAATATTACGAATTATTAACTCCGCGTTATTCCACTAAAAACTCAAAGTTGAACTCCTGTTATTGTAGATAGATAAAATAAAACCGAACAACTTCGGTGTCCATCGATATAGTCATTACATATGGATATAGTCTTTCACAAATATCTCATAAATAGAGCGGGGTCAAAAGTCCGTTAAACCCCTCTAAATATTTTATTTCTTAAGTACCATTGATTCTATAATCAATAATTAATTCATAAAAATTATGAATATTAAGACTTTTGATTCGTAATAGAAAAGTTGAGTGCTCAAATTGTTCAAGTCCCGAATCAAATCTTAAAAAAGATATTATTTTGCTTCTCGTAAGAATAAATGAATTTCATATCTATGTAAAATGTTCTCAGCTACTCACCAAACCATATCCCCAAAATACATAGTTATTAGCCGGGAATGCAACACCAACCTCACTATAGTAAATCAAAGGATATAGCCTGTCATGTAGGAGTTCGTAGTATACTCAGGATTAAGATCGAATCCATATATGAACATCTATTAGATAAAATGAATTTCTTCGGTTAATAGATATTAAAAGAAATTCGTATTTATCTAAGTCCAGTCCTATATGATCTTATTATACATGGTGCCTCAATTCCCATGTCACTACATGAACGATCACGGATCAAGGTCATAATACAAGTATAAAATAGACCGCAGCTATAGATAAACCATAAATAAAGTACCTTTTTTTTTTTTGCTTTATATGGACTATTTAGATTACTAACTTCAAACTTAAATTCTCTTGTGCATCAAACGTACACTAAGTCTGAAGGTAAAAAAATAATCAAGGTAAACAAAACAATTAGACAATTGGAAAATATGCGGCATAAATCAAACAACTTTGATAAAATGAATAATGCATTTATTATTATTACAATAATCAATTCTGTTTTACAATACATGAAGCTTTATGACATAAATCCCAACAATCTCCCACTTGGACTAGAGCAAATGAGACATGTAATGTAATCCTAAAACCTTTAGGTGACCTTCAAACACTTTAGCCGATAAGGTCTTTGTAAACAGATCAGCTAGGTTATTTGCTGATGGAATCTGCGTGACAGCGACATCTCCTCTCTGCACTATCTCCCTGATGAGGTGATAGTTCCTCTCAATATGCTTACCTATCTTGTGGCTTCTTGGTTTTTTGGAGTTCGCCACTGCACCACTATTATCACAATAAAGTATGAGTGGTTTATCCATATCTGGAACAACTTCCAGACCTGCCAAGAACTTACGGAACCAGATTGCTTCCTTAGCTGCTTCACAAGATGCTACATATTCAGCCTCCATGGTGGAGTCAGCAATACAAGATTGCTTAATGCTCCTCCATATTATAGCCCCACCACCTAGGGTGAACACTAATCCAGATGTTGATTTCCTAGAATCGACATCTGTCTGAAAATCAGAGTCTGTATATCCTCTCAGAATCATATCCTGATTTGTATATACAAGCATATAATTTCCCGTTCTCCGAAGATACTTGATAATATATTTCATCGCTACCCAATGATCTAATCTTGGGTTGGATTGAAACCTACTGACTACTCCCACTGTAAAACAGATATCTGGTCTCGTGCATAACATAACATACATAAGACTTCCAACTGCTGAAGCATATGATATATGTCACATCTCCTCAATTCTTTGAGGTGTCTTAGGAGAATGTTCCTTAGACAAATGAATTTCATGCCTGAAAGGTAAATTACCTTTCTTGGAATTCTGCATACTAAATCGCACAAGAATCTTATCGATATAGGTCTTGAGACATTGCTAATAGTTGTTTCTTACGATCCCGAATGATCTAGATCCCACATACATAACTTGCCTCTCCTAAATCTTTCATTTGGAATTGGTTAGCTAGCTATATTTTCACGTCCGATAATATCTTTACATCATTGCCAATGAGTAAAATATCATCGACGCATAACACAAGGAAAACCACATTCCCATCAATGATGCGCCTATAGATACAAGGCTTATCGATGCTCTGCTCAAAGTTATAAAACTTGATCGTAGTATCAAATCTTATGTTCCAAGATCTAGATGCTTGCATAAGTCTATAAATAGACCTTTGTAACTTGAATTTTTTTCCTCTTGACCTTGAGTAATGAACCCCTCTAGTTGTTGTTGATTTCTATTAGGTCTCAAGATCAATAATAAGCATGAAAACATGTGTGAATAACAACGACGAAGTTGTGGAATACTTACATCGATCGGTTGAGCGACTCTTTGACGAACAAAATTCATTTCTTTGCTCATTGACAGTCCACGGCAGTGAGCAGTCCATGCTCCTCCATTTTCTATTTTTGAGCTCCTCGAACAAGCTCCAAGCTTCGTCAAACGATTCCCAGCTCATGGGTGGGCTTCCTTATCACCTTCGCATGACTTTGTAGTGTGCTAGCACCTCCGATTTTGCCATAAAATCAAGGCCTTTCTCCCCTCACTGCTCACGGTTTTGGGCAGTAAACTGAACAAGAAATGCCCATTTGGGCGTGAGACAGAGAGAAGAAAGAGAGAAAATATTGGAGGAAAGAGAGAGATAAAAAAGGTTTTATGGTTTTGGTAATTATTTTTCAAATATATACCAAAAATTGGCTTTAAAAAAGTCAAACTAAAAAGCCAACAACCATCCATTTTCCAGTAAAAGGTCTCTTAGTCATTTTGCCTGCTAGACAGGATTTAAAACTCCGTTCTTAATTAGTCTATCTATCCAGTCAAGGTTAATGTGACCAAGTCTAAGGTGCCATAAATAGGTATCATCATGAGAAATTGTAGGACACAGAAATCAGCGACGCTGTTCTAGGCTCGCGGCCTAGTCGGGAGTATGGAATAGCCTACGGGAGACTAAACCGGAGAATAATGGAGTCGCCACCCAATGTGAACTGGGAAAATGATATAAGGCTGCACTCACCCCTCGCAAGGGAAGACCTCAAACTGTTGGGTTCAGAATGGTCCCTTACTTATGCCACTTGTAATGAAAAGATTTGTGCAATGATTTAACCAAGTCTACGCAACCTACATATGCGAGAGTAACCTACGTCTAAGTTTACCTATAACCTATGTCTAAGTTTGCATGCATAAAAATAAAGCCTAAATCTAAGTTTGCATGCATAAAAGTAAGTCGGCATAACGGACAGCATGCAAGCACATGAACGAATTAAATCGACAAACATGACAATATAAATAAATAACAATCTAAACATGAACGTAGAAGAGACATAATTAAATTCCTAATGCAAAATAAATAATAAATCATGCTTAGAAATAATCAACTAAATCATGCATAACAATAACATGCTAAACAACCTAATCATGCATAAAAGTAATGTACTATTTCTAATAAACAACGAATAAACACAAACTTGGATGAAACGAAATATGTGTCTCTCAAGCGGTACGTGGCATTGTATCTCGAGTGCAGACCGCACTACCATCCATTCGAATTCGGCTACGGAATTTACGTCCGGGTTTCCATCCGATATACCGCAAGAGATAACACATATTTCATTCATCCCATGGCCACAATATTTATGAATCCGCAATATACATGCGAAGAAATAAAATAAATAACAGAAAGAAAGTGCGAGAATAAATTAAAAAAAGGGTGCCCTCAGGTCTAACCTCTTAAGTCGTCTCTTGGAAGTGCGTTCGCGGTCGTCAGAAGGGTTGATGCTCTGTAACTTTTCCGATTTACTGGTTCGTTGTTTTCCTTCATTGCTTTGCTGTTTTGGGCTGCTGTTTTTGCTGTTTTGGCCTTCTATTTTTGCTGTTTTTGCTGTTTTTGTTTTTGTTTTTGCTACTGTTTTTGTTGTAATTTTTGATGATTTTGGAACTATTTTAAAGTGCAGTTTTTCTATGGTTTAAGGTGCAGTTTTTTGGGTTTTAAGGGCAATTTTAAGGTGCATTTTTTTGGGTAATTAGAGGTGTTTTAAGGTGCAGTTTTCTGGGTAATTAGAGGTGTTTTAAGGTGCAGTTTTTTTTGGGTAATGCAAGAGGATTTTACGGGCTATTTTTAGGTGGTTTATGGGATATTTTGGGACTATTTTGTGGTGGTTTTAGGGCTGATTTGGAGACTATTTTACGGTGGTTTATGGGGTGATTTGGGCACTGTTTGGGCGTGAATGGAGGACCGGTTTTCTTGCTGTTTGGCGTGAATGAAATGGCTGGTTTTCTTGCTGTTTGGGCATGAATGGAGAGCTTAGAGAGAGGAGGGGGCGTGAATGAGAAGGGAATGATAGGACTCTCAAGGGTTTGGCTTATGCCTCTTTTTATAGGCAAAGATTAGGTTTTACCTTATACGGGTAGGAAAGGAATATTATGTAATCATGAGAAAATCTTCTAATAAGTCTGTCATAAGGAAACGATCTCTTAAATTAGGAAGGTGATTGATTTGATTTGATTTTATTTAGTTTAGAAATGTGATTGAATTTAATTATGAAGGTGATTGATTTGAATTTTTTAATTCGGTAAGGTGATTTTATTTATTTTCAACATATGTTTAATGTGCGGGTTTGTTATTTTGGAAGGCTTTGGGCGTGCATGTGTCTCATTGGGCGTGGGTTTGGTTCTTTTTGGTGGGCTTGGTGTGTGTTGCGGGGGTTTTGGGCCAATGATGAATGGCTTGCGGGGGTTTTGGGTCAAGGGTGTGTTTTAAAACAGAGGTCCAACGAGCGAACCCACAGCTAAGTAAACGAATTTAGTCCAACAAGATATGGATTTCTGACTTTTCCTTCCGACGTCCGTTTCCCGCGACTTCAAAAACTTAAAGAGGAGTGCCTCCGTACGAGACTCATCATCGGGACTTACATGTAAAAATGCAGTGCCTACAGAAATCTTTCGCTGTTTAGTTTTTGATTTTTCAAATTTAAATATTTCAGTATTAAACAGTTATTCATGCATTAATGGCCTTAATACATATAGATTATTTTCGAAGTTTCTCGTGCATATATTTAATCCATTTATACTAATAATAACTGACTTATTATTAAATGAAATAGAAGAACCACATTCCATAAGTTTTGTTACATAAATCAAATTCCTGCGAAAATCAGGAATATATAGCACACCATTCAAACATAAATAACTCTTATTGAAATTCAAATTTGAAACTCCCACTGCTTTTGCTGAAACAACATCCCATGTCCCAACTCTCATGGTAAAACTACCTTCAGGAAGATCCCTCGATGAGTCAAGTAGCTGCAAAGAATAAGAAACATGGTTAGTGGCACCAGAATCAACAATCCATATGGATTTATCATCCTCAATCAAAAGAGACTCAATGACAAGTAAATCGTATTTACTTGTATTCTTCTTCTCTTTAAGCTCAGCAAGGTATTTCAGACAATTTCTTTTTCAATGCCCTTTATTGTTCACAATGGAAATATTTTCATTTGGCATTGGTTCCTTTAGAGCCTTTGTTGTTCGTCTTTTTCATTGGTTTTACCTTAGTCTTCCAATTGTCTTTCTTCTTCTTTGCAGATTTAAAAGATTCGGTAACATTTGCCTTGGCATTGGACCTACGAGGACCATTCATAATAGACTCGTAATTGGTGAGCTCATTTAGCAGTTCAGTCAATGTAAAAGTCAAATTATTCATAGAACAGTTGCTTTTAAACTGCAGAAAACTCTTCGGAAGGGTTTCAATGATCATTGTCAACTAGCTTTACACATTGATATGTACACCATGGGTTTCATCCATATTAAGATGAGACATTATCCTTAACACATGGTCTCGGACTGATGTGCCTTCCTTCATTCTAGCAGTCAATACAGAGACTATTGCCTTATGTTGTTGCCGGTCTGAAGGTTGCCTAAACACGTTCTGTAATGACTGCATAATCATTGATGATGTACATAGGCTCATGTTGTGCAGTAAGAATCTCAGACATGGATGCTATCAAATAGCTATAGGCTTTCTCATCAGCTTTAATCCAATTATTATAGGCATTTCGTGCAGCTCTACCAGCATTTGGTGCTGACTCAAGAGAACATTCCTCCATTAGGATAAATTTAAAGTCTTCACATACCAAAATAGCATTCATGTCACTTGTCCATTTAACATAATTATCCATGGTTAATTTTTCTTGTTGTTTGAGAATTAATATAATTACAGATGCCATAGCTAAAAAATAATAAACTCACATTGAACATTCATTCATCGCATATTAAAATTATCAAACATTTAGGCATAAAATTAAACATGATGCATGATCAATGTATAATGAATTAGAAACCTAAAAGAATTACTATCCCACGGTTATCTATCATCCCACAAATAAGTGCCGCCGTATGGTAGGTCAAATATTCGCATTGTAGACTGAGACATTCTCAATTGATTAATATATCTGAAATAACTTAATTTGATCAAGGAAGCTTGATTAACAACTTAATCATTCCTTTGTGAGTGTGACCCATTATTTCAGAACCCTTGGACTTAACTAGTGAAGTACCGATGTAGGGTAGGTCAAATCACCAGATACATCTAGAGTCCATATCCTTTCGAAATCCAAACCTGATATTGACCTAAAAAGGACACCATCCGTATGGGACATAAGTAAAATCATCTTGAGACACCTATTGAATCTCACATTTATGGACTATAATGAAGATCGCGAGATATATTTTGGTATACCCTTCTCTTACTCACTATTTTAAAAAATTAAGGTTTCTATCTTACTAGTATCTTATGAATCTTAGATTATGCTCGGCTAAAGTCATAACCTTATTAATACTAGTTGAAAATTTAGCGATCTAACTAATTTTAACTCTTAAAATTTAATTCACTAATCTCGATTAATCTCTACTAACCAATTAACTTAATTAAACTAATTTAATCAAGTTGTTATAGTGATCTAATTAATTTAACTCTTAAATTATCAATCCACTAATAGGTTTTACAAATTAGAATTTAACGAACAGACCAAATTTCATTAAACCATTTAATCGATAAAAGCACATTATTTATTCCAAAGGTACGTGGTCTTGTATCCCGAGTGCAGACTATATTACCATCCATTCAGAATCGGCTATGGAATTTACGTCCGGGTTTCCATCCGATATACCAAGGAGAATAATGTACTCATAAGGTCCATTTGTATTTAAACTTGAATTCGTAATTTTTTAATCTTTAAACCAATTAATTTTACTAATCTGTTTACATGCATCTTATATTCTTATTTAATTTTTAAATTTACATAAAATCATATTTTATGACTTGAATATCATACATGTCTACATGTTATGGCATATGAAAATGCAAGAGTAGACACCTTAAACTATTTAAAAAACATTCATATTTCTAGGCTGTGCTTGAAAACATTTGTGCGGCATTTGACGGGCGTTCGAACATTTTCAAGCAGTGGAGTTTCGTTCGTGTTGCATTTGAACGCCTGTCTGAACACTAGAACTTCATTTACTCCGTTTCGGAGCTTCCGGACTCCTTTTTAGTCCCTTTTTTTTTCTACGGACTCGTAACGAAACGTAGTTTTAATACATCCATAAATTGTGTTAACCAGGCTCTTATTTTTCTATACTAATATAATTAGTACAATAAATCTAAGGCATCCCTTAGTCTTCAAATCTTGCTCCATGGTATACTTTTGAGTTCTTCACGGAATAAGATCGTAATGAATCCTTTGGGGCATCGGCTCCTCCAAGTTACAAATTGAGTTACAAAATGGACTTATTACAAAGGAAATGAACTTACAACACTTGAAAGAATATGATCTTATGGTCTTATATTTCCAATGCTAAAAACAAGAGCCGGAAAAAATAAAGATCAACGTAATACATTCATCACATGAATCAAAGTAAACATTCATCACATGAATATTAAAAACCATTCATCTCATGAATTTAATTGTGCTACTCATCACAACATGCATTCGAATAATCTATATCCCATGTAAATTATTAAAACTTGAAACTTTAAAAGAGAAGGGCTAAGAAAATTTTTCAACCTTAAGCTCTTGATGCCAATTGTAGGAAATGAATTTCCTTAGCGCGGCGAAAGTTGCTTGTGGTGGCACCGGCTCCGGTATGGATCTTTAAAATTTTCTTTGCCTTCTCCCTTTATTGTAGTAGCCGAGATCAATCCTTTGGTGTCCAACACTTGGATCAACCACTCGATCTTCTGAACTATGACTCGAAACCAACAAATAGAAGTGTGGGATTCACTCAGAAAGGTCAAACCTCTAAACTATTTAGAGAATTAAGATGTCACAATGGTGTTTGGATTTTGGAATTTCAAACACTCTCATAATATTTGTGACTGCTTGAACTCTCTCTATTTTCTCTCAAATTATTTCTCACAACACTTGTGTGAATGAATGCAAAATGTTAACCTTAAGAAGTGAGAGAAATGGTAGATATTATATTTTCTTACACAAGCCAACTAACCTTATCATTAAGCAACTAATACTTTCTTGCAATGGCCAACACAAAAATGTGAATGCCATACCAAAGCATAAGAAATGATAAGTTAAAGATATGGACTTTGTCATTAAGCATCCCATGCTTTCTTTCAATGACAAACATATAAATGTGGAGGGCATACCAAAGCATAAAAATGGATTAGCTAATGTCAAAAAATTTTGGTGTATACAAGCCACCTAATAGACATAATATATTGGAGAGCATGGCAAGCCATATGGCTTTGTCTCCAAGGTAAATAAAATGATTAAATTACCTTCAATTATGTTGTAGCAATTATCTCATAATTATTACTAACTTGATTATCTCATAATCAAGACTTGATTTTCTCATAATCAAAGAATTCTAGAAAACATTAAGTTAAACTAATTTAACATAGTTTTCATTTGTGACAATAAATATTATTAATCTCATTAATAATATATAAATATAATGTGAGCATATTATTAGACAATCTAATTATATTAGGTTTGCGATAGTTAATCGAGGTAGCACGGGGACCAAATGGACCTACGGTTCTGAGCTCCAATAATTCTGAAATATTAATTAAACTCTTTAATCGAATATTACGAATTATTAACTCCGTATGATTCCACTAAAAACTCAAAGTTGAACTCCCGTTACCGTAGATGGATAAAATAAAATTGAACAACTTCGGTATCCATCGATATAGTCATTACATATGTGTAACATCGCCGAATCTGGGAGATGTTATTGGCAGGGGATAGCAGTACTAACCCCATTAGTCTATGACTTCTCGACTGTATTCTAAACCATCTAAATGCAAAGTCATGCACAAGGACCATAGCTCAACGCAATAATATAAAATGCTTTTGTTTCTCATAACTGTATACTCAAATATACTTCTCTTTAAAAACATTAATAGACACTTATAACGACTTATACTATACTAGTGTATACATGCAACTTTACTTTGACTCTGACTGGACTCTTATGCTCTCTGATTTTGAACTAGTGGACTCCAAACCCTAGTGACTGTATCAGTATCTGTCCTCTCGAGCTCGTCCTCCAAACAAACTTGCAACCAAAGAAAACTGGGAGTGGGGGGTTAGATCGCTATTCGATCTATGTGAGTGGATAAGAAAACTGAAAATCTCAAATCAAAACATTAGGTCTTTAAAACTAAAGTCTTAGAAAAATAACTTAATATGAAATCTCTTCAATAAAACTGATCTTTCTGAAAACTGCTTTTGAAACTCTGGTTTTCGAAAATTATTTTCTAAAATCTGATTTCTGAAAACTGTGAGATGCTCTGTATATGAAAAACCTTGACGTATGAGGGCATTACGTATCGCTGTCCCCTCATACACCTACCACTCACGTTCTGAACTAGAGTCCAGGTACACGAACCTATGCCATCATTCTGGCTCTGAAACTAGATCTATGGGCGTTACGTATTGCCGTCTCCATAGTCCTCTACATGTACACATGTCCTCTATCCGTCAAGTCCAAGCTGTCTCAAGTTACATACTAGGGTGAGTTTTTCCCTCATGTCCTGAAAATATAAATCTCATGTTTGAAAAATATTTCTTCTCTAAATCATTACTATCTGGAAACAACTGTAATTAAATAATGGCTAACGCTCTATTTACAGAAAAGTAAGTCTCAATCTATAAAGAACAAGTAAATCAATAAATAAAATCAACTTAAAGAAAGATGTGTCCACTCACTGTGCTTGGAAACTGGTTGGAACTTTACTACTCCGACGAAGGAGCCACTAATTTTAAATGCGTAAAGTCGTAATTCAGTATATCATGTTGTACTAGAATGTAATGTGAGTATAAGAACTGATTCGAGATCTTCAGAGTGGTCTCTAATACACTGGGGTGGAACTGGAATGGTCTAAAATCAATTTGGCCGAATTTTTATATCGACGTCGCGATACAAGGTTCCTGCGTGTTGCAACGCGCACCACATAGAAAAAGCCCATGAATTCCATCACTCATCATGACGCAAGGGTATTCTTGCGTCGCGATGCAGACCTACTTCCCAAGTTCTGCATTTTCTGGTTCTTATGCGATTCTTACCCAATTTCATCCCAATGCAAATGTAATCAATCAAAACACTATCCATCATTTTATATCAATTCTACACATTTTAAACTACCAATTTATCATCATTAACCACTCATTTAATCTCAAATCCATAATTCTTAAATCAATTTTTAAACTTTTCAAACTCAATCACATAATTCCACAACCTATTTCTTTACATATAAACTATCCATATGTAACCCTTAACATGCCATCATCTCCAATCTACCTTTATACCTTCAAAATCAAACAATTCAAAATTTGGGTCAAAATGGGTTTACCTCTTTTACTTGGATTTCTTCATTCTCTAAGTCCTTCATTATTGCTAAGCTTACTAGCTTACTTCCATTTTCTTCTTCCTTTCTTTCTTTTTTCCTTCTTATTCCTCTATTCTTCTCATTCTTCTTCTTCTTCTTTCCCTTACGTTTTTCTTTCTTTTCTTTTGGAAATGGAATAGTAGCCCCTTATAAAGTGGACCTAATTAATATTAAGAAATTTTAGAAGAGTGTAGAAAAATGAAGAAAATTTGACATTTTTCCACTTTGACCCCGAAATCACTATTTATCAGGATTTTGACTCATGTTTTTTATCAGATTCTGGTCTGAATTTGGGAAAGTTTTCAAACAGAAGTTGTAGGTCTCAGTCTCAACTTTTCGACGATATAAAATTCATAAAATCAGAGTTTATACGAAAAAGTTGCGCCCAAAATACCATGGGCTATCTAAATGAGACACCGTACAGTCTCATCCCGGGACTTCGAGGTAATTTTTTGATTGTCCCTAAAGTCATTCCATGATTATATAAGAGTTTCATTATAATTTATTTTATGTACATTCGTCTCTTTCGTAACAGTACAGTTATATATAGTAGTAAAAACTACCGGTAGTTACAAATTCTCCCCTCCTTAAATAGGATTCGTCCTCGAATCCTTTTTAAACTTGGAATCTCACCACAGTCCTATAGGTTCACGGTCTTTCCTTCCAGACCAATAGTCATAACTGACTTCATGCTTGAAACCCTCTTGTTTTGCTTACTAGAACTCTTACTTCTCTGTAAATTGACTCATGCTCACTTCCGTCTTCCTTTCATCTTGGCTTCTGTTTCATGCTCAATACTTTTGAACTTTGAATCGAGAAGGAAACACATTATCCTTTTTCCATAACTTCCTACTTATTGCTTTATTCTACGGTCATGTCTCAACTTTTATGGTACATCAATGAACCTCACTCCTAGACTTTTTGTTATGCTCTACTTACTCCAACTCATTTCTTACTTGAGCTATTAAATCTGAAGGGTACTAGGTTCGTGGTTTACATCTATATCCTCTAGCTTCTGATTATTTAAAGTTCTTATGTTTGTCTATAAGAAGATATGTCTTAAGGGCATTCTTACTAAAAACTCGACGTCCTCTAAGCTTATTTTGTATAATGACCGGACTAGGCTTTTCTACCTTTACTGACGGATCTTTTATCTCCAAGGTATTTGCACTATCTTGAAGCTGGGATTTTTTACTATAGCTTTAACCCTGGAAGGTATATATATACATATGTCTATATTAGGCTGCTTATCGGTTCCTCTTTACCATTTATTGTCTCTGCTTATCTGAATAACGTAGGATTCTATAATGTAGGGTTTGACTTCTTATATATCTTTATCCTCTATTATTGTCCACTTAATGAAGTTGTAATAAGAAAGATAGGTCTGGTAGTATTGCTGAGAGCTGAACGGGGACGTTGGCGATTCAGTCCTTACTACAATCCATTCTTTTCTTCATACCTTTATTTTCATTGCTACTGCAAGTTTGGTTTCAATGCTTCTCAATGATTTGTTTTCCAAGTCTAGTGCTGTCAAGAGTCATCACCCAAATTTACAAACACATGTCATACCCTAAAGTTTCACTCCATATGCTAGTTGCAACTTTGTAGCAACTCATTTCCTCGATTCCATACTATTATACACATTTACCAAACCACCCATACCTGTGGCTTAAGCCGTCCCAAACCCGTAGTGGTTTGGTCAACTAAGTCTGGGGCTGGGTACTTAATGTGCCTTACGTGAACTAACACGTAAAAGATCCTTGGTTGTATTTTGATTCTACGAAACCTTATAGTTACTCACTTCATCTTTACTGGCTAGGTATTCTCCTACTACCGTTGCTGCACCTCCACAGTTTTGCTTCTAATCTTTTTCCTTAGTACTCTTATTGTTTGCGGCTTTATCTTATGTTACGCTAAGAACTTATGTGGTCTATGTCTCCGTCTTCTTTCCTAAGAAATATCCTCTTATTTACATACTCACCATTCATCAAGCCTTGATTCCTTAAAATCTCATCTATTACTTAACTACTACTTTATTTCTACACTACTCCATCTTATCAACTTCTTTCTTAACTCTTTTATTCGGAACCATCTCTTACTTTATTTCGTTCTTAATCTGCATCTGAAAGTCTTATACTTCTAATATTCTTTTACTATACTTTTACTTATTCCTGAGAACATCCTTAAGTAACTTTGAAGATCTGTTTCTACGATTGTTGTCCATCGAGGGTTGGGAGGGTGAGACCTTGTTCTGTAACCTTTCTAGTTATGGTGATCTAGTTGCATATACGGCTGAATTATAAGCGTAGAACTCTCGGGCATATATGTCTGGTAACATTTCCCACATTATGGTACTACTGCTAAAATCGTCTAGTTGTCTATTCCAATTTACTTTTGATTATCTACAACTATCTAACTTACTGTATCTTTTGAAAAATTCTTCTAAGATCGTGCTCTCTAAAAACTTCATTGTACTGCCTATGTACTTTTTCTTGTCTTGTCTCTGATGTTTGGCCTTATAAAGTCTTTACTTTCTCTCTCTGAGTGTTGTTACCCTCTCTTGTTATTCCTCTTAATAAGCTTACTTGCTGCATAAGTTTCTTTTTTTATCTTAATTCCTTGAACTCCTAACTTCTCTATTCTTCTGAAAATTCTCTTTCAGCCTCTAATATATAGGTATTACTTTTTACCTAGTCTTTTCCTTCTCATCTTAGTTTTTGAATTCCTTATATTTTTATTTTCCTGGAAACTCTATCTTCTTTGATTGCTTAAGGTATCTTCTTATTAAACCTAGAATTTGAATGCTATTCTTTACCTACTTCCTCATTTTTATCACCGTGGGTCATTTGATAAATTATTAACTTAAATTCTTATAATCGTTCTCTCTGATTTCTTGGTATTTCTAAGTCTATTCCTCTTTAAAGGCTCCTTAATCTAATTATGGCCTCTAGACTAGCTCAACTTATTATGACCTCAAACTATTCTGAATTATGCATCTTGTCTATGTCTCTTTAAACTCATCGATTTGGCTGTCTAGCTGTCTCGCAATTTACCTAACATGTCAATTGCTATTCTGTACTATTCATCCTCTTACTAGATTGTAAGTTGAACATATTCCTTCCATAAGGGTCTTCAAATACACACTTCTACTTACACTTAAGCTTGGTAAAGCTCTGGTTAGGTATTTACACGCTTTCAATAATTGAGGTTTTTGGAAGGGGGTCGTCATGGGTTCTGCAGGGACCTAGTCAACTATATCCATGTCTTAAGATTCATTACTGTATATTGATTTCTCTGAGGTCTTCCTTTATCTTACTATCTCCAGACTTCTTTTCTTATTTCACTATACATACTAAATCTCCTTGCCACTTATGTGTCCTTTTTACTGTCTCCATACCCTATTATTGGCTCTAGGCCATACTACTGAGGCTAATGGTAGTTCGCTCTTTTGGATATTTCCTAAATCTCTGCTCTTGCTTTTTGCCACCAATCACAACAATGTCACTTTGTGTTATGGTCTATACTAGTACATTCTTTACTTCCAAATATCCCCAACCTCATGGGTCTGTCCTTTTATACCTCCATGGTTTCCTACTAGCTGGTGGGCTGATCCTTAGGTTCTATCGTATTGGTCTATCCTGTGGACTTTTACTAGTATTGTAAATCTTATGCTGATTTATCTCGTTCTCTAGGCTATACTGGGTTATCTTCCTAATAACCTCGAAATTTCCTTAATCTTTTCCTGGGTGATCAATCCTCTGATACCCTATGTGAACTCTTATCAGACTTCTTATCGTCTTCTATGCCTATGCTGGTAAGGACTAGAGTAAACATCTTATGTCTCGACGGGCTTTGATATTCTTATTCTGGTGTTTTGTGTCATGGTAGGGTCTATTCCTCATGTAAGGTAGGTATGAGGTAGGCTTTATCAGGGTAACTTCCTTATCTGGTGCCACTGAGGGTTTGAAGACTAGGTAGTTTGAGGCCTTGTCTCTATCAGATTGCTGGGGGTAAGATAACTAACTGTTTATATTTCTTGCTTGGGGATCTGGATCGGGGTTTGGATATCTGGAGTTCTCTAAATTCTTTTGGCATCTAGGTCCATTGGAGCCCTTTAGACTAATCTGGGTTTCTTATTTCTGTTATCTCTCTGGCTATTTTTCGTTACTTGGGGAACTCACTATCTATGAGAAGATCTCGAAGGCTGTAAATTCATTTGGAAGAATTTCCTAAAGAGGAAAGTAATCTTACTTCTACTGGGCAACTCTAATACTTGTTGGGGCTTTCTCTATTCTTATTTTGCTGCTATGGGTTCTTGTGCTTTCTTATTAATCTAGTTCTATATTTATTTCTTTCTATTTCTGGTTACTTAAGTATCCTTACACTTTTCCTTACTTTTCTTCTAACTTTTCTCTTTTTCTTTTACTTTCTTGGATAACTTTCTACAGGACTTTACTATACGGTTTCCTATCTTGTACTGAGTTTCGGGGAGTAATCTAGGATGATTACAGAATGATTCCTAACTAGAGTAAGGAAAAAGGATTCAGAAGACTTGGAATGTTTGCTAACCCGTCTGGGGATCTTGAGGATATACTCGAGGATTGGATACTGGAGAGGTAGTGTCTTGCATATGAGTATCCAAGACATACTGAGTATACAAGACCCCAACACTCTGACCACTGCAGTCACTGACTCCCTAGATCATGCTCTGATACCATTTTTGTAACATCCCCGAATCTGGGAGATATTACTGGCAGGGGATAACTGTAGGGGTTTTATAAGGAATTACAGGGTTAGTGCAGCTGAACGCGGAAAAATGATTTTTCCGATTTCAAAACTTTTTCTTGGAACAATTGAATAAACTTATTTATTTAATTAACCAATACTTAAATTATGAAATTATAACCCAAAAAATCATTTTTTTAATTATAAAATTACTTCAAATTTTTACAAATTAATTATTTTAGTTTTAAATATGTCAATTACATATTTAATTGATTCCAAATCAATCCCAAAATCATTTTTACAATTTGC
The DNA here is from genome assembly GCA_019454045.1 of Zanthoxylum bungeanum. Taxonomy (NCBI): domain Eukaryota; kingdom Viridiplantae; phylum Streptophyta; class Magnoliopsida; order Sapindales; family Rutaceae; genus Zanthoxylum; species Zanthoxylum bungeanum. The sequence continues at coordinate 315,148 of SKCR01014385.1, forward strand.
AATTCAAATCCAGAAACTTTCCAGAATTTATGAAAATACCCAGAATTTTCCAGAATTACAGAATTTCCCAGATTTTAATTAATTATAATTTGCACAATTTGTTCAAAACACATCAAGATCAAATCCAATCAATCCCAAATTTGACATACATGAAATATACATCAAATTATAAAATATATATGAAAAGCCCCAAAATTTGAGTGGGTTAAGAACCCTAATTTCACAAATTACTCAAATTGGGCAATTTACATTAAATTGACAAAATTCAATACTTTAATATTCAAATTACCACACCAATTAAATCTCACCATCATGAACTTAATCAAGAAAAATTCAAGGCAAATTATGAATGACTAATTAACTCTAGAATGATAACTTTAATTTTCTAATTAGTTTATTAAGTTTAATTACATTAATAAGCAAATAAATTAATTATACATGCATGAATACATCCAACAAGCATCCAACAAATTTAATTATGAACTAAAAGAGTAGAGGCATGATCTTAACAACACAATTGAAGCTATGAAAATATAAATAATTTCTATCTTGAAGGAAATTAAGAAATACTTACAAAATTTTCCAAAAAACTTAAGCTTTTCTTTTTGGTTTTCCTTCAAAAGCTCTCAACTCTCTTTGTAATAATTTTTGTTGAAATGTCTAAGTGTTTTTGAAAATGAAAACCAAACCAATTTTGTTATTCACCATTTGTTGCTTGCCAAAATAATCAACAATTAATTCATTTTTGTTGAAAAATAATTGGTCCACAATTTAACAAAATTAAAGATAACTTTTACCTTTAATAAAATCACTAAAATGTGTGCCAATAGAATCAAGCCAAATAAAAGCTAAATCATTACATACGATATTTATTTATCTAATTAAATATAAATATCCTAATATATGTATTATATTTACTTTAAATATTGAAATACATATATATTAATGATATATGTCAAATATCATCATAATTTGATATTTTATTAATGTGTATTTAATAAATCAAGTATTAAATAAAACACACATTAATATTGGAAATGACCGTTAGGTTCTGATTACATGTATTTTTCGTGTAACCGTTAAACAAGTTATAAATAATCAGTATTATTCATAACAGTTGCCCTAGTGCTATACGAGTATATCTCATTACTGATACTTTCTAGATTCAGGCATATCCGTCACGAAATCAAATTTCATATCCATAATTCACCCATTCGTAAATTATGACGAACACGGATAACCTCACTGAATCATACAGGTCGAGGTAACTGCATACGTATAATCTCTACGTCACAGGTATCTAGATTAATCGAGAGATACAGATACAAACGTTAAATCTCTATAGATATATTCACGTCGACGTTTCTATTAGCAATCCCTCAAATAACATTAGAACTAACTTCTACAGTGTACCACGGGCCTATGGATTTAACAGATTGCTAATTCCATATTGAATACCTATGCTCTGTACACAGAGCTGACGAATCCTATCTTGATACACACAGGATATCCTGAGCATTAGTCCACACCCAACGAACAGGCAGAGGTCTGATCTAAATAGATCGGTGACGTGACTGCCATCTAAATATGGAGGATAACTCATATATCCACAGTGGTATCTCAAGTCAAAGAATCACTATGCTCACTCAACCTGAGAAGATTCTTATTGACGTTGGTGTACCATCCATTAAGAATCTTCGGTGAGTCATTCAGTGTTTATCCGCTATAAACACTTACACGTTTATACGAATCTCCAAGACTCATGGTTAATTGAGAAACCATCGGAATCCAAGCTTCCAATATACGACATTTACAGGTCTCAATGGGTTTACTTTAGTGACCAAGTAGTGTAAACTTTGACAGGGAACATTATAAGAATGACAATGTCATGATACAACTCAATGTCAATTGCGACGTTTTTGCAACAGTATTATAACTAATCATTCTAAGGCCTGTTACGTCTTTACCACATTAAAGAAGAAGTTATATAAAAGAAACTGTTCATTTTATTCATAATAAAACGTTACATTAGTATTTACAAGGAAATACATATAAAATTGGCACTCAGAGCACCAACCCTAACAAACTCTCCCACTTGCTCTAGTGTCAATATCGATTGTATCTAATACCCATCGACTCCACATGTTTATCAAATAACCTTCGTAAGCGAGTCTGCTACATTATCTTCACTCGATACCTTACATACGATAATGTCCCCTCGCGACACAATCTCTCGAATGATGTGGTACTTTCGTTCCACATGCTTCGACTTCTGATGCGTCCTTGGTTCTTTTGCTTGTGCAATGGCTCTAGTATTATCACAGTATAACGGAATCGGATTCTCGATACTTAGGACTACTCCCAATTCTGTGATAAATTTTATAACCCATACAACTTCCTTTGCAGCTTTAGAAGCTGTAATATATTATGCCTCTGTGGTGGAATCAGCTGTCGACCCCTATTTGGAACTCTTTCAATAAACTGCACCACCGTTAAGGGTAAACACGAATCCTGATGTAGACTTTCTATCATCAAGATCCGATTGGAAATCGAAATCTGTATACCCATTAACTTGCAGTTCGTTTCCTCCATAAATAATGAACTTATCCTTAGTACCTTTAAGATACTTTAAGATATTTTTAATCACCATCCAATGGTCATTTCCTGGATTGGACTGATATCTGCTCGTCACAATAATTGCGAAGCTGATATCAGGTCTAGTACATAACATGACATACATGATGCTACCCAAACATGAAGCATAAGGTTGATTAGACATTCTAATCTTCTCATCTTCTGTTTGCAGACACATTTTCTTTGAAAGATGTAAGCCATATCTGAAAGGTATGTTTACTGTTTTACAGTTACCAAAATTATACAGTTCTAAGATCTTATCTATGTACATAGATTGAGATAATCCAATAAGCTTTCTATCTCTATCTCTATAGAGTTTTATGCCTGAGACATAAGAAGCTTCACCCAGGTCCTCATGGATAAATTCTTACAAAGGTAAGCTTTGACGCCTTGCATCATCCCAATATCATTCCCAATGATAAGGATGTCATCAACATAGAGAATTAAAAATACCACCATACTCCCACTAGCCTTCTGATACACACATGATTCTTCCGAATTCTTGAGAAAACCAGATAGTTTGACAATCTCGTCGAATCAAAGATTCCAACTTCGTGAAGCCTGTTTAAGTCCATAAATGGACTTCTTCAGCTTGCATACCATGCCCGAGTTCCCGCTGGATGCAAATCCTTCATGTTGTTCTATGTAGATTTCTTTATTAAGAAAGCCATTTAGAAAAGCCATTTTGACATCCATTTGCCAAATCTCATAATCATGATACGTGGTAATTTACAACAAAATCCTGATGGACTTAAGCATTGCAACTGGAGAAAAGGTTTCATCGTAGTTGACACCAGGTCACTGCGAGTAACCTTTAGCTACCAGTCAGGCTTTAAAGATTTCAACCTTTCCATCGGGCCCACGCTTCCTCTTGTAAATCCATTTACAACCAATAGGAACAATTCCTTTGGGAAGCGAAACCAAGTTCCAAACTTGATTCTCATGCATTGAGTCCATCTCGGATTTCATGGCGTCTTGCCAACAGAGTCGATGTCAAACATCGATTCTCTATAGGTAAAAGGGTCAGTCTCTTCTACTAAGAGAACATCGAGACTCTTTTCTTGTATCAAATACAAGAGTTCAGAAGGTCTAGATACTCTTTAAGACCTACGGAGTGTGTGTGTTGAAGGTTCTCCATCTTCTTTTGAAAATCATAGCATATCAAATACAAATCAAAATGCATCAAACACAAATGCAATTCTTTTGAAATCATTTCCCCCCCAAAACATAAATATGTGTAAATCTAAAAATAAATCTTTGATGCAAAGTTTTCAAAATACATACCGATCGTCCACTACTCAGTCGAAAGTAAAGACCAGACAGTGTACGGACCATGTCGACAGGGTAGTGGGCCAACCATTTTCTGATAGTCTGGACCCATAACGAGCGCTCCGGGAGGCTAATCTGGATCGAAACATATACATCACCACAGAGGGTCAAAAATATAAAATCATCAAGCACCATGGCGGAAACAAATTTTCGAGCGTCTCGGCGGAAACAAATTTTACAGTTTAAAAACATCAAAATCATTTTCGAGCACCGAGACGGAAATATATTGATAAATCTAAAAACAGGAAAATGTTAATTAAGTATCGAGGTAGATACACTTTCGTTATACTTTATAATCAAAATCAAAACATCTGAAAACTTTCTTTATTTCTTTGTTCTTTTCTTTCATTTTTTCTTTTCAAAACACTTTTATACCAAAAATCAAATATTAAGTTTTCAAAACATAGTTCAAAATATCAGTTTACAACTCAGACTATCAACATCATAGAATTTCTCGCACCTCAAAACACCTGGAATTCAAATTACTTGCTTATACATATATCTATATAAACCACATACTTTTAACTTAATATACCTATACACAAAGATATATTAATATCATACAAACATGTCTCGATAATCCGAAGCATCAATATCAATAAAAATCATAGCATATCATAGCATATAATATTAATCCAATCAAACATCAAACATATGACTTATATGCTCTATATGTAACAGAAAACTTACTCAGATAATCGGATACCTTGTAGCAGCAGTCACCGATGCCCTAACCTTTGCTCTGATACCACAACTGTAACACCCCGTCAGAGGCAGGATGCTATCGACATGAGACAATATTGACCCATCTCCATAAACCTCTAAATTTACGAAATCCGATATGATGTACCCTAAAACCGGACAACCTGGATCTCTGTCCAGCACCCAAGCGATTCTAAGAAAACATCAAACTAATAAAGGGACCTCAGGTCCATATAAACTCATCAAAACCACAACCTAAGGGCTTTGTGCCCACATTATCTATCAACACTCAAGGGCTGTGTGCCCATAACATCATAAACAGTTAAAACTTATTAATAAAAATCACGTGCTCAGCACGAAAATAATAGAACAAGAATCACAAATCCTATGCTTCTAAACCTTTCCAGGACACTTGCGCTTGGGTGATCCATGTCTCGAACATGATTTCAAAGTTGGAGAGGTTGACCTATCTGGTAGCCAACCTGCAAAACTAGCAACTGGTTTAGTGTGAGTTATTAAAACTCAGTAAGTAACCATGCTAGTATAATAAAAAACAAGTCAAGTATAAACGTCAAACAATCAAACAAATCAAAACATGAATACCAAAACAAACTTACTTTATCTCTCTTTATTCATGGTAACTTTATAATAGCTTAACACTTGGGGTCTATTTGCATTCACTCATACCTTAACACATTTCTTTTATAAACATGTAAATACAATTTCAGAACTCTTACACACATGTGTACATATCAATACAATTTAGCAAACATGCTCTATAACCTCTGATAGTTACATCGGTTTCAAATCATCATTTGTTTCACATAAACATACATAACACACACATATCACGAGTTTCATCACACACATACACACACTCAGACATAACTACAGTCATCAAGCAACCAAATAGGAAGCACACATAACAATCAATACATCAAAGATCACATCATCAAATCAAACATACAAACAAGCTCACACCTCATATAACATAAACTCATCACATGATTTCTCTCAAACAAGCACATACACGAAAACAATCCAAACATCATTCAAATACTCGTATATATACATCTACTTTAAACTTATGAATATACATCTCATTACGAAATTAAATCTCATATCCCATACAATCCTCATACACAAGTACATACATGGCAAACACTACTTTATCATCAAAGTAGTCATACTTATATGTATATAATTCAAACATACTAATATAATCAATCCTCCGAATTCGGATACTATAGCCATTAACAGTCGTTATCTCTTTCATTCAAGAAATTCTTAGCTCACTCTCATTCCTTATCACACATAACCAATTCAACCTCTATACACATAACTCACATGTATAAGTCAATAACAACTTATTCATATTGCATACACTTACATAAACTAATACCAATAACTCAATTTACCAATTCCGTATGTCCAACCTATATACATATACGAACACACGTTCATATACTTATACATGGACATATTCCTTCATATACAAGCATTCATATCATTACAGATTCATATCCTTATGTACATCCATACATACGCACAAACAATAAGTTCATCAAGCATTACACTTCATATCAATGCATTGACAAAAGTCGATAAACTTAACTATATATGTTCTCGAACTCTATCTCAAGAGTATTTCTAATTATCCTTGAATTATCTTAAACACCTCAATCATTTACATATATATATATATATATATATATATATATATATATATATATATATATATATATACACAAATTTATATATATAACGCATATCAACAAATTAAGTATTCCTCGCATAAGTTACTTATCTGGCTTGATGGACACTCATAATCCCGGTCTGATCGAGATTTCGAGGCCATCTACAGACTCCAAACGATCCTACGAACGCGCTGGAATCGAAGGAATTCTGATCGGAGTTACTGTTCATCGTGGGTCACTATTCATCTGAATTTTCTTCTCTCGATTCACGTGAAACCAAGCGCAGTTCTGTAAAACCGACACCGCAGCCTTGTAGTACTCTTCGAGAGCTTTGATTTGGCGGGTGGCTCGGGTTGTGAAACGAAACGAGGAGCCGAGATCGACTAACCAATTACCGCACTTCACTCTTCTTCTCATCGCCGTTTCTGGCATTGAAAAATGAGTATGATGGTTCAAGAATCAACCCAATCGAAGTTCTTTTGAAAGTTTTATAGCTGAAATAAGGAACTTTTACGCGTAGGATGATAAAATCAGAAATCGCGTAACCGGTTCTCAGAACCACACATTTTCCAACGCGACCAAACTCATATTAAAACATGCAGAACTATTTTCCAACTCATAAAACTCTTATTTTCTATTACCATCTCGTTCCAAATTCTTATCTTTAATTTGAAAACTTTCTCGATATTTCGAAAACCAGAGATATTACATAAATATAAAAAGAAAAATTTGATTTTTCTTTGGCACTCACTCTCTTGTAACCCTAGCCACCTTTCTTCATCTTCTCCATTCTCTCAAAGGTTGAGAAACTAAAAAGAAAGAAAATCAAAATAAATTGAGTGTGATAAAATCTCTAAAAAGTTTAAGGATTGAATTGTGTGAGTCAAGCCCACACTTGTTTCCGTTGGTTATGAGACATAGCTCGAAAGAATCTTTTGGTGTCGAACATATTATAGTCCATAATAATTCATCTATACAAGCACAAGACAGTGAGGGTGAATTGTCCTCATTGCCATACCATACATAAGTGATTCGGGGTTCAGTTTGAATTTTATTTAATCTCGAATTATGGGAAACATTTGGGAACATTTTGGGGTCTTGTTGGGGCTGATTTTTGAGTGAAAAATCAAACCATAAATATCTCCAATGGTCACGCAAATTAGGGGTAATTTGGATGTGTTTCGGGTGCATATCAAGTCTAATACAGTCCAATATTTCACTGTAGTTAGAGGGCTATTCGGGGACTATTTCAAGGACGTTCTGGGGCTGAAATTTTATCCGAAATAGAAACAAAATTTCAGTGTTGCTACTGGTCAGATTCGATCATTCAAGGTGAAGGGCAAATTTTTTTCAAGTCCGATCCGTGTGCCTTAATCGCTTCCGCTGCACGAGGAAAGCGTTTCCTACAACCAGTACATGTCGTATATCGAGACTTGATCTGATGATTTATCCCAGTGAACCATGAGTTTATAGAAACTCGTATAGACATGTAGTGTTTATTCGATAAACACTGAACGACTTACAGAAGATATCCTAATAGATAGTATACCAACATCAATAGGAATATTCTCGAGTCGAGTAATATAATGTTCATTTGACTTGAGATACCATGGCAGATATATGAGTTATCCTCAACGTTTTGATGGTAGTCACGTCAATAACTTATTTAGGTCAGACCCTTACCTGTTCGTTGGGTGTGGACTGATGCTCATGATATCTGGTGAGTATCAAGATAGAATCTGTCAGTCCTGTACAAAGCATAAATATCTTGCATATATTTGTGATCTGTTAAATACATTGTCGTGGTACACTACAGAAGTGAGTTCTGAGTATTATTAAGATATCACAAATTTATAAGTCGGCTATATTATACCTTAGGGATTTGACATTCGTATCTATATCCCCGGTATAATATGGATTATTTGTGATGAAGGGATTATACATATGTGCTGACCTCGACTTGCAGCGAGATTATCCGTGGTCGTCATAATTCACGAGTAGGAGAATTATGGACACAAAATTGTCTCTCAATATAAAGTGTACTCGTTGAGACAATTAATTCGATTCATTTAATCGGTAAATGAAAATTCATATGTAGGGGGTATTTTTTTATCGTTCTAATGTGTATTTAAATTAAATACACATTAATTGGTGTATTATATGTTGACACGTATAAAGTAAGTAATTATTAAATTCATTAATTATATTTATTATTAATTTTACATGTGTAAAGTTTTGGTTATTATTTAATATATATGGTTAATTATTGTGCCATATATGTGCATATTTACCGAATCTTTATTTAATATTATTTTGATTTATAATTTGACCAAAATTGATCCCCCATTCACGCCATTTTTGGGGTTTTAAAAGAAAATTGTTTTCTTTCTCTTGTTGGGTGGATGACTTGAAAATTCCTAACTTCTTTCATTCTTCAAAAACGTCTAGGGGGGTAGAGAGAATGGAATCAACTCAAGAACAAAAGGCTTAAGGAAATCATAGAGATTAAATATAATCTTTGATTTCTTTGACTTAGAAAAGTTGTTTTGGCTATTCTTGTGTGTTCTTTAATTGTTGTAGAGATTTATGTTCTCCGGATTTTAGGCTTTTTTGATTTAGATATAGATTAGGAAGCTAAATACATGTGTAAGCTTACTTAGAATTATATTGAATTAATTTTTGTTCAATTTTTTATTGGACAACTTAGTTATTATTTTGAATGGGTGTTAGATTATTTAGATTAATCTTGATAAAATTGAATTTAAACATGAAAAATGTATTGTTTTCATATCCAAATCAGATCTGGAAACTCTGATATTTTGGTGATGAAAAATATGGTGTATGGATTTGTTGGATGTATATTGGATGTTATGATAATTTCCAAAAATTATTTCGGAGTGAAAATATGGGAAACAGTGAAAAAACGTTACTAGGTGAATTTTAGGCTTACTGGGTAACAGCTGCCCAAACAGTGAATTGGTCACTGTTTTGACAGCCCATGAACTATCCAAATACTATTAGGGCTGACCTGGGCAGTTCCGTATGGTCTCGGTTGGTCGGTTTAGTCGAAAAAGTATTTTATGCTATTTTACGGAAAAGTGTTTTCGTAAAATTTCCTAGTGTTTTCATTATTAATTATGTCTTTATTTGATATCGAATAATATGTTTAGGTGAAATAAAAAAAATTATAAATATAAGTTATCAAATAATTTATTCGATAAATTAAAAAAAAAAATTAATTTTCAATTTCATCTTAACTGCGTTTTCGCAGCGAATAACCCCAACATGATACCATGGCTTTTGCTTACCTTCGGAGATGAGTATGAAAATATCTCATTCTCTCCTTTTTCCATGGCATGACTAGTTCCATAGAGGTATCAATATATGTCATGATATAATTACACTGCATGGATAAAACACAAAATTTTCTTATTTCGATTTATATAAATTGACACAATTAATAATTGTGTCAGGTCATGTTAACCGGTTTATTAATATTTAGTCATTTATATTACACTACCTCAACATGTTTACTCATTTAGGTTACGATTAATATTTGTATTATCATGACAGCACTATATGATTATCTATTTGTAGCACATATAAGATTCTTGTAATCGTGTCAATATGATATCATTACTATTTTATTAATCGTGTCACTTATTATATATTAATAGTGTTGAATATGAAAATACATGTTTATTAATTATGTCAATGTGTCGTGTCAACTCGTTTATTAAATGGATCATGTTCGTTTTTGATAATTTTGACACGATTAATGAACAGATCATATATGTATTTACTTAGATTTGACATACACAATTACAAAATTTGTTTTCTATAATTATGCGTCCACTATCAGACAAAACTAATAATTCATAAATTAAAAAAAAAAAAAAAAAATCATTGGCCCATGTAACAATGAATGAAAATCCTAAATTATTACAATATTTTTAAATTATTATTTTCCCACTTAAATAGATCAAAAGTGTAATTTTTTTAGCCTCTAACGTTAACATAAAGTGATTTTGAATGGGAAATCATATGAAAAAGATGGTTATATCCTTATTTTTATCTTGAAAAATAATCTTTGGTATGCCAAAGATTAACGAAAGTCCGAAATTATTACCGCACTATTTAGATTATCATCTACACATGAAATTATGAAGCATGTATCATTTTACATCTAAACATGAAGTGTGTTGCAGCTATTCATCAACTTATTGACGCTATCACTCTTTGAATTCATACTAAAATCATTTTGGGTCACACACAATGCAAACATTTTTTCAATTAGTGAAGGATTTTTCTGCCACCTCACCGAATTGAATTGAATTTTGTTGATTAATGTAATTTATCTCTCACCTCACCGAATTGAATTTTTTTGTTGATTAATGAGTAAGTACTGAGTTAATTTTTGTGGGTATTTTGTGATCTGTAGCAAAATAAGAAGGTTAAGATGCAAAGTTTGCTAGTGATTTTCAAATAATATTGCAAGAATTTCAGAAAATCTAGAGGGAAATTATCCTTACTGATCTACCTAAAGTTTACGAAAGTTTAAAATTATCATAATGCTTTTTATATTATTATTTTTCTATCCAAATTTAAAAATATGTATTTTTTACACCCTACCGTTAAGGTGATACTTCATGAAAGTAAATGTTTTGAATACTCTCGTGAAATAAGTAAAAAAAGTTAACAATTAGATTATTAGTTGCGGATGGATAAATGACAATTTAAAAAATATTTTGATAGTTTCAGACTTGCATTAATTAAAGAGAAATGCTACTTTGACAAAATAAAATTTATAAAATTTTGACAAAATGTATGAAAAGATTAAATAATCCTTTATTCTAACTAAAATTAAGTTGGATAAAAAAGTAAACTTCTATTTAAATTTTATTATTCACCAAAAATATCCACATGGTTATAAATAAGTTTTTTTTTTTTTTTTTGAATCGTTGGAAATCCCACCGTTAAACTAAGAATATCAATTTCGCCCACAAACCTGCAAACTCGTAAAATTCCATCCGCAATGGGTAGGATTTAAGTGGGTTTAGTACGGATTTGGTAATTTAAAACAAAATCCGTTGTGGGTTTGGTGCGGGTTTAGTAATCAAGCAAAATCAGTGGATACCCACTACGGGTATCCGCTAACCATAAATTTAATTTTTTTTTTGTTTTATATCTTTAGGGCAAAAAGATCTATCATATAAAAGCACATACTAACTTAAATTTTTAAATTGTTTTCTCTTAATATTTTTAAATTGCTTTTAGTCATTGTTCAAGAATTTTGATGATATGAATTTAATATAATGAAGGATATTCAATTAATGATTCATGAATGTAATTATGATAATATAAATTTGACATTATGTTATAAATATTTTAAATTTTTATTTATGTGTCATAATTTATAAATTGTCAAATAAATTTTTTTTGTATGTTATGAAAAAATATCATTGTTTAATTAAAAAGATTGTATTATTAAGAGAGTAAGGGAATTCAATATTTTAAAAACCCGCAAAAAATCTGTTGGGTAGCAGTGCGGGTTTGGTAATTTATTTTTTATATGCTGGTGCGAGTTCGGTAATGAAAATTAAAACCCGCAGCGGGTATGATGCGAGTTTGGTAATTTATTTATATATGTGGGTGCAGGTTTGGTAATAGCAAACTCGCAACAAACCATACCCACTCCATTTTCAGCGGCTAAACTATCCTTTCCGGATTTAAGCGGAGCAGGCAAACCCTCCGGCTGTTCTAAATTCTTACAAAAAAAAAAAAAACGCACTCTTTGAATTCCAACCCAAAATCTCAAGATGAGATAATAAGCCCTACATCACCAAAGCCCCTTGGCGACGGTTATAAATAAGTTGCTATAAATAATTTAATATTTCCATACATTTTGTCAATATAATTTCTTAAAGTGGCATTTTTGTTAAATTATTAGCAAAAGAATTGTTGAACTATTGGCAGTAATAGTGCCACCAATTCTTTATCTGCTTGCACGCAATTCGTAAATTTATTTATTTTTTTTAAATAAAAATTTAGAAAAAAGAAGTCCAAGTTGGTTGGCAAGAAGAATAAGACACCATTAATGAAATTAAACAGAGAAAATGCATTGATTATTAATTCATGCTCATAGAAAACATAAAACCCTCCTATTAATGTTGTTGCAGTGCGTGCAATTAAGCATGGTGTTTGGGGTTAATGAATTTCAATGAAACCTCTAAGACTGACTTGCCAATCTCTTTCTTCCATTTCTTGCCTTTCATTATACTCTATCATTATTAATTCCAACGAATGCTTATTTGGTTGCTCTTTTATAACTTCTATGAAAATTTAAGGACCCTAAAAGCCAGAAAATAATATCACTGCTGCCAACTCCCATTATTATGTTCTCTGTCATATGACCAATCATTGAATCCATACAAAATCTCGAATTCTGATAATAATTTTCCATCCCGATTTAAAAAATGGGTTAGTATTCGAGATTTTTTCTAATCTCAAATCTTCAAATTTTATCTAAAAATTTCGAATCTCAAATCATTCAGATTGAATTTGGGATAAATCTCGATTGAAAAAACCAATCAAAATTCAGGACATGACAACCTTATTACCATCCTAATGTCGGCGCATAAAATATATTAAATTAACCAATAGATTGCTCATTTCTATCAAATTATAAACTACGAGATCTTTTTTTTTAATATATAGATTTAGCATAGTATAATTAAAAATTAATTATATTATTTATCGAAAGTAGTAAATAGCATACAAAATAAACATAAAAAAGTGAAATTCTATTATGGAATTCAAGAGGAAGTGAATTGAGTATTTAAAAATCTATATAAAACTATAAAAGTCGAAATTTGTCATTTTAAATTAGGTTGTTCACGTTAGATTCCTTATCTCTGAAGATGTCCACCTATGTAAGTGGGCACTTTTACATTCCTTACTATACATAATTTCCAATCTTTCATATTCGCAAATAATTAATGATATAATTATTCAGTTTTAATTTTTCTTACAAACAACATTATTTAAAATTCCAGTTAAGCTGTACTTATAAATAAAGTGAACACATAACTGTGACACCCCAGTAATCCTGACGATTATTACGTTAAGGGATGTATAATATATGATATAAATTACGTTCGAACACGTATACACTCATGAAATGACTTTTTGGAAATTCGGAAAATTTTTCACAGTTCCGATACCGAGTTCATTCCAAGATTAAATCTGAACAGCCCTTAGTATTTGGGCCATAATTTCTTCATACGATCTCCGATTTTTAAGCATTTTATATCTCCAAAACGTTAAGACGAAGATCTACAACTTTTCGGTTGGATATGTCTCCAAATGTTGAGGGGAACTAGGCGAATTTGGCTATTTATCCAGGATATTTGCACAATGACGTGAATGAAGAGTAAAAAGGAAATTTCCATTTTGATCCACAAGCCCATAGTCTTTCTCACTTGGGTCCAATAATTATAAATGATCCAATAACTCTAAAATATCTTTTAAGTCCCTAGATTTCTCTAGAAAGGACCAAATTAATTAAGAAGAGCAATCAAAGTCATTAGCCTCTAGTATAAAAGGATGAACTATTCATTCATCCCAAATTTTTGAGAGAATAGAAGAAAATGTGAGAGGGAAGAAGAAGAAGAAATGAAAAAAAAAGGAAGAAGAGAGAGTCATTTTCTTAATAAAGTTGCAGAAGGATAAATCCAAACCAACCCACAAGAAGCTAAGAGAGGGATATCAAGCCTAGAAGATTTGAGTTGTGAAGGAAATCAAGTGAACAAGGTATAGAGAAACTTGACCCAAATTCTAATTTGTAGATTTTTGATGATGTGATGATTAATGGGTGATATTGGCTTAAGGTTAATGATGTTTAGATAATTATTGTATTAAGAAATTGATGTTGTGAGGAATCCAAGATATTGAATTAAATTGAGGTTTTTAGAATTTAATACAAGCCTCGCACATTGCGTTGGTCGTCATCTGATTAATTTAAATATGTAACCAAATTACGATAAATTAAAATAATTTAATTGACACAAGTTTTTGAAAATATATGAGCAATTAAAAGTATATGAGTGAGGGAAGAGAGAGCTAGCAGAAATGATTTTTTTGTGGTTTGACAAACTGCCTATGTCAATACCTTCAAGTACAACGTGCTTAAGGATTTCACTATAACTCTATCTGCCAACCACAAAGGCTCATACTTTGCAATTGACTTCCCAACGTGTCAATGGACCTGTTCACAATTCACTTTACAAAGTGTTAATCAATTTTTTTCCCAATTGACTTCAAAATAAGAGTGAGCAAAATCGGTTTCGGTTTCCAGTTCCACTTGAAATCAAAATCTATCCTGAAAAAGTCGGTTCCTAACTATTAGGAACCAGAAAAAATTGGTTCCTAACTATTAGGAATTGGAAAAATCTGGTTCCTAACTATTAAATATGGTACCGTATTTATTGGTTTCGATTAGATTCCGTTTCGATTTTGATTTGATTCCGTTTTGGTTTCGGGTTACCCTGTTTTGACAATGAAAAGAAAATATATTAGCTTTTCAACTCTCTGTTGTACAAAAATATATGTTAACTTGTGAGATTTTATAAATTAAAAGTTAATATGATGAATTTGGGCATGATTATTTGATACTATTCTAAATTTATAATATATTGGTCCGAAGAAACCATAAATTTTGAATAAATTTAGTATTAATTCGGTTACATATTTTCAGTTCTAAAAATTATGTTATTTGGTTCGGTTTCGGTTCTAAATATTGAATAATTAGAACCTACTCGGAAAAATTCGATTCCTATCTATTACGAACCGAAACCTACCATAATATAACCGATTCCGAAACCAAATTTTACTTTGGCTCCAAGAAGTTCCGACTAAATCCGGAAATGTTACTCACCCTTACTTCAAAAGGTGTTAATTAAATCTCTCGCACTATGATGTTTCACACACCTTACGCTCAATGTGTTTCCTAATTATATTTTTACAATGAAGAACTTGGAATATAAAGATTCCTTATAAGATTGAACTCCAAATGAGTAGATATACTAATTCTAATTCAAGTTGTGTTTGATTTAAAAGATTAGTAATGATAGCTCAAAGAGGTGTTTAAATGTGATATGTAAATGATAAAATATTCTCCAACCTCATCCTAATGGATTTAATTGAGTATTTATAATGCTAATTGAAAAATAGCC